>JARWIR010000003.1:54619667-55041374 GCA_029959085.1 Nemophila menziesii | reverse complement strand
TCATGCATCTCATCTTATAATGAATTTCATCCCATCTCATATATCTCATCATCATCGCATCTTAACGATTGACTCGAAAGAAGGTGCGTTACTTACAATCTTGATATGTTTTACATGTATTAAATTGGTTTAATATTTGAATTGAATTTTTCAGATGCAAACATGTTTTTGGATGGTATTCAAGCAACAATTGATATGAAATAGAGACGGTAATCATTATTTTCTTACCTCAAATTACTTTTTGATTGTATTTGCCCTACTCTCAGTTCTTACTTAATTATGTTTCTTTTTCTGATTAGTTGACTAATTATCTGTAAGGCCATGGATATTGAAATATGAGAAACACTTTAATATATAAAGTATACTTGTAGGTCTTCACTTTTGTGAATTTTCTTAGTTTTTACAGTTTTATTCACTCTTCTTTATTAGGAACTCCAGCGATTATGTCTCACCTCCTAGCTTTTGAGAGGAGAGAAGTAATATATCTCCATAAACATAAACAGGTACTATATCTATAATTCATATCTTGTATGTTTTACAAAACAAGTAAGTTTCCTTTTTTGTCCTTTAGGTAATATTGCTTTGTGTGTATCTCCATCATTTGCAGCTATGTAGAGGAATATCTCTTGATTCTAAGAAGGTTAGTATCGTCTTTATTAACAAATATATATATATATATATATATATATATATATATATATATATATATATATATATATATATATCAGCACTGGCAAAACACTCCTTAAATGCTTAATTTTAGTCAGGAATTCCCTGCTCCAACTTTGGTAGCAATTTGAGGCATAACTCTTGAAAAGATATTTGATAATAATGAGATGAGAAAATCTTTGCTCTGAGGCAGGTTAGACATTTCCCAAACACACTTTTATACTTTGCTAATATTCTCAAGTAATTATATTTATATATATACTTCTTCTTTTGCAGTATTGACTATCATCACTATCGAGAAGCAAAAACTTGGTGATTTTTTCAAAAGGTCTGTAACTGTAAACTTCCTTAAGATTTTTAAAATTTATTTTAGGAGATAATAATTGAAGATGGAAATTCTACGGTTTGTTCTTTTGTCTTGTGGGTAATGGATAAATTACAATGGACCAGGTATTCAAGTGTTTGCAACTTGTGTTTAAAGGTCTCAGATAACTCTATCTTTTGACAATACATAATATTTCCTTTTATTCAGGACTTGGAAAAAAGTGGAAACAAGTTATTGCTTTGAGGAGATTTAGTCATCAAGGATGATGCTATAGAGGTTAATATTTTTATTACTCTATTGGTTGGTTTTTTTTTTCTTTTTTTTTAAATTCATATAGTTCACTCTAATTTTTTCTTATTTTACGATTTTAGGCGATAGGTTCATTACTCTAGCCGACCATATAATTTGTAACTCTCAGGTAAGTTTTTATTGTCGTTTTGTCTTTTGTGTTGTTCCGTGTCGGTGATTGGTGCTCGTCGATTCAATATCAGGTATTTATTTATTTTTATATATTCTAATTTAATTTTTTTAAATTTCCGATTTCAAGTGGTAAGTTTATTATTTTACTCAAAATATTTTTTTATGACAAGTTTTTTTTAGTTATGTTTGTGTTTGTGATGGTGTTTGTGTTTTGTGTGTTTTTATTATGTTTGTGTGATTGTGTATTTATTTGCGATTTTAATTAAATTTTTTAAATTTATGATTTTAGGTGGTAAGTTTATTATATTACTCGAAGTATTTATTAATTGATTGTGATTGTGACGGTGTTTTTGTGTTTGTGATGGTGTTTGTGTTTTTATGTGTTTTTTATTAATGTTTGTGTTTTGTGTTTTGTGACAGTGTTTGTATTTAGTGTTTGTGATTGTTGTGTTTGTGTGATTGTGATTGTGTTTGTGATTGTGTTTGTGTTTGTGTTTGTGTTTGTGTTTGTGTTTGTGTTTGTGTTTGTGTTTGTGTTTGTGGTTGTGGTTTGCGATTGCGATTGCGTTTGCGTTTGCGTTTGCGTTTGTGCTTGTGTTTGTGTTTGTGTTTGTGTTTGTGTTTTGTGTGATTGTGTTTTTTTTTGTGATTGTGTTTGTGTTTTGTGTGATTGTGTTTTTTTTTTGTGATTGTGTTTGTGTCTTTGAATATTGTGTTTGTGTTTTATGATTGTTATTTTTATCACAATCTCTATTCTTATTTTTTTAAATTTATTTATACTTATTATATAGTTTTAATTGAATTATTCTATATATTTGTTTTCGTTGATTTATTTACTGATATATATTTTATTTAATCGCATCAAATTTTGACAGACAATGGATATTGCAAAATAAGTTTGAGTTGTCGCTATTTCACTACGACACACTCTATTTTATAATCCAGATATTAGTTTTAATTGAATTAATCTATATTCTAATATATTTAGTTTAAACTTTTTGCAGATTATAATTTTAAAGGAAGTTCGGTGTTCGTTGATTCATCTAAAGGTATTTATCTATCTCAGTTAATTTCTTCGGTTTTTACAGGTAATCCACTTTTCAATTTTAAAAAATTAATTTGATTTGATTATTATATTTATATTAATATATTTTTGTGTTAATATTTTTTCTAAAATAATGATTACGCATAAAGTTTGGTGCACGTTGATTCAATATCAGGTATTTATCAATCAATTTGCATTGATCTGTTTATTTTCTCTATTAATTCATTTAATTTATAATCTATATTATTCCACTTTAATTTTTTTATTTAAGATTTCAGGTTATATGCTCATTAGTTTAGCCAATCATATGGTTTATTAACCTCAGGTAAGTTTTTATTGTTCTTTTTATTTTTGAGTTGGTGATTGGTGCTTGTCGATACACTATCAGGTATTTATTTCTCCATTGTTCAATTACAGTTTCTAAATTTGTGATTTTTGGTAATAAGATCATTATTTTACTCAAAATATTTATTAATTGCAATGTGTTTATATTTGTGTTTGTGAATGTGATGGTCTTTGTGGTTGTGTTTATGATTGTGCTTGTGTTTTGTATTTGTGTGTTTGTGATTATTATGGTATATGTGTTTGTGTTTGTGTTTGTGATGGTGTTTGTGTTTTGTGATTTGTGTGTATATTTTCGGGATTGTGTTTGTGTTTTGTGATTTGTTTTGTAATTTTGAAGGTGTTTGTATTTGTGTTTGTGCTTTTGTGTGTTTGTCATTGTGTTTTTTTTTGTGATTGTTTTTTTAATTTTGATGTGTTTGTATTTGTGTTTGTGTTGTTTGTGTTCTTGTGTGATTGTGATTGTAATTATGTTTGTGTTTGATTGTGTTTGTGTTGTTTATTGTGTGATTGTGTTTATTTGTGTTTGATTGTGTTTATGTTTTGTGTGATCATGTTTGTGATTGTGTATTTTTGTGTTTTGTGTGATCATGTTTGTAATTGTGTGTTTTTGAATATTGAGTTTGTGTTTTATGATTGTTATTTTTATCACAATCTCTATTCTTATTTTTTTAAATTTATTTATACTTATTATATAGTTTTAATTGAATTATTCTATATATTTGTTTTCGTTGATTTATTTACTGATATATATTTTATTTAATCGCATCAAATTTTGACAGACAATGGATATTGCAAAATAAGTTTGAGTTGTCGCTATTTCACTACGACACACTCTATTTTATAATCCAGATATTAGTTTTAATTGAATTAATCTATATTCTAATATATTTAGTTTAAACTTTTTGCAGATTATAATTTTAAAGGAAGTTCGGTGTTCGTTGATTCATCTAAAGGTATTTATCTATCTCAGTTAATTTCTTCGGTTTTTACAGGTAATCCACTTTTCAATTTTAAAAAATTAATTTGATTTGATTATTATATTTATATTAATATATTTTTGTGTTAATATTTTTTCTAAAATAATGATTACGCATAAAGTTTGGTGCACGTTGATTCAATATCAGGTATTTATCAATCAATTTGCATTGATCTGTTTATTTTCTCTATTAATTCATTTAATTTATAATCTATATTATTCCACTTTAATTTTTTTATTTAAGATTTCAGGTTATATGCTCATTAGTTTAGCCAATCATATGGTTTATTAACCTCAGGTAAGTTTTTATTGTTCTTTTTATTTTTGAGTTGGTGATTGGTGCTTGTCGATACACTATCAGGTATTTATTTCTCCATTGTTCAATTACAGTTTCTAAATTTGTGATTTTTGGTAATAAGATCATTATTTTACTCAAAATATTTATTAATTGCAATGTGTTTATATTTGTGTTTGTGAATGTGATGGTCTTTGTGGTTGTGTTTATGATTGTGCTTGTGTTTTGTATTTGTGTGTTTGTGATTATTATGGTATATGTGTTTGTGTTTGTGTTTGTGATGGTGTTTGTGTTTTGTGATTTGTGTGTATATTTTCGGGATTGTGTTTGTGTTTTGTGATTTGTTTTGTAATTTTGAAGGTGTTTGTATTTGTGTTTGTGCTTTTGCGTGTTTGTCATTGTGTTTTTTTTTGTGATTGTTTTTTTAATTTTGATGTGTTTGTATTTGTGTTTGTGTTGTTTGTGTTCTTGTGTGATTGTGATTGTAATTATGTTTGTGTTTGATTGTGTTTGTGTTGTTTATTGTGTGATTGTGTTTATTTGTGTTTGATTGTGTTTGTGTTTTGTGTGATCATGTTTGTGATTGTGTATTTTTGTGTTTTGTGTGATCATGTTTGTAATTGTGTGTTTTTGAATATTGAGTTTGTGTTTTGTGATTGTTATTTTTATCACAATCTCTATTCTTATTTTTTAAATTCATTTATACTCATTATATAGTTTTAATTGAATTATTCTATATATTTGTTTTCGTTGATTTATCTACAGGTATATATTTTATTTAATCACATCGAATTTTGATAGACAATGGATATTGCAAAATAAGTTTGAGTTGTCGCTATTTTACTACGACACACTTTATTTTATAATCCAGATATTAGTTTAATTGAATTAATTTATATTCTAGTAATTTTTAGTTTAAACTTTTTGCAGATTATAATTTTAATGGAAGTTCGGTGTTTGTTGATTCATCTAATGGTATTTATCTCAGTTAATTTCTTCGGTTTTTACAGGTAATCAACTTTTCAATTTTAAAAAATTAATTTGATTTGATTATCATATTTATATTAATATATTTTTGTGTTAATACTTTTTTTTTTAAAATAATGATTATGCATAGAGTTTGGTGCACGTTGATTCAATATCAGGTATTTATTTGTTTATTTTCTCTATTAATTTATTTTAAAATCTATATTATTCCACTTTAATTTTTTTATTTAAGATTTCAGGTTATATGCTCATTAGTTTAGCTAATCATATGGTTTATTAACCTCAGGTAAGTTTTTATTGTTCTTTTTATTTTTGTGTTGGTGATTGGTGCTTGTCGATACACATCAGGTATTTATTTCTCCATTGTTCAATTACAATTTCTAAATTTGTGATTTTTGGTAATAAGATCATTATTTTACTCAAAATATTTATTAATTGCAATGTGTTTATATTTGTGTTTGTGAATGTGATGGTCTTTGTGGTTGTGTTTGTGATTGTGCTTGTGTTTATAATTGTGCTTGTGTTTTGTATTTGTGTGTTTGTGATTATTATGGTATATGTGTTTGTGTTTGTGTTTGTGATGGTGTTTGTGTTTTGTGATTTGTGTGTATATTTTCGGGATTGTGTTTGTCTTTTGTGATTTGTTTTGTAATTTTGAAGGTGTTTGTATTTGTGTTTGTGCTTTTGTGTGTTTGTCATTGTGTTTTTTTTGTGATTGTTTTTTTTTAATTTTGATTTGTTTGTATTTGTGTTTGTGTTGTTTGTGTTCTTGTGTGATTGTGATTGTAATTATGTTTGTGTTTGATTGTGTTTGTGTTGTTTATTGTGTGATTGTGTTTGTTTGTGTTTTGTGTGATCAAGTTTGTGTTTGTGTTTGTGTTTGTGTTTGTGTTTGTGTTTGTGTTTGTGTTTGTGTTTGTGTTTGTGTTTGTGTTTGATTGTGTTTGTGTTTGTGTGTTTTTGTGTGAGTGTGTTTGTTTGTGTTTGTGTTTATGTTTTGTGTGATCATATTTGTGATTGTGTGTTTTTGTGTTTTGTGTGATTATGTTTGTAATTGTATGTTTTTGAATATTGAGTTTGTGTTTTGTGATTGTTATTTTTATCACAATCTCTATTCTTATTTTTTAAATTCATTTATACTCATTATATAGTTTTAATTGAATTATTCTATATATTTGTTTTCGTTGATTTATTTACAGGTATATATTTTATTTAATCGCATCGAATTTTGACAGACAATGGATATTGCAAAATAAGTTTGAGTTGTCGCTATTTCACTACGACACACTCTATTTTATAATTCAGATATTAGTTTAATTGAATTAATCTACATTCGAATAATTTTTAGTTTAAACTTTTTGCAGATTATAATTTTATTGAAAGTTCGATGTTTGTTGATTCATCTAAAGGTATTTATCTCAGTTAATTTCTTCGGTTTTTACAGGTAATCAACTTTTCAATTTTAAAAAATTAATTTGATTTGATTATCATATTTATATTAATATATTTTTGTGTTAATACTTTTTTTAAAATAATGATTATGCATAGAGTTTGGTGCACGTTGATTCAATATCAGGTATTTATTTGTTTATTTTCTCTATTAATTTATTTATTTTAAAATTTATATTATTCCACTTTAATTTTTTTATTTAAGATTTCAGGTTATATGCTCATTAGTTTAGCTAATCATATGGTTTATTTACCTCAGGTAAGTTTTTATTTTTCTTTTTATTTTTGTGTTGGTGATTGGTGCTTGTCGATACACTATCACGTATTTATTTCTCCATTGTTCAACTACAATTTCTAAATTTGTGATTTTTGGTAATAAGATCATTATTTTACTCAAAATATTTATTAATTGCAATGTGTTTGTATTTGTGTTTGAGAATGTGATGGTCTTTGTGTTTGTGTTTGTGATTGTGCTTGTGTTTTGTATTTGTGTGTTTGTAATTATTATGGTATATGTGTTTGTGTTTGTGATGGTGTTTGTGTTTTGTTGTTGTGTTTATATTTTCGGGATTGTGTTTGTGTTTTGTGATTTGTTTTGTAATTTTGATGGTATTTGTATTTGTGTTTGTGTTTTTGTGTGTTTGTCATTGTGTTTTTTTTTTGTGATTGTTTTTTTTAATTTTGACGTGTTTGTATTTGTGTTTGTGTTTGTGTTTGTTGTGTTTGTGTTCTTGTGTGATTGTGATTGTAATTATGTTTGTGTTTGATTGTGTTTGTGTGTTTTTGTGTGATTCTGTTTGTTTGTGTTTGTGTTTGTGTTTTGTTTGATCATGTTTGTGATTGTGTGTTTTGTGTGATCATGTTTGTAATTGTGTGTTTTTGAATATTGAGTTTGTGTTTTGTGATTGTTATTTTTATCACAATCTCTATTCTTATTCTTTAAATTCATTTATATTCATTATATAGTTTTAATTGAATTATTCTATATATTTGTTTTCGTGGATTTATTTACAGGTATCTATTTTATTTAATCGCATCGAATTTTGGCAGACAATGAAAATTGCAAAAGAAGTTTGAGCCGTCTCCATTTCACTACGACACACTCTATTTTATAATCCAGATATTATTTTAATTTAATTATTCTATATTATAATAACTTTTAGTTTAAACTTTTTGCAGATTATAATTTTAAAGGAAGTTCGGTGTTCGTTGATTCATCTAAATGTATTCATCTCAGTTAATTTTTTCAGCATTTTACAGGTAATCAACTTTTCAATTTTAAACAATTAATTTGATTTGATTATCATATTTATATTAATATATTTTTGTGTTAATATTATATCTAAAATAATGTTTATGCATAGAGTTTGGTGCACGTTGATTCAATATGAGGTATTTATCAATCAATTTGCATTGATATGTTTATTTTCTCTATTAATTTATCTTTTTTTAAAATCTATATTATTCCAATTTAATTTTTTTTATTTAAGATTTCAGGTGATATGCTCATTATTTTAGCCAATCATATGGTTTATTAATCTCATGTAAGTTTTTATTGTTTTTTTATTTTTTTTATTTTTGTGTCGGTGATTGGTGCTTGTCGATACACTATCAGGTATTTATTTTTCCATTGTCAATTAAAGTTTTTAAATTTGCGGTTTTTGGTAATAAGATCATTATTTTACTCAAAATATTTATTAATTGCAGTTTTTTGTGTTTGTGTTCGTGAATGTGGTGGTCTTTGTAGTTGTGTTTGTTATTGTGTTTGTGTTTTACATTCGTGTTTATGTTTTGTGTATTTGTGATTGTTATAATATATGTGTTTGTGTTTGTGTTATTGTGTGTTTGTGATTGTTATAATATGTGTTTGTGATGGTATTTGTGTTTTTGTGTGTTTGTGATTGTTATAATATATGTGTTTGTGATGGTATTTGTGTTTGTGTTTTTGTGTGTTTATCATTGTGTTTGTTTTTGTGTTTGTGTTTTGTGTGATCATGTTTGTGATTGTGTATTTTTGTGTTTTGTGTGATCATGTTTGTAATTGTGTGTTTTTGAATATTGAGTTTGTGTTTTGTGATTGTTATTTTTATCACAATCTCTATTCTTATTTTTTAAATTCATTTATACTCATTATATAGTTTTAATTGAATTATTCTATATATTTGTTTTCGTTGATTTATCTACAGGTATATATTTTATTTAATCACATCGAATTTTGATAGACAATGGATATTGCAAAATAAGTTTGAGTTGTCGCTATTTTACTACGACACACTCTATTTTATAATCCAGATATTAGTTTAATTGAATTAATTTATATTCTAGTAATTTTTAATTTAAACTTTTTGCAGATTATAATTTTAATGGAAGTTCGGTGTTTGTTGATTCATCTAATGGTATTTATCTCAGTTAATTTCTTCGGTTTTTACAGGTAATCAACTTTTCAATTTTAAAAAATTAATTTGATTTGATTATCATATTTATATTAATATATTTTTGTGTTACTACTTTTTTTTTAAATAATGATTATGCATAGAGTTTGGTGCACGTTGATTCAATATCAGGTATTTATCTATTTATTTTCTCTATTAATTTATTTATTTTAAAATCTATATTATTCCACTTTAATTTTTTTATTTAAGATTTCAGGTTATATGCTCATTAGTTTAGCTAATCATATGGTTTATTAACCTCAGGTAAGTTTTTATTGTTCTTTTTATTTTTGTGTTGGTGATTGGTGCTTGTCGATACACATCAGGTATTTATTTCTCCATTGTTCAATTACAATTTCTAAATTTGTGATTTTTGGTAATAAGATCATTATTTTACTCAAAATATTTATTAATTGCAATGTGTTTATATTTGTGTTTGTGAATGTGATGGTCTTTGTGGTTGTGTTTGTGATTGTGCTTGTGTTTTGTATTTGTGTGTTTGTGCTTATTATGGCATATGTGTTTGTGTTTGTGATGGTGTTTGTGTTTTGTTATTGTGTTTATATTTTCGGGATTGTGTTTGTGTTTTGTGATTTGTTTTGTAATTTTGATGGTATTTGTATTTGTGTTTGTGTTTTTGTGTGTTTGTCATTGTGTTTTTTTTGTGATTGTTTTTTTAATTTTGACGTGTTTGTATTTGTGTTTGTGTTTGTTGTGTTTGTGTTTGTTGTGTTTGTGTTCTTGTGTGATTGTGATTGTAATTATGTTTGTGTTTGATTGTGTTTGTGTGTTTTTGTGTGATTGTGTTTGTTTGTGTTTGTGTTTGTGTTTTGTGTGATCATGTTTGTGATTGTGTGTTTTTGTGTTTTGTGTGAGCATGTTTGTAATCGTGTGTTTTTGAATATTGAGTTTGAGTTTTGTGATTGTTATTTTTATCACAATCTCTATCCTTATTTTTTAAATTCATTTATTCTCATTATATAATTTTAATTGAATTATTATATATATTTGTTTTTTGTTGATTTATCTACAGATATATATTTTATTTAATCGCATCGAATTTTGACAGACAATGGGTATTGCAAAATAAGTTTGAGTTGTCGCTATTTCACTACGACACACTCTATTTTATAATCCAGATATTAGTTTAATTGAATTAATCTATATTCTAATAATTGTTAGTTTATACTTTTTGCAGATTATAATTTTAATGGAAGTTCGGTGTTTGTTGATTCATCTAAAGGTGTTTATCTCAGTTAATTTTTTCGGTTTTTACAGGTAATCAACTTTTCAATTTTAAAAAATTAATTTGATTTGATTATCATATTTATATTAATATATTTTTGTGTTAATATTTTTTTTTAAATAATGATTATGCATAGAGTTTGGTGCACGTTGATTCAATATCAGGTATTTATCTGTTTATTTTCTCTATTAATTTATTTATTTTAAAATCTATATTATTCCACTTTAATTTTTTTATTTAAGATTTCAGGTTATATGCTCATTAGTTTAGCTAATCATATGGTTTATTAACCTCAGGTAAGTTTTTGTTGTTCTTTTTATTTTTGTGTTGGTGATTGGTGCTTGTCGATACACTATCAGGTATTTATTTCTCCATTGTTCAATTACAATTTCTAAATTTGTGATTTTTGGTAATAAGATCATTATTTTACTCAAAATATTTATTAATTGCAATGTGTTTGTATTTGTGTTTGAGAATGTGATGGTCTTTGTGTTTGTGTTTGTGATTGTGCTTGTGTTTTGTATTTGTGTGTTTGTGCTTATTATGGTATATGTGTTTGTGTTTGTGATGGTGTTTGTGTTTTGTTATTGTGTTTATATTTTCGGGATTGTGTTTGTGTTTTGTGATTTGTTTTGTAATTTTGATTGTATTTGTATTTGTGTTTGTGTTTTTGTGTGTTTGTCATTGTATTTCTTTTGTGATTGTTTTTTTAATTTTGACGTGTTTGTATTTGTGTTTGTGTTTGTGTTTGTTGTGTTTGTGTTCTTGTGTGATTGTGATTGTAATTATGTTTGTGTTTGATTGTGTTTGTGTGTGATTGTGTTTGTTTGTGTGATTGTGTTTGTTTGTGTTTTGTGTGATCATGTTTGTGATTGTGTGTTTTTGTGTTTTGTGTGAGCATGTTTGTAATTGTGTGTTTTTGAATATTGAGTTTGTGTTTTGTGATTGTTATTTTTATCACAATCTCTATCCTTATTTTTTAAATTCATTTATTCTCATTATATAATTTTAATTGAATTATTATATATATTTGTTTTCGTTGATTTATCTACAGGTATATATTTTATTTAATCGCATCGAATTTTGACAGACAATGGGTATTGCAAAATAAGTTTGAGTGTCGCTATTTCACTACGACACACTCTATTTTATAATCCAGATATTAGTTTAATTGAATTAATCTATATTCTAATAATTTTTAGTTTAAACTTTTTGCAGATTATAATTTTAATGGAAGTTCGGTGTTTGGTTATTCATCTAAAGGTGTTTATCTCAGTTAATTTTTTCGGTTTTTACAGGTAATCAACTTTTCAATTTTAAAAAATTAATTTGATTTGATTATCATATTTATATTAATATATTTTTCTGTTAATACTTTTTTTTTAAAATAATTATTATGCATAGAGCTTGGTGCACGTTGATTCAGTATCAGGTATTTATCTGTTTATTTTCTATATTAATTTATTTATTTTAAAATCTATATTATTCCACTTTAATTTTTTATTTAAGATTTCAGGTTATATGCTCATTAGTTTAGCTAATCATATGGTTTATTAACCTTAGGTAAGTTTTTATTGTTCTTTTTATTTTTGTGTTGGTGATTGGTGCTTGTCGATACACTATCAGGTATTTATTTCTCCATTGTTCAATTACAGTTTCTAAATTTGTGATTTTTGGTAATAAGATCATTATTTTACTCAAAATATTTATTAATTGCAATGTGTTTATATTTGTGTTTGTGAATGTGATGGTCTTTGTGGTTGTGTTTGTGATTGTGCTTTTGTTTTGTATTTGTGTGTTTGTGCTTATTATGGCATATGTGTTTGTGTTTGTGATGGTGTTTGTGTTTTGTTATTGTGTTTATATTTTCGGGATTGTGTTTGTGTTTTGTGATTTGTTTTGTAATTTTGATGGTGTTTGTATTTGTGTTTGTGTGTTTTTTTTGTGATTGTTTTTTTTTGACGTGTTTGTATTTGTGTTTGTGTTTGTGTTCTTGTGTGATTGTGATTGTAATTATGTTTGTGTTTGTGTGTTTTTGTGTGATTGTGTTTGTTTGTGTTTGATTGTGTTTGTGTTTGTGTTTGTGTTTTGTGTGATCATGTTTGTGATGTGTGTTTTTGTGTTTTGTGTGATCATGTTTGTAATTGTGTGTTTTGTGATTGTTATTTTTATCACAATCTCTATTCTTATTTTTTAAATTCATTTATTCTCATTATATAGTTTTAATTGAATTATTTAATATATTTATTTTCGTTGATTTATCTACATGTATATATTTTATTTAATCGCATCGAATTTTGACAGACAATGGATATTGCAAAATAAGTTTGAGTTGTCTCTATCACTACGACGCACTCTATTTTATAATTCAGATATAATTTTAATTGAATTATTCTATATTCTAATAATTTTTAGTTTAAACTTTTTGCAGATTATAATTTTAAAGGAAGTTCGGTGTTTGTTGATTCATCTAAAGGTATTTATCTCAGTTAATTTTTTCGGTTTTTACAGGTAATCAACTTTTCAATTTTAAAAAATTAATTTGATTTGATTATTATATTTATATTAATATATTTTTGTGTTAATAGTTTTTCTGAAATAATCATTACGCATAGAGTTTGGTGCACGTTGATTCAATATGAGGTAATTATCAGTCAATTTGCATTGATCTATTTATTTTCTCTATTAAATTATCTTTTTTTTAAATCTTTATTATTCCACTTTAATTTTTTTATTTAAGATTTCAGGTGATATGTTCATTAATTTTAGCAAATCATATGGTTTATTAATCTCATATAAGTTTTTATTGTTCTTTTTATTTTTGTGTCGGTGATTGGTGCTTGTCGATACACTATCAGGTATTTATTTCTCCATTGTTCAATTAAAGTTTTTAAATTTGCGATTTTTGGTAATAAGATCATTATTTTACTCAAAATATTTATTAATTGCAGTTTTTTGTGTTTGTGTTTGTGAATGTGATGGTCTTTGTAGTTGTGTTTGTTATTGTGTTTGTGTTTATGTTTTGTGTATTTGTGATTGTTATAATATATGTGTTTGTGATGGTATCTGTGTTTGTGTTTTTGTGTGTTTGTCATTGTGTTTGTTTTTGTGTTTGTGTTTTGTGATTGTGTTTATATTTTTGTGATTGTGGTAGTGTTTTGTGATTGTTTTTGTAATTTTGACGGTGTTTGTATTTGTGTTTGTGTTTTTGTGTGTTTGTCATTGTGTTTTTTTTGTGATTGTTTTTGTAAATATGACGTGTTTGTATTTGTGTTTGTCTTTGTGTTTTGTGATTGTTTTTGCAATTTCGACGGTGTTTGTATTTGTGTTTGTGTTTTTGTGTGTTTGTCATTTTGTTTGTGTTTTGTGATTATGTTTATATTTGTGTTTTATGATTATGATTGTGTTTATATTGTGATTTTGTTCGTGTTTTGTGATGGTGTTTTTTTTTTGTGTGATGGTGTTTGTGTTCTTGTGTGATTGTGATTGTGTTTTGTGTGTTGTATTTGTGTTTGTGTGTTTTGTGTGATTGTGTTTGTGTTTGTATTTTGTGATTGTTATTTTTATCACTATTTCTATTCTTATCCTTTAAATTCATTTATACTTATTATATAGTTTAATTGAATTATTCTATATATTTGTTTTCGTAGATTTATCTACAAGTATCTATTTTATTTAATCGCATCGAATTTTGACAAACAATGGATATTGCAAAATAAGTTTGAGTTGTCTCTACTTCACTTCGACACACTCTATTTTATAATTTAAACATTAGTTTATTGAATTATTCTATATTCTACTCCCTCCGTCCATAAATGTTTGTCATATTTTTTCTTGCACGCAAACTAAGAAAAGAAATTATTAGATGCTATGTTTACTAATATACCTTTCATAAAGTGTCTTGGAATCTTGAATTTTTATTGAAAACATAAATTTTTATATTTAAATAAGGGTAAATATGGAATAATGAGTGAAAAAGTGTCTTGATCTTTTAAATGAACAACCTTTTGTGGACAATTATTTTTAGAAATTGTGACAAACTTTTATGGACGGAGTGAGTAATAATTTTTAGCTTAAACCTTTTGCAGATTTTTTTTTAATCGTCAAATCAAACTTTTATTAAATGAAGAACACAAAGTCATAAACCTTACAAACTTTAGCCCATCACTACCTTTTGCAGATTTTTAATTTTAAAGGAAGTTCGATGTTCGTTGATTCATCTAAAGGTATTCATCTCAATTAATTTCTTCGGCTTTTTACAGGTAATCAACTTTTTAATCTTTAAAAATTAATATGATTTGATTATTATATTTATATTAATATATTTTTGTGTTAATATTATATCTAAAATAATGACTATGCATAGAGTTTGGTGCACGTTGATTCAATATCAGGTATTTATCAATCAATTTGCATTGATCTGTTTATTTTTTCTATTAAATTTTTTTAAATTTATATTATTTCACTTTAATTTTTCTTACTTAAGATTTCAGGTGATTTGTTCATTATTCTAGCTGATCATATGATTTATTAATCTCAGGTAAGTTGTTATTGATTTTTTTTGTGTCGGTGATTGGTGCTCATCGATTTAATATCAGGTATTTATTTCTCTTTGAGTTGATCTTTTTTCAAAATTCATATATTTCATTAAATATTTTGAATTTGCGATTTTAGGTGTTAAGTTCATTATGTTACTTAAAATATTTATTAATTGCAAATTTTTGTGTTTGTGATTGTGTTTGTGACTGTGCTTGTGATTGTGATGGTGTTTGTGTTTTTGTGTGATTGTGTTTGTTTATTTGTGTGATTGTTTTTGTGATTGTATTTGTCTTTTTGTGTGTTTGTGTATGTGTTTGTGTTTTTTATTTATATTATTATTCTTGTTCAAAACTTTTATTTTTGCTCATTATATGGTTTTATTTGAATTATTTTTTACATTTGTTTTCGTTGATTTATCCACATGTATTCACTTTATCTAATCGTATCAAAGTTGAAAAACGATGGATTTTGCAATTTGAGTTTGATTTGTCTCTTATTCACTATGATATACTTTATTTTATATTCTAATAGTTTTTAGTTCAATTATATTATTCTATATTCTAATAATTTTTAGTTTAATTTGTTTTGCAAATTATAATTTCAATGGGAGCTCGTAGTTTGTTGGTTAATCTAAAGGTATTTATTTGAGTTACTTTTTGTTTTTTGACAGGTAATCAACTTTTTAATTTGAAAATATTACTATGATGAATATGATATTTATATTAATATTAATATTTTTGTTAATACTTTTTTTTTAAAATGACTACACATAGATTTTAGCATTTAATGTTTCAACATCATGCATTAATCAATCAATTTGCATTGATCTGTCAATTTTCTCCATTGTTCGATCTTTTTTAAAATGCATATATTTCATTTTATTTTTTTCTTATTTTACGATTTCAAGTGATAGGTTCATTATTCTATCGGATCATATAAATTATTATTCTCATATAAGTTTTTATTGTTCTTTTTTGCTTTTGTGTTGTTATGTGTCGGTGATTGGTGTTCGCCGAGTCAATTTCAGATTTTTATTTTCACCGTTGGTTAACCTTTTTCTAAAATTCATATATTTTAATTTAATTTTTTAAATCTGCGATTTCAGGTGGTTATTTTACTCAATTTTTTTTAATTTGCAGGTTTTTGTTTTTGTGATTGTAATGGTGTTTGTGTTTATGTTTCTGATTTGTGATTTGTGATATGTGATTTGTAATTGTGTTTGTGTTTTATGATTTAATTTTGTGATTGAAATTGTGATGGTGTTTGAATTTGTATTTGTGTATGTGATTGTAATTGTTGTGTTTGAGTTTTCGAGTGATTGTGTTTGTGATTCTGTGTGATTGTGTTTGTGTTTTTGTGTGATTGTGATTGTAATTGTGTTTTGTTAGCGTGTTCGTGTTTCTTAAATCTATTCTTATTCTATTATTTATACTTATTATATACTTTAATTGAATTGATTTAAATATTTGTTTTGATTGATTTATTTATTAGTATTCATTTTATCTAATCACATCGAATTTTGACAAGCAAATGGATTTTGCAAAATAAGTTTGATTTGTCTCTCTTTCATTATGATACATTGTATTTTATACTCCAGATATTAGTTTAACTGAATTACTCTACATTCTATAATTTTTAGTTTGATGTTTTTTGCAGATTATAATTTCAAAAGAGTTCGGTGTTCGGTGTTCGGTGTTCGTTGATTCATATAATGATATTCATCTCAATTATTCTATCCTGTTTTTTATAGGTAATCAACTTTTTATTTTTAAAACATTACATAGATTTCATTATGATAATTACATTGATATTTTTTGTTAATATTTTCTTGTAAATAATTATTACCTTTGGAGTTTGGTGCTCGTTGATTCAATATGAGGTATTTATTAATCAATTTGCATTGATCTATTTATTTTCTCTATTGGTTGATATTTTATAAAAATTCATATATTTTACTTAATTTTTTCTTATTTTACGATTTCAGGTGATAGATTTATTATTCTTCGCGATCATATGATTTATTAATCTCAAGTAAGTTTGTATTAATTCTGTTACTTTTGTGTTGTTATGTGTCGGTGATTGGTGCTCGTCGATTCAATATAAGATATTTATTTTTTATAATGGTTGAACTTTTTCTAGAATTCATATATTTCAATTAAATTTTTTAAATTTACAATTTCAGTTGGTATGTTTTTGTGATTGTGATGGTGTTTGTGTTAGCAGTCGTGTTTGTGTTTGTGTGTGTTTGTGATTATGTTTGTGTTTTGTGCTTATAATTTTTAATTCTATCTCTATCTCTTTTCTTATTCGTTACATTCATTTATACTTATTATATATTTTTAATTGAATTATATATATTTGTTTTTGTTGATTTATCCACACGTGTTCATGTTTTTAATCGCATAAATTTTGACAGACAATGGATATTGCAAATAAGTTTGATTTGTCTTTCTTTCACTACGATACACACTTTTTTTTATAGTTCAAATATTAGTTTAATTGAATTATCATATATTCTAATAATTTTTAGTTTAATTTTTTTGCAAATTATAATTTCACAAGGAGTTCTATGTTAGTTGATTATCTAAAGGTATTCAGTTCAGTTAATCTTTTCGGATTTTTACAGGTAATCAACTTTTTAATTTTAAAAATGAATTTGATTTGATTATGATATTTATATTAATATGTTTTTGTGTCAATATTTTTTTAAATAATGATTACGCATGAAGTTTGGTGCTTGTTGATTCTATATCAGGTATTTATCAATCAATTTGCATTGATATTTTCTCTATTGGTTTTTTTTTTTTTCAGAATTCACTTTAATTTTTCTTATTTTATGTTTTTAGGTGATGATGTTTATTATTCTAGACGGTCATATGATTTATTAATTTCAAGTAAGTTTTTTTTGTTTTTTTTGCTTATGTGTTATTTTATGTCGGTGATAGGTGCTTGTCGATACACTATAAGGTATTTATTTTTCCATTGTTCAATTAATGTTTCTAAATTTGCGATTTTTTGTAATAAGATTATTGTTTTACTCAAAATATTTATTAATTGTAGGTTTTTGTGTTTGTGAATGTGATGGTCTTTGTGGTTGTGTTTGTGTTTTGCATTTATGTTTCTGTTTTGTGTGTTTGTGATTGTTATGGTATATGTGTTTGTGTTTGTGATGGTGTTTGTGTTTGCGTTTTTGTGTGTTTGTCATTGTGTTTGTTTTTGTGTTTTGTGATTGTATTTTGTGTTTTGTGATTGTATTTTGTGATTGTGTTTATATTTTTGGGGAATGTGTTTGTTTATTGTGATTGTTTTTGTAATTTTGACGGTGTTTGTATTTGTGTTTGTATTTTTGTGTGTTTGTCATTGTGTTTCTTTTGTGATTGTTTTTGTAATTTTGACGGTGTTTGTATTTGTGTTTGTGTTTTTGTGTGTTTGTCATTGTGATTGTTTTTGTTATTTTGACGGTGTTTGTATTTATGTTTGTGTTTGTGTTTTTGTGTTTTTGTGTGTTTGTTATTTTGTTTGTGTTTTGTGATTGTGTTTATATTTGTGACTGTGGTTGTGTTTTGTGATTCTGTTTGTTTTCTGGCGTGATTGTGTTTGTGATTGTGATTGTATTTGTGATTGTGATTGCGATTATGTTGGCGTTTATGTTTATGTGCATTTGTATTTTGTATTTTGTATTTGTGTTGGTGTTTGTGTTTGTATGTGTGTGTGTGTTTGTCCGTGTGTGCGTGTGTTTGTTTTTGCGTGTTTATGTTTGTGTTTTTTGTTTCGTGTTCATTTGTGTTTTGTAATTGTATTTTGTGTGATTGTGTTTGTAATTTTTACTTCCATCTCTATTTCTGTTCTTATTCTTTTGTTTCATTTATAATTTTAAATCAAAATGTTTTATATATTTGTTTTCGTTGTTTTATCCACGTGTGTTTATTTGATTTAATCCCATCAAATTTTGACAAACGATGGATTTTGCAAAATATGCTTGATTTGTCTCTTCTTCATTACGATGCACTCTATTTTATACTTTTGATATTAATTAAATTGAAGTATTCTAAATTCTAATAATTTTTAGTTTTAACCTTTTTGCGTATTTTTATTTCAAATGGAGTTCAGTGTTCGTTGGTTCATATAAAGGTAATCATCTCAGTTAATCTCCTTGGATTTTTACAAGTAATCAATTTTTGAATTATCATAAATTAATTTGTTATGATATTTATATTGATATTCTTTGTTAATACTTTTTTTTAGAATAATGATTATGCATGAAGTTTATTGCTCGTTGATTCAATATCAGGTATTTATCAATCAATTTGCATTGATCTGTCTATTTTCTCTATTGGTTAATTTTATTTACAATTCATATATTTCATTTTTATTTTATTTTTCGAGTTTCAGGTGATATGTTCATTTCTCTAGCCAATCATATGACTTATTAATCTCAGGTAAGTTTTTATTGTTCTTTTTTGCTATATGTTGTTCAGTGTCGGAGATTGTTATTCGTCGATTCAATATTAGGTATTTTTTCCTCCATTGGTTAATCTTTTTCTAAAATTCAGTTTTTTAAATTTACAATTTCAGGTGGAAAGTTTATTATTTTACGCAAAATATTTCCTAAATGCAGGTTTTGTATTTGTGTTTGTGATTTTGATGGTGTTTGTGTTTTTGTGTGTTTTGCAATTGAGTTTTGTGGTTGTATATTATAATTGTGTTTTGTGGTTGTATTTTGTAATTGTGTATTGCGATTGTGATGGTGTTTATATTTGTGTTTGTGATTGTTGTGTTTGTGTTTATGTTTTCGAGTGATTGTATTTGTGTTTTTGTGTGATTGTGTTTGTGAATGTAATTGTGTTTGTGATTGTTAATAATATCCCTATTTTAATTCTTATCCAATACTCTCATTTATACTTATTATATAGTTTAATTAGATTGTTTTAAATATTTGTTTTTAATAACTTTTGGTTAACTTTATTTTTGCAGATTATAACTTCAAAGGGAGCTCGGTGTACGTTGATATATCTAATGTTATTCGTCTCAGTTGTTCTGTTCGATTTTTGACAGGTAATCAACTTTTTAATTTTATAAAATTACTTTAATTTGATTATGATATTTATATTGTTATTTTCTGTTAATACTTTCTTTTAAATAATGATTAAGCTTGGAGTTTGATGCTCGTTGAATCAGTATAGGGTATCTATTAACCAATTTGTATTGATACGTTTATTTTCTCTACTTGTTGATTTTTTTAAATTCATATATTTTACTTTATTTTTTTTTATTTTACAATGTTAGGTGATAGGTTTATTATTCTACCCGATCATATGATTTATTAATTTCAAGTAAGTTTTTATTATTTTTTTTGCTTGTCAGCGATTGGTGCTTGTCGATTCAATATCAATTTTTTCATTGGTTAATCATATTCTAAAATTCAATTATTTAATTTAATTTTTCTAAATTTGCGATTTTAGATAACAAGTTCTTTATTTTACTCAAAATAATTATTAATTGCAGGTTTTTGTGTTTGTGTTCGTGTATGTTTGCGATTGTGATAATGTTTGTGTTTTTATGTGTTTATGATTGATTGTGTTTGTGTTTTTGTTTGTGTTTATGATTTGTGATTTGTGAGTGTATATTGTGATTGTGTTGGTGTTTTATGATTGTGATGGTGTTTTTGTTTGTGATTGTATTTGTGGTATTCTATGTTCATGATTGTATTTTTTTGTTTTCAGATTTTGTTTGTAATTCTTATTTCTATTTTTATTCTTATTCTTAGTCTATACTTTCATTTATACTCATTATATAATTTAAATTAAATTACTTTATATTATTTTTTTTTCGTTTATTTATCCACACGTATTCATTTTATCTAATCGTATCGAAGTTTGACAAACTATGAAGTTTGTTAATTAAGTTTGATTTGTCTTATCTTTTTCACTATGATACACTCGACTTTATATTTCCAGTTTTAGTTTAACTGAATTATCCTATATTCTAATAATTGTTAGTTTAATTTTTCTTCAGATTATAGTTTCAATGGGAGCTCGGTGTTCGTTGATTCATCTAAAAACATTCATTTGAGTTAATCTCTTCAACTTTTGATAGGTTATCAATTTTTTAATTTTAGAAATTACTCTGATTTAATTATGATATTTTTTGTTAATAATTTTTTAAAATTATAATCACGCCTAAGTTTGGTGCTCAATGATTCAATATCAGGTATTTATCAATTAATTTGAATTGATTTGTTTATTTTCTATATTGATTGGTTTTTATTTAAAATTCATATATTTTACTTTAATTTTTTCTTATTTTACAATTTCAGGTTATAGGTTCACAACTCTAGCCGATCGTATAATTTATAAACTTCAGGTAAGTTTTTATTGTCGTTTTTGTTTTTTGTTGTTCTGTGTCGGTGATTGGTTCTCGTTGATTTAATATCAGGTTTTTATAATCTCCATTAGCTTATCTTTTTGTAATATTCATATATTTCAATTTAATTTTCTAAACTTGCGATTTCAGGTGTAAGTTTATTATTTTACTCAAAATATTTATTTATTGAAGGTTTTTGTATTTGTATTTGTGATTGTGATGGTGTTTGTAATTGTGATGAACTTTATGTTTGTGTTTTTGTGTATTTGTGATTTGTGATTTTTTGTTTTGTAATTGTGATAGTGTTTTATGTGATTCTGTTCGTGATTGTGATTATGTTTGTATTTTGTGTGTGTTTGTGTCTGATGGTTTAGTGTTAGTGTTTGTGTTTGTGTGTTTGTAATTGTGTTTTGTGATTGTGATGTTTGTGTTTGTGTTTTCGTGTGATTGTGATTGTGTTTTGTGATTATAACCTATTCCTATTTTTATTTTCTATATTCATCTATACTCATTATATAATGGGCATGCCCTTTTAAATCAAAATAACAAACCAACTTCCCGTTTAGATTACACAATAATTTAGATGAATAATACTTTTATTGTAGTTGTTGTCTTTTACCAAATATATATTTCCATTTAAATCAAACATTATCATAGATGTGAAAATCCACCTACTACTAATTTCATCGTAGCTAATTCTAAAAAAATCAAAAAATTAAAAATTACATTTTTAGATGAGACAAAATAATATTTACGTCTATGGTTTTTTTTATGATTTTTTTTAATGATTTTTTTAAAATGGGATTTTGTCATATCTCTAATTTTAAGATTGGGATGAATTTGTCTCATCTCCATTCTAATACTAAGATGGGATGTGTCCCATCTCTATTGTAAAACTAATTAAAGGTATAATGTGTTGGAGATGATGATGTGTTATTTCGCGAGGTAAAAAGCCTTAACCTGGTGGCGTTATGTATGTATGTCAAGGGATTGATAAGATTGTTCCGTCCAGTTAGTATTCCTACTCTGATTTTGTTTGCAGAGCCTTCAGAACAAAATTTGAGATGAGATTTGTCTCATATCTAGTTTGTCCCATATTTGGTTTGTCCCATCTCTATTTTCAATTTGAGATTGGTTTTGTTTCTTTACCGAAAACTCAAGTTTGAAGTGCTTAGATGATAGGATGTTAAAAATGTTTTTTGCCTCATTAATACGCCCATTATTACACAACCCTTTTAACATGATGTTATAGGTAACTACCATCACCACCACCACCTCAACCACCACCACCACCACCACCTACTACTAATTCCATCACATACGTGCGTCCGATAATTTTGTTTAAATCGTCATAACTAATTCTAAAAAAATCAGAAAAAAATTATTTTTGAACGAGACAAATTAATATTTAAATCAACAAAATGAATATCTGTCAATTAAAATTATATAATGATTATAAATAAAAATCTACAAAAAATAGGAATAGGGATGAAACTAAGAATCGCAAACACAAATACAAACATCAATAACAAGCGCAAACATAATTACAATCACAAACACAAACATCAATAACAACAACAATCACTCAAAAACGCAATCACATTCACACAAAAACACAAACACAACAATCACAATCACGTCACACAAACACAAACACAAATGTCTGCTATTAATAAATATTATGATTGAGTAAAATAATGACCTTATCACCTGAAATCGCAAAATTAGAAAATTAGATTGAAATATATAAATTTTAAAAGAAATAAACTAATAGAGAAAATAAATATTTTATATTGAATCAACGAGCACTAATTACCGACACTGGCACATAACAACATAAAAGTAAAAAGAATAACAAACACTTACCTGAGATTAATAAAAATTTGAGCAACTATAATAATGAACTTACCACCTGAAATTATAAAATAAGAAAATTAAAACTGAAATATATGATTTTTTTAAAAAAGATCAACTAATTGAAGGAATAGGCATATAAATGCAAATTAATTGATAAATACCTTATACTGAATCAACAATCACCAACCTTTATAAGGGAGGTCCATGGTTCGAATCCCCTCCCGAACGGGTGTAAAGTGAGAGGTACAAGGCTCGAACCCCTCCCTGAACATGGGTAACCTACTTCTGATTTACCATGAAAATATATATGGGGATACATGTATATCTCCATGAGATTAGCCAGGTGCGCGTAAGCTAGCCTGGATCACCCATGTAACCAGAAAAATAAACGGATTGATGCAAACTAACCTGATATTGAATCAACACACACAAACTCCATATGTGTAATTATTATTTGAAAAAAAGTATTAACAAAAACTATCAATATAATATAATATCATAATCAAGACAAAGTAATTTTTAAAAATTAAGAAGTTGATTACCAATTGAAAATTAAACAGATTAACTAAGATGAATACATTTAGATGAACCAGCGAACAACGAGCTCCCTTTGAAATTATAATCTACAAAAAAATAAATTTAAAAATAATCATAATGTAGAATAATTCAATTAAACTGATATCAGAAGTATAAAATAGAGTGTACAGTTGAAAGAGGGAGAGAAATCAAACTTATTTTGTAAAATCAATCGTCTGTCAAAATTCAATTAGATTAGACAAAATAAATATGTGGATAAAACAAAGAAAAAATTACATTAAACCATTTAATAAAATGTATATAAAGTGCATAAATAAAAGTCTACAATAAGAATAAGAATATGGATAAAACAAAAAATCTCAATCACAAACACAAATTCAAAAACAATCAATCACTAACATCAATAGAAAAACAAAAACACAATTACAATCACACACAAATTTAAATAAAAACACAATCACAGAAAATGTCATAACACAAAAGCAAACACATCACACGAAAACACAATCAGACACATAAATCACGATCACACAAACACCATCTCCGTCACCACCATCACCACTATCACCATTACAATCACAATCATATTCAGAAAAACCTTAAATTCATAAATATTATGATTGAATAAAATAATGAACTTGTCACACCTAAAATTATAAAATTAATAAATTATATTAAAATATATGAATCGTTGAAAAAGATCATCAATTAAAGAAAATAAATACCTGATATTGAATCAAGGAGCCCCAGTCACCAACATCAATATAATAAAACACAAAAGCAAAAAGAATAATAAAAACTTACTCGAGATAATGAACTTACCACCTAAAATAGTAAAATAAGAAAAATTAAACTGAAATATATGAATTTTATTAAAAGATCAACCAATAGAGAAAATAAACAGATAAATGCAAACTGATTGATAAATACTTGATATTGAATAAACAAGCACCAAACTCCAAGCATAATACTTATATAACAGAAAGTTTTAATAAAAAACTATCAATATAAATTATATAAATAAAACAAAGTACAAAATTGATAATCTGTCGAAAACAAAAACAGATTAACTTAGATGAATACCTTTAGATAAACCAATGAACACCGATCTCCCTTTGAAATTAAAATCTACAAAAATATTTGAACTAATAATTAATAGAAAATTGAATAATTCAATTAGACTAATATCAAAAGTATAAAATACAGTGTACCGTAATGAGAGATAGACAAATCAAATTAATTTTGTAAAATCTATCGTCTGTCAAAATTTGATTATATAAGATACAATGAACACATGTGGATAAAATATATATAAACAATAATTCAATGATAATTATATAATGAGTATAAATAAAACTGTACACTAAGCAATATACCGATCGAAGGAGTCAAGAAGATGATCACAATCACAAACACACGAAATCACAAACACCACAATCACAAACCTTAACACCGTCACAATTACAAACACGAATACAAGCACCGTCACGGTCACAAACGCGAATACAAGCACCATCACAATCACAAATACAATTACAAAACATAAACACAGACACAATGACAAACCACAAATAAAAACACACACACCATCACAATCACACAAAAACACAAACACAAATACAAATACCATCATATTTACAAATATAGACACCATCACAATAACAATCACAAACAAAAACACAAACACCATAACTCGCAAATAAAAACACAAAAACCTGAAATTAATAAATATTTTAAGTGAAATAATAGACTTATCACTTGACATCGTTAATTTAGAAATTTAAAGTGAAACATATGGATTTTAGAAAAAGGTCAATCGATGGAGAAAATAATTACCTCAGATTGAATCGACGAGCAACAATCGCCGACACAGAACAACACAAAAGCAAAAAAACAATAAAAACTTACATGAGATTAATAAATCATATGATCGGCTAAAGTAATGAAACCATCACCTAAAAACGTAAAATAAAATAAAAATTAAAGTGAAATATTTGAATTTTGTAATAAAAATCAACCAATAGAGAAAATAAACAAATCAATACAAATTGATGTATAAATGCCTAATCTTGAATCAAAGAGCATCAAACTTAATGCATAATCATTATTTAAAAGAAAATATTAACAAAAAATATCAATATATATATATATATATATATATTATAATCAAATCAAATTAATTTATTATAATTAAAAATTTGATTATCTGTAAAAACCCAAAGAGATTATCTGACATGATTACCTTTAGATGAACCAACTAACACCGAGCTCCTTTCAAAATAATAATATGCAAAAAGATTACATCAAAACTACTAGAATATAGAATACTTCAATTAAATTAATATGAGGTGTATAAAATGAGGTGTATCGTAATGAAAGAGGGACAAATAGACTTATTTTGCAAAACCTATCGTTTGTCAAAATTCTATGTGATTAGATAAAATAAATACATGTGAATAATATAAAAAAAACAAATATATAAAACATTCCAATTTAAAATTATATAATAAGTATAAATGAAAGTATAGAATAAGAATAGAAATAGAGATGAAAATAAGAATCACAAACACAAACATAATCACAAACACAAAAACAAAAACAGAAAGAACAAACATAAACACCATGACAATCACAAACACAATCACAAACACAATCACAAAACACAATCACAAACACACACACAATTGTAAACACAAAAATACAAAATACAAACACCATCACACATACAAACACCATAACAATCACAAACACAATCACTAAACAGAATCATAAACACAGAAAAAGTGAAACACAAATACAAACACAATCACAAGCACAAACACAAGCACAAACACCATCAAAATCACAATCACAATCACAAACACAAACTCGAAAACCTGCAATTAATAAATACTTTGAGTAAAATAATGACCTTACCACCAGAAATCGCAAATTTAGAAAATTAAACTGAAATGTATGAATTTTATTGAAAGAGTAACCAATGGAGAAATAAATACCTAACACTGAACCGACAAGCACCAATCACCGACACAAAACACAAAAGGTAAAAGTACAATAAAACTTGCCTAAGATTAATAAATCATATGACCGGGTAGAATAATGAACCTATCACTTAAAATCGTAAAATAAGAAAAATTAAAGTGAAATAGGAATTTAAGAAAAAAAGATCAACCAATAGAGTAAATAAACTGATCAATGTAAATTGATTGATGAATACCTGATATTGAATCAATGAACACCAAACTCCATGCGTAAATCGTTACATTAATAAAAGTATTGACACAAAAACATATTAATATAAATGTCAAAATCAAATTAAATTAAATTTTAAAAATTAAAAAGTGGATTACTTGTAAAAAGTCGAAGAGATTAAATAAGATGAATACCTCTAAATGAATCAACAAACAACGAAATACCTTTGAAATTATAATCAGTAAAAAAATTAAACTAAAAAATATTATAATATAGAATAATTCAATTAACTAATATCTGAATTATTATAACCAGGTGAGTTAGGTAATCTGGCCAGGGCTCTGTCTCACAAGTGAGAGGTACAGGGTTCGAATCCCACAGGTGGAAGAAAGTTAATGTTTGGAAAGTTTCCAAGGTTCGAAACCCTCCCCAGAACATGAGCAACCTAGTTCTGACTTGTCTTGAGGTATAATTAAAAATATCTGAATTATAAAATAAAGTGGAGCGTAGTGAAAGAAAGGCAAATCAAACTTATTTTGCAATATCCAAAAAAAACATACAATTACAAAACACAAACGAATACAATTAAAAATATCTGAATTATAAAATAAAGTGGAGCGTAGTGAAAGAAAGGCAAATCAAACTTATTTTGCAATATCCAAAAAAAACATACAATTACAAAACACAAACGAATACAAATTCAAACGCAGAACATAAACACAAACACAAACATAAACACACAAAAACAAACGCACGCACACACAGACAAACACACACAAAAACACAAACACAAAAACAAACACAATCACAAACACGAATACAATCACAAAATACAAATGCATAGAAACACAAACACAAACACTAACATAATAGCAATCACGGTCACAAATACAAACACCATCACAAACACAATCGCGCGAGAAAACAAACACTAACACAAATACAAACACAATCACAAAACACAATCACAATCACAATCATAAAACACAAATATAAACATAATCACAAAACACAAACAAAATGACAACACACACAAAAACACAAACACAAATACAAACACCGTCAAAATTACAAAAATAATCACAAAACACAAACACAATGACAAACACAAAAAAACACAAACACAAATACAAACACGTCAAAAGTACAAAAACAATCACAAAAGAAAACACAATGACAAACACACAAAAAGAAATATAAACACCGTCAAAATTACAAAAACAATCACAAAACACAAACACAATCCCGAAAATATAAACACAATCACAAAACACAAACACCATCACAAACACAAACACATATACCATAACAATCACAAACACACAAAACAGAAACACAAATGCAAAACACAAACACATATATCATAACAATCACAAAGACACAAAACAAAAATACAAATGCAAAACACAAACACAATCACAAACACAACCACAAACATCATCACATTTACAAACACAAATACAAACACAAACACAAAAACCTGCAATTAATAAATATTTTGAGTAAAATAATAAACTTATTACAAAAAATTGCAAATTTAGAAACTTTAATTAAACAATAGAGAAATAAATACCTGATAGTGTATTGACAAACACCAATCACCGACTCAAAATAACACAAAAGCAAAATGAACAATAAAAACTTACCTGAGATTAATAAATCATATGACCATCTAGAATAATAATAAACCTCATTACCTAAAATCATAAGATAAGAAAAATTAAAGTGAAATTTGAATTTTAAAAAAGATCAACCAATAGAGAAAATATCAATGCAAATTGATTGATAAATACCTGATATTGAATCAACAAGCACCAAACTTCATGCGTAATCATTATGTAAAAAAAATTATTGACAAATAACGTATTAATATAAATATCATATTCAAATCAAATTAATTTTTTATAATAAAAAGTTGATTACCTGTAAAAATCCAAAAATATTAACTAAACTGAATACCTTTAGATAATCAACTAACATAGAACTCCCTATGAAATTATAATTTGCAAAAAAGTTAAGCTAAAAATTATTAGAATATATAATAATTCAATTAAACTAATATCTTAACTAACAAATAAAGTGTGTCGTAGCGAAAGAAAGACAAATCAAACTTATTTTGCAATATCCATCGTCATGCGATTAGATAACAACTAAAGCAAATATTTATAAAATTCAATTAACACTATATAATAAGTAAAATGAATGTAGACAATAAGAATAAGAATAAAGATAAAAATTACAAACACAAACACAAACATAATCACCAACACACAAAAACACAAACACAATTGCTAACACAAACACAAACACCATTACAATCACAAAAACTTACCACCTGAAATCGTAAATTTAAAAAATTTAATGGAAATATATGAATTCTAGAAAAAGCTCGACCATTATAGAAAATAATTACCTTATACTAAATCGACGAGCACCAATCACCGACACATAACAACACAAAAGCAAAAGGATCAATACAAACTTACTTGAGATTAATAAATCATATGATCGCGAAGAATAATAGATCTATCACCTGAAATCGTAAAATAAGAAAAAATTAAGTAAAATATATGAATTTTAATAATAAATCAACCAATAGAGAAAATAAATAGATCAATGCAAATTGATTAATAAATACCTTATATTGAATCAACGAGCACCAACCTCCAAGCGTAATCATTATTTTAAAAAAATATTAACAAAAAATATCAACGTAATTATCATAATGAAATCCATGTAATATTATAAAAATAAAAAGTTGATTACCTATACAAAACCGAAGAGATTAATTGAGATGAATATCATTAGATGAATCAACGAACACCGAACACCGAACTCTTTTGAAAATATAATCTGCAAAAAACATTAAACTAAAAATTATTAGAATATAGAATGATTCATTTAAACTAATATCTGGAGTATAAAATACAATGTATCATAGTGAAGGAAAGACAAATCAAACTTATTTTGCAAAATCCATTGCTTGTCAAAATTCGATGTGATTAGCTAAAATGAATATTGATGGATAAATCAATCAAAACAAATATTTAAATCAATTCAATTAAAGTATATAATAAGTATAAAGAAAAGTATATAACAAGAATAAGAATAAGGATAGGTATAAGAAACACAAACACGCTAACAAAACACAATCACAAACACACAAAAACACAAACACAATCACACAAAAACACGAAAACACAAACACAATCACTCGAAAATACAAACACAACAATTACAATCACATACACAAATACAAATTCAAACACCATCACAAATTAAATTACAAAACGCAAACACAACCACAAATCACACATCACAAATCATAAACATAAGCACACACACAAAACACAAACATAAACACCATCACAATCACAATCACAAACACCATTACAACCACAAACATCATTACAATCACAAATACAAATTAAACTAAAAAGTAATAGAATATAAAATAATATAATTAAACTAACGATTATTAGAACATAAAATAAAGTGTATCATAGTGAATGAGAGACAAATCAATCTCATTTTGCTAAATCCATCGTTTTTCAACTTTGATACGATTAGATAAATGAATACACGTGGATTAATCAACGAAAACAAATGTATAAAATAATTCAAATAAATTCATATAATGAGCATAAATAAAAGTATAGAATAAGAATAATGATAGAAATAAGAATCACAACCACAAACACAAACACACAAAAAAAACAATCAAACAAAAAAACAAGCACAATCACACAGAAACACAAACACCATCACAATCACAACCACAATCACAACCACATAATGAACTTAACACCTAAAATCGCAAATTTTGAATATTTAATGAAATATATGAATTTTGAAAAAAGGTCAACTCATAGAGAAATAAATACCTGATATTAAATCGATGAGCACCAATCACCGACACAAAAATTAAAAAAACAATAACAACTTACCTGAGATTAATAAATTATATGATCGGCTAGAATAATGAACATATCACCTGAAATCTTAAATAAGAAAATTAAAGTGAAATAATATAAATTTAAAAAAAAAAAAGTTAATAGAGAAAATAAACAGATCAATGCAAATTGATTGATAAATACCTGATATTAAATCAACGTGCACCAAACTCTATGCATAATTATTATTTTAGATATAATATTAACACAAAAATAAATTAACATAAATATAATAATCAAATCAAAATAATTTTTAAAAATTAAAAAGTTGATTACCTGTAAAAAGCCGAAGAAATTAATTGAGACGAATACCTTTAGATGAATCAACGAACACCGAACTTCCTTTAAAATTAATAATCTGCAAAAGGTTTAAACTAAAAAATTTTACTCCCTCCGTCCATAAAAGTTTGTCACAATTTCTAAAAATAATTGTCCACAAAAGGTTGTCCATTTAAAAGACCAAGACACTTTTTCACTCATTATACCATATTTACCCTTATTTAAATATTAAAGTTTTCAATAAAAAATCAAGTTTCCAAGACAGTTTATGAAGGGTATATTAGTAAACATAGCATCTAATAATTTCTTTTCTTAGTTTGTGTGCAAGAAAAAATATGACAAATATTTATGGACGGAGGGAGTAGAATATAGAATAATTCAATAAACTAATATCTAAAATATAAAATAGAGTGTGTCGTAGTGAAGTAGAGACAACTCAAACTTATTTTGCAATATCCATTGTCTGTCAAAATTCGATGCGATTAAATAAAATAGATACTTGTAGATAAATCTACGAAAACAAATATATAGAATAATTCAATCAAAACTATATAATAAGTATAAATGAATTTAAAGGATAAGAACAAAAATAGTGATAAAAATAACAATCACAAAACACAGACACAATCACACAAAAACACACAAACACAAATACAATCACACAAAACACAAACACAAACATAATTACAATCACAATCACACAAGAACACAAACACCATCACAAAACACGAACAAAATCACAATATAAACACAATCATAATTATGAAACACAAATATAAACACAATCACAAAACACAAACAAAATGACAAACACACAAAAACACAAATACAAATACAAACACCGTCAAAATTACAAAAACACATTGACAAATACACAAAAACACAAACACAAACACGAATACAAATACAAACACATGAAATTTACAAAAACAATCACAAAAAAAACACAACACACAAAAACACAAACACGAATACAAATACAAACACCGTCAAAATTACAAAAACAATCACAAAACAGTAACACAATCACAAAAATTTAAACACAATCACAAAACACAAACACAAAAACAAACACAATGATAAACACACAAAAACACAAACACAAATACCATCACAAACACATATATTATAACAATCACAAACACACAAAAACACAAACACAAATACCATCACAAACACATATTATAACAATCACAAAACACAATAACACAAACACAAACACATATATTATAACAATCACAAATACACAAAACATAAACACGAATGTAAAACACAAACACAATAACAAACACAACTACAAAGACCATCACATTCACGAACACAAACACAAAAAACTGCAATTAATAAATATTTTGAGTAAAATAATGATCTTATTACCAAAAACCGCAAATTTAAAAACTTTAATTGACAATGGAAAAATAAATACCTGATAGTGTATCGACAAGCACCAATCACCGACACAAAAATAAAAAAAATAAAAAAACAATAAAAACTTACATGAGATTAATAAACCATATGATTGGCTAAAATAATGAGCATATCACCTGAAATCTTAAATAAAAAAAATTAAATTGGAATAATATAGATTTTAAAAAAAGATAAATTAATAGAGAAAATAAACATATCAATGCAAATTGATTGATAAATACCTCATATTGAATCAACGTGCACCAAACTCTATGCATAAACATTATTTTAGATATAATATTAACACAAAAATATATTAATATAAATATGATAATCAAATCAAATTAATTGTTTAAAATTGAAAAGTTGATTACCTGTAAAATGCTGAAAAAATTAACTGAGATGAATACATTTAGATGAATCAACGAACACCGAACTTCCTTTAAAATTATAATCTGCAAAAAGTTTAAACTAAAAGTTATTATAATATAGAATAATTAAATTAAAATAATATCTGGATTATAAAATAGAGTGTGTCGTAGTGAAATGGAGACGGCTCAAACTTCTTTTGCAATTTTCATTGTCTGCCAAAATCCGATGCGATTAAATAAAATAGATACCTGTAAATAAATCCACGAAAACAAATATATAGAATAATTCAATAAAACTATATAATGAATATAAATGAATTTAAAGAATAAGAATAGAGATTGTGATAAAAATAACAATCACAAAACACAAACTCAATATTCAAAAACACACAATTACAAACATGATCACACAAAACACAAAAACACACAATCACAAACATGATCAAACAAAACACAAACACAAACACAAACAAACACAATCACACAAAAACACACAAACACAAACATAATTACAATCACAATCACACAAGAACACAAACACAACAAACACAAACACAAATACAAACACGTCAAAATTAAAAAAACAAACACAAACACAAATACAAACACGTCAAAATTAAAAAAAACAATCACAAAAAAAAACACAATGACAAACACACAAAAACACAAACACAAATACAAATACCATCAAAATTACAAAACAAATCACAAAACACAAACACAATCCCGAAAATATAAACACAACAACAAAACACAAACACCATCACAAACACAAACACATATACCATAATAATTACAAACACACAAATACAAAACACAAGCACAATCACAAACACAAACACAAAGACCATCACATTCTCAAACACAAATACAAACACATTGCAATTAATAAATATTTTGAGTAAAATAATGATCTTATTACCAAAAATCACAAATTTAGAAATTGTAGTTGAACAATGGAGAAATAAATACGTGATAGTGTATCGACAAGCACCAATCACCAACACAAAAATAAAAAGAAAAATAAAAACTTACCTGAGGTAAATAAACCATATGATTAGCTAAACTAATGAGCATATAACCTGAAATCTTAAATAAAAAAATTAAAGTGGAATAATATAAATTTTAAAATAAATAAATTAATAGAGAAAATAAACAAATAAATACCTGATATTGAATCAACGTGCACCAAACTCTATGCATAATCATTATTTTAAAAAAAGTATTAACACAAAAATATATTAATATAAATATGATAATCAAATCAAATTAATTTTTTAAAATTGAAAAGTTGATTACCTGTAAAAACCGAAGAAATTAACTGAGATAAATACCTTTAGATGAATCAACAAACATCGAACTTTCAATAAAATTATAATCTGCAAAAAGTTTAAACTAAAAATTATTCGAATGTAGATTAATTCAATTAAACTAATATCTGAATTATAAAATAGAGTGTGTCGTAGTGAAATAGCGACAACTCAAACTTATTTTGCAATATCCATTGTCTGTCAAAATTCGATGCGATTAAATAAAATATATACCTGTAAATAAATCAACGAAAACAAATATATAGAATAATTCAATTAAAACTATATAATGAGTATAAATGAATTTAAAAAATAAGAATAGAGATTGTGATAAAAATAACAATCACAAAACACAAACTCAATATTCAAAAACATACAATTACAAACATAATCACACAAAACACAAAAACACACAATCACAAATATGATCACACAAAACACAAACACAAACACAAACAAACACACTCACACAAAAACACACAAACACAAACACAATCAAACACAAACATAATTACAATCACAATCACACAAGAACACAAACACAACAAACACAAACACAAACACGTCAAAATAAAAAAAAACAATCACAAAATAAACACAATGACAAACACACAAAAACACAAATACAAATACCGTCAAAATTACAAAACAAATCACAAAACACAAATACAATCCCGAAAATATAAACACAATCACAAAACACAAACACCATCACAAACACAAACACAAAAACATATACCATAATAATCACAAACACACAAATACAAAACACAAGCACAATCACAAACACAACCACAAAGACCATCACATTCACAAACACAAATACAAACACATTGCAATTAATAAATATTTTGAGTAAAATAATGATCTTATTACCAAAAATCACAAATTTAGATATTGTAATTGAACAATGGAGAAATAAATACTTGATAGTGTATCGACAAGCACCAATCACCAACACAAAAATAAAAAGAACAATAAAAACTTACCTGAGGTAAATAAACCATATGATTAGCTAAACTAATGAGCATATAACCTGAAATCTTAAATAAAAAAATTAAAGTGGAATAATATAGATTTTAAAATAAATAAATTAATAGAGAAAATAAACAGATAAATACCTGATATTGAATCAACGTGCACCAAACTCTATGCATAATCATTATTTTAAAAAAAAGTATTAACACAAAAATATATTAATATAAATATGATAATCAAATCAAATTAATTTTTTAAAATTGAAAAGTTGATTACCTGTAAAAACCGAAGAAATTAACTGAGATAAATACCATTTGATGAATCAACAAACACCGAACTTCCATTAAAAATATAATCTGCAAAAAGTTTAAACTAAAAATTACTAGAATATAAATTAATTCAATTAAACTAATATCTGGATTATAAAATAGAGTGTGTCGTAGTAAAATAGTGACAACTCAAACTTATTTTGCAATATCCATTGTCTGTCAAAATTCGATGTGATTAAATAAAATATATACCTGTAGATAAATCAACGAAAACAAATATATAGAATAATTCAATTAAAACTATATAATGAGTATAAATGAATTTAAAAAATAAGAATAGAGATTGTGATAAAAATAACAATCACAAAACACAAACTCAATATTCAAAAACACACAATTACAAACATGATCACACAAAACACAAAAATACACAATCACAAACTTGATCACACAAAACACAAACAAACACAATCACACAATAAACAACACAACCACAATCAAACACAAACATAATTACAATCACAATCACACAAGAACACAAACAACACAAACACAAATACAAACAAATCAAAATTAAAAAAAAACAATCACAAAAAAAACACAATGACAAACACACAAAAGCACAAACACAAATACAAACACCTTCAAAATTACAAAACAAATCACAAAAGACAAACACAATCCCGAAAATATACACACAAATCACAAAACACAAACACCATCACAAACACAAACACAAACACATATACCATAATAATCACAAACACACAAATACAAAACACAAGCACAATTATAAACACAAGCACAATCACAAACACAACCACAAAGACCATCACATTCACAAACACAAATATAAACACATTGCAATTAATAAATATTTTGAGTAAAATAATGATCTTATTACCAAAAATCACAAATTTAGAAATTGTAATTGAACAATGGAGAAATAAATACCTGATGTGTATCGACAAGCACCAATCACCAACACAAAAATAAAAAGAACAATAAAAACTTACCTGAGGTTAATAAACCATATGATTAGCTAAACTAATGAGCATATAACCTGAAATCTTAAATAAAAAAATTAAAGTGGAATAATATAGATTTTAAAATAAATTAATAGAGAAAATAAACAGATAAATACCTGATATTGAATCAACGTGCACCAAACTCTATGCATAATCATTATTTTAAAAAAAAAAAGTATTAACACAAAAATATATTAATATAAATATGATAATCAAATCAAATTAATTTTTTAAAATTGAAAAGTTGATTACCTGTAAAAACCGAAGAAATTAACTGAGATAAATACCATTAGATGAATCAACAAACACCGAACTTCCATTAAAATTATAATCTGCAAAAAGTTTAAACTAAAAATTACTAGAATATAAATTAATTCAATTAAACTAATATCTGGATTATAAAATAAAGTGTGTCGTAGTAAAATAGCGACAACTCAAACTTATTTTGCAATATCCATTGTCTATCAAAATTCGATGTGATTAAATAAAATATATACCTGTAGATAAATCAACGAAAACAAATATATAGAATAATTCAATTAAAACTATATAATGAGTATAAATGAATTTAAAAAATAAGAATAGAGATTGTGATAAAAATAACAATCACAAAACACAAACTCAATATTCAAAAACACACAATTACAAACATGATCACACAAAACACAAAAATACACAATCACAAACATGATCACACAAAACACAAACACAATCAAACACAAATAAACACAATCACACAATAAACAACACAAACACAATCAAACACAAACATAATTACAATCACAATCACACAAGAACACAAACAACACAAACACAAATACAAACACATCAAAATTAAAAAAACAATCACAAAAAAAAACACAATGACAAACACACAAAAGCACAAACACAAATACAAACACCTTCAAAATTACAAAACAAATCACAAAACACAAACACAATCCCGAAAATATACACACAAATCACAAAACACAAACACCATCACAAACACAAACACAAACACATATACCATAATAATCACAAACACACAAATACAAAACACAAGCACAATCATAAACACAACCACAAAGACCATCACATTCACAAACACAAATATAAACACATTGCAATTAATAAATATTTTGAGTAAAATAATGATCTTATTACCAAAAATCACAAATTTAGAAACTGTAATTGAACAATGGAGAAATAAATACCTGATAGTGTATCGACAAGCACCAATCACCAACTCAAAAATAAAAAGAACAATAAAAACTTACCTGAGGTTAATAAACCATATGATTGGCTAAACTAATGAGCATATAACCTGAAATCTTAAATAAAAAAATTAAAGTGGAATAATATAGATTATAAATTAAATGAATTAATAGAGAAAATAAACAGATCAATGCAAATTGATTGATAAATACCTGATATTGAATCAACGTGCACCAAACTTTATGCGTAATCATTATTTTAGAAAAAATATTAACACAAAAATATATTAATATAAATATAATAATCAAATCAAATTAATTTTTTAAAATTGAAAAGTGGATTACCTGTAAAAACCGAAGAAATTAACTGAGATAGATAAATACCTTTAGATGAATCAACGAACACCGAACTTCCTTTAAAATTATAATCTGCAAAAAGTTTAAACTAAATATATTAGAATATAGATTAATTCAATTAAAACTAATATCTGGATTATAAAATAGAGTGTGTCGTAGTGAAATAGCGACAACTCAAACTTATTTTGCAATATCCATTGTCTGTCAAAATTTGATGCGATTAAATAAAATATATATCAGTAAATAAATCAACGAAAACAAATATATAGAATAATTCAATTAAAACTATATAATAAGTATAAATAAATTTAAAAAAATAAGAATAGAGATTGTGATAAAAATAACAATCATAAAACACAAACACAATATTCAAAGACACAAACACAATCACAAAAAAAAAACACAATCACACAAAACACAAACACAATCACAAAAAAAAACACAATCACACAAAACACAAACACAAACACAAACACAAACACAAGCACAAACGCAAACGCAAACGCAAACGCAATCGCAATCGCAAACCACAACCACAAACACAAACACAAACACAAACACAAACACAAACACAAACACAAACACAAACACAAACACAATCACAAACACAATCACAATCACACAAACACAACAATCACAAACACTAAATACAAACACTGTCACAAAACACAAAACACAAACATTAATAAAAAACACATAAAAACACAAACACCATCACAAACACAAAAACACCGTCACAATCACAATCAATTAATAAATACTTCGAGTAATATAATAAACTTACCACCTAAAATCATAAATTTAAAAAATTTAATTAAAATCGCAAATAAATACACAATCACACAAACATAATAAAAACACACAAAACACAAACACCATCACAAACACAAACATAACTAAAAAAAACTTGTCATAAAAAAATATTTTGAGTAAAATAATAAACTTACCACTTGAAATCGGAAATTTAAAAAAATTAAATTAGAATATATAAAAATAAATAAATACCTGATATTGAATCGACGAGCACCAATCACCGACACGGAACAACACAAAAGACAAAACGACAATAAAAACTTACCTGAGAGTTACAAATTATATGGTCGGCTAGAGTAATGAACCTATCGCCTAAAATCGTAAAATAAGAAAAAATTAGAGTGAACTATATGAATTTAAAAAAAAAGAAAAAAAAAACCAACCAATAGAGTAATAAAAATATTAACCTCTATAGCATCATCCTTGATGACTAAATCTCCTCAAAGCAATAACTTGTTTCCACTTTTTTCCAAGTCCTGAATAAAAGGAAATATTATGTATTGTCAAAAGATAGAGTTATCTGAGACCTTTAAACACAAGTTGCAAACACTTGAATACCTGGTCCATTGTAATTTATCCATTACCCACAAGACAAAAGAACAAACCGTAGAATTTCCATCTTCAATTATTATCTCCTAAAATAAATTTTAAAAATCTTAAGGAAGTTTACAGTTACAGACCTTTTGAAAAAATCACCAAGTTTTTGCTTCTCGATAGTGATGATAGTCAATACTGCAAAAGAAGAAGTATATATATAAATATAATTACTTGAGAATATTAGCAAAGTATAAAAGTGTGTTTGGGAAATGTCTAACCTGCCTCAGAGCAAAGATTTTCTCATCTCATTATTATCAAATATCTTTTCAAGAGTTATGCCTCAAATTGCTACCAAAGTTGGAGCAGGGAATTCCTGACTAAAATTAAGCATTTAAGGAGTGTTTTGCCAGTGCTGATATATATATATATATATATATATATATATATATATATATTTGTTAATAAAGACGATACTAACCTTCTTAGAATCAAGAGATATTCCTCTACATAGCTGCAAATGATGGAGATACACACAAAGCAATATTACCTAAAGGACAAAAAAGGAAACTTACTTGTTTTGTAAAACATACAAGATATGAATTATAGATATAGTACCTGTTTATGTTTATGGAGATATATTACTTCTCTCCTCTCAAAAGCTAGGAGGTGAGACATAATCGCTGGAGTTCCTAATAAAGAAGAGTGAATAAAACTGTAAAAACTAAGAAAATTCACAAAAGTGAAGACCTACAAGTATACTTTATATATTAAAGTGTTTCTCATATTTCAATATCCATGGCCTTACAGATAATTAGTCAACTAATCAGAAAAAGAAACATAATTAAGTAAGAACTGAGAGTAGGGCAAATACAATCAAAAAGTAATTTGAGGTAAGAAAATAATGATTACCGTCTCTATTTCATATCAATTGTTGCTTGAATACCATCCAAAAACATGTTTGCATCTGAAAAATTCAATTCAAATATTAAACCAATTTAATACATGTAAAACATATCAAGATTGTAAGTAACGCACCTTCTTTCGAGTCAATCGTTAAGATGCGATGATGATGAGATATATGAGATGGGATGAAATTCATTATAAGATGAGATGCATGAAATGATATGCAATGCAATGCACATGAGATGATATGCATGAAATAAGATGCAATGCAATGCTCATGAAATGATATGCACATGAGATGAGAAGAGATGATATGCATGTATAATGAGATGCAATGACTTACCATATACAACCACAAAAGAAATACTAAACAAAATTACCCTTAAGAGTATTCTCTTTTAAGTTGGTTCCTCCTACACAAATAAGGAAAATCCACCATTAATATCACAATCAACCCAAGAGGCATTAATCAAATACATGTAAATGATTAAATTAGAAATATCATCCAATTCAAACCTCTTTTTATTTCTGGAAATGTAAAGTCAGAAAGAAATATCTGCTTCATCAACACATTGTCACAAGAACAAGAAGATTTAATTTAAGTATATTTAAAAATATGACAGATATAGAATGTGTAGAAAGTTCTAAGTATGTGAAACAACCTCCATGGAGAACTGCAAGGCTGGTTTGAACTCAAGCTACATAATTATAAGGTTAGATTAGTAAATTTAAACAAGTTGAAAAATTATATTTATATATCTATCTTACTAATTACCTCTTTTGGAAGTCTCAGGTTATCGAAACCTCGATCTGATGGTGTACTTTGGTATGAAACGGTGCATGAGAAGCCGATTTGAGGGCTCGTCTCTTCGTCCATGGGTGGGTCCCACCCTTTCGACTTGGGAAGGTCTCGCATGTCTAAACCATGTTGAAGAATAAGGATCGGGATCTTTGTAACTCACCTTCTTCCATTGAACAACTCTGCAGAGTTGTTGTTTCGAGAGGAACCATTTGTTTAGGTTCTGGTCAAAGTCAAAGATAAAAGTAGAAACTATTTGACTAGATGAAGTACCACGGGCCCACCTTGTATTAGAAGAGTATTGAAGAGCAGCAGCTATTCGAGGATCTACATTTCTAACTCTCAATGCCACAGTTGAAGCTGTGCTGAATTTGCTTCCTGAAACATCAATATAGTCAAAGTAATATTTAACCTTAAGTCCTTCATTTTCAACAATAGGGGTAGAATATAAATCAAATATAACTCAGGGGGTAAAACGCAAAATACCCTTCATTTACCTTGGGTCTTCGTTTCACCTAAGCATCTGCCATGCCATCAAAACCAATCGACTCTTTGTTCCCATTTAAAGCTCAAGGATCATCCTGGAGAGATCATATCCATTACATTAAGTTCATATAGCTAATTAACACTATATCTAAATACAAAATTGACTATATAGCACAAAATTACTCTCCTTTCCTTTTATTGTCACAAATTACTAGTGTGTATTATTAGCAATACATACTCCTACAAGAAATTCCTTTAATAACTATGCAATCCCATTCACAGGATTTACATTAAGTATTAACATCACTAATTTCCTAACCCATTCCACAGTTTTTGCCTATTAGGTTAGCATGGAAACGATCCTAGACAGTAAAATTAATAAATGACAATTAATTTTGCAGCATTTAGTAAACAGGTACCTCTAAATAAGTAACTATATAGCACAAAAAGCAATAACTATTTCATGTATTCAAAAGTAAAGCTATCGAGAAAACAATTATAATATGCGATGATATATATATATATAAAATTGTTGAAAGAAACAACAAACCTCCTAAACAGCAACTTTTATTGCACAGCTGTCACTGACCTTCCTTCCAAGGGTCGCTATAATCTAAAAAATATGAAGTTAATACAAATTCATTAGATATAATATGATACAACAAATATACTGTTAACATATAAACATCAATTTTATCATAAAAGAAGCTTCATCTTAAAAAAAGGTAAAGCAAAATCATAATTTAAATGCATCATTTAATAGGTTGTAAATTGTAATTATTTTATGTTTTTTTTTCCCTGACACAAAAAAAGATACAAAGTTCCAATGTCTTTAAAGAAGAGAATGCCTTCACCATTGAAATTATTCACCGAGAATAACCAAAAATAACACGACACTAGACCATGAACTGCATTCTTGTAAAAAAAATTGCCACAAAGTATGCGTAAAAACTCAGGCACCTCCAAGTTTCAGTACAGGGTAAAAGAATCTAATCACTGATGATAAATCCACATTTATTATGTATTACAATAACAAAGACTCGCTAAAAATGGAAATATCTACTTTGATATGGTTTGAAATAGCTATAAAATTAAAGTGAAATCTCAAAATCGAAGAGAGAAAACATTACCCTCTAGAACGCATCTTCTCCAGAATCGATATGGCAATAGATTCAACCATTTCAGTAGACAATCCTAGGTTGGGGATAAAGAACAAACTCAGTAAACATTATGGCCGATATAGAAAAGTTTTTTGCAAGAACTACTAATAATCGACACCGTGGTCATTACAATTGGTCCGTATCAATAAATTACACTATTAAAACAAAGAGTCAAGAATTTCTGTAACAGAAGGAAGAATTTCCAAATTACAAAAAAGAATCGAGAATGATAAATACCTTAAGCGTCCACTAGAAAGAACAACAGGTGAGGAGAGGTGGCGCTACTAGAATAATCAGGTGAGGAAGACCGAGGGGATGATCCGGAACCGTTTGATTATTCAGGTAAAGGTTGAAGAAGTCGTCTATGGCGGAGATTGGTGGTGTTGCTGCCGCCGCGGCAGCTGGCTGGTGATCGTGTAGTCGGAGGAGAAATTGGTCTAGCGTTGTGCTCTAAAGTGTTAGTTCACGCGAGTGATTATGTTTAATCAGAATAATAAGAGAGAGAGAAGAGAGAGTGTGTGTGGTATTTTTGTTTCCGATGACTTAGTAAGTGATGTTTGAAGCTGAGAGAGGAAAATCTTTACCGTTCATTAAACAGATTTGCCATAGATTTTTAACGGATATTTATTTTCAAATTTTAAAAGCTTTTAAGAGTAAACTAACCAAATTCTAAAATCTATGATTGCCTGAAATAAATATCTATGACGAAATAAAAGAATACATATAGTACGATTTTAATTAATTCATAATTTATTCCATATTTATTATTTTATTTACAATTTTAATTTTTACTTATATCTTTATAATAATAATAATAATATAATAGTATAAACTTATTTCTATTTAATTTTAAATAATGAACAATACCCGGTAAATGATATATAAAATAAAAGTGGATACTAGACTACATCTAAAAAATAATGTCCACTTATAACGAGCTTAATTATTAAAATACTTATCATCCTATTAATTATAAAGTATAAATAAATTGATAGTTCGTGTTTTTTTGGTAAGAGAGAGAGAGAGAGAGAGAGAGAGAGAGAGAGAGAGAGAGAGAGAGAGAGAGAGAGAGAGAGAGAGAGAGAGAGAGAGATTTCGGTGGTTTTAACTTGATATATTCGGTGACTGATCTATGAGATTTTGGAAGCAAATTTCATGCCACATATGGTATTGTCGTATTGGTTAATAAATTCTTTTCTAAAAAGACCTCTACTAAATCTTATAGCTAAACAAATACTAAAATACTCTCATATAAAACAAAAATCATTAAAAGATAAATAAACAACTTGTTAAGTAATGGCACTGTTCAATCTCGGTCACCGCCGCCACCCCTGGTGGTGTATTCAGAGAAAAAAACACCGAGTGTTGGAAAAAATGCTAAGTATCGGAAAAAACACTGAGTATCAAAAAATACACAAAGTATCGGGGAATTTCTTTGAGTAACAGGAAAAACACAGAGTACTCCAGAGATTTCTCTGAGTATTCCGAGATAAACACTAAGTACTCAGTGATTTTCTCTGAGTACTCGACAAATTCTCGAAGTACTCAACGAAATCTCGAAGTGCTCAGTAAAAAACACAGTAATTTAAAAACTTAGAATATTTCATCAGCTTGCAAAAATAATTACATGATATATTCAATTTTTCCAACAATATACACTATTACTTGTCAGAAGACATAATGAATACACTAACTAATCCAAAAATACTAAATTGAGATCTAATACACACACAAAAATATACACTACCTAGAACAAATATGAGATCTGATAAACGAAAAAAGGAAAAAAAAGCTAGACGATTGGAAATGTTTAAGGCACCGCCTTCTTCTTAGGCGCTGTTGCTGGTTGTTGCCACGAGTTCGAACAAAGATCTTCTCGCCAAAAGTCACCTCGACTGCTGCCTTCGTCTATAACTGGCTTCATGAAACTTGCAGCGAATGAAGTCTTCAATAGGCTTCAACAGGCGCTGCTTATCTCCACTTCTTCAAAGCTTCACACTCCGTCGAGACTTGATAAGATACCTTTGTTAATGGAGGCATGCAGCGAACGGAGGCGGGAAATCGCAGGAGAAGCGGGCCTGGTGAGGAAGCTCGTTAGCCATCTTCTTAAGCTTCACGAGCCTACTCACAAATTGTTTCTTGCACGGAGCTCTTAATCACGGTGGTATCATTGAATGAGAGAGCGAGAGAGAGAGAGAGAGAGAGAGAGAGAGAGAGAGAGAGAGAGAGAGAGAGAGAGAGAGAGAGAGAGAGAGAGAGAGAGAGAGGTGACATTTTTTTATTTATTTAGTGTTTTGGTGTATATAAATTAGGTGTCTTTTATATTTATATATATATAAGTAATTTTTAATTTCGATTTCATTTTAATAGGCTTTGCACCTTTAAATAAGAGGTAAGATTATAGGTAGGCATTGGTCAAAAGGAGGTGTTTTCAAATCCCTATAGATAATAATTTCTGGGATGTTTCGTTTTCAATTATATATAATATTTTGCATTCTATATATTTGAATTGAGAGAGAAGGGGAATCTAAACCATTCAATAAAGAAATTAGTGCGAACTTTTTAACGGATATTTATTTTCAAGATTATCTTAAAGAGTTTTAAATATATCTAACTAAATTTTAACTAAATTTAGCGTGTCAAAATTCTTGAATTACTACTTCATAACTTAATATCTTATCTATCATTTATCTATATTTTTAATTTTTAATTTTTAATTTTTAATTATTATTTTATAATAATATAAATAGTATTATTATATAAATATTATAATATTTAATTTTGTTATTGTTTAAGGGCTAATTTCTTTTTTAAATCAAAATATAATCACCAATCTCCCAATAAAATCACATAATATTAAAACTTTAAAAATACTAAAAGACCCTTATATTTTTGGGTTGGGTAAACGAATATATTAATATGAAGAGGAAAAATTGTACATAGTACAAGATGCTACCTAACTAGACTCGAAAGTTTAAAATAGTGTCTATATATCTGCTAATCTATATTCAATGAGTTTCAATTAAGAAGCCCCTATCATCTGAGAAAGCATGATTAGGGTACAAAGTGGACAACTTAAAACACGTACATAACTTAATCTCATTTAGAACTCAATCTCTAAATAGATTTTCTCTTCTCATATCAATGTTATTTCTCATTTGCCACGGGCGTCTACATTTTATCACCATGACTCAATGTCGTTTACGAATACAAGAAGTATAGGAAGCAAAGCAAATGAAATGGTAGAGAAACTGGTGAAGAGTTTGATTTCTGAGATGATACTTCCTGCACACAATAAGAAAGTACAACATATTTTTCTAACCAAGAAACTGTACAACAAAAGAATTTTCCACCCGAGATTAGTAATCAATGATCCGGGTGTATGTATACTTCAGTATGTTGTTAATATATAAATATTAAAAAAACTAAAAATTAATACAAAAAAGGGGAAGTCAAACAGTGGTGTGCTTGCATTCGAAATTGGTTGATGCATGAAGATTGTGATGTGTGTGTGTGTGTGTATATGTGTGTATGCGTGTGTCAAAGTATGTAGATGAATACGTTTGAAGTTCTAGGAGTCGTTATGTGAAGTTACAATGTGTAGGTTAATTTTCAAACTTAAGATTAATCAGATTGTAATATTTTGTATATCAATGAATAAAAATCCTTTCTGATGCTTTAAAACATTTCAATATGTATGTTTCTGTATAAGTATGATTGTTTAAATGTATATGATAACAAATTAAGAAAGATAGGACTTGTCACATAAGCAAGTAGATGGGCATGTCCCTTAGCAGTAAGATGGGACTTGTCCCATAACTAATACATCATGACAAAAACTTTAACGGGAAACTTAACAAGACAAACAACATGATGACAAACATAAATATTTGTTTGTATAGTATATCATGGATTAAAAAATGTGAAATTTTGTAACAGGAATAGTTATAAATAGTCTAATGTGACTTATCTCGTCCAACTTAACAGGAAACTTAATAAGAAAAAACCTTTTAGAATTACTAACCTACCATGTTGACACATATAAATAATTGTTTGCATACGATACCACATATCAAAAGTATAGAAATTCAAGGAAAATAGAGGACGAGAGTACGTTTGTATAGAAAAGTGGTATCAAACTTGGAATCTTGATAATAGAGAGTAAGTGTATTATCACTAGGCTATGATTATTCATAAATTAAGTTTAATATACTATTTTATATAATCCTTAATTATAAAAAGCATAATAGGACTTATACCAAAAAACTTAACGAGATACTTTGAAAATTCCTAACTCACCATGTTAAAATATATACAAATTTGTTTATATGCGACATTATATATCAAAAGTATGGAAAATCAAGGGGAATTAGATGGGAATAAGTTTGAGAAACAAAGGGGATTTGAAATTGGAAACTTGATAGTAGAGAGTAAGAGTATTACCACTAAGCTATGTATATTCGTCAATTAACTTTAATATACTATATTATATATGCCTTAATTATAAAAACCTAGTGGGACTTATCTTGCCCAACTTAACTGGAAACTTAATAAGACAAACATTTGAAAATTACTAGCTGGTGGGGGCAAAGGTGTGATAAAATAATAGATAAATAAAGATAATAATAAAGAGCACACACCCTTGAGAACCACGGAACTCACTGCAAGTATCACAGATCATTTGCAAGTTTTAATGATAAGTCAAGTTCGTTCGCAGGGATTTGATCCGTTAGAACTACTTATATTTAACAAGCGTAGATGAATTTAGATGTTTTAGAATAAAATATAAAAAGATAAAATAATATGAATAAATATTTGATATGAAATAAACAACTACGAATGCAGATAAATAAATGTGAATGTAAGTCCAATAGATTAGGGTCACTAATATGAGTCTATTTTACTAAGTTGTTATTCTAACCTGTCACAGATTAAGCATTATATATTAACCAGGATTCTAAATTCTACCTAGCCTCTATTAGGCTTAGGAGCAACCTCTCCACTACCAAGGATTCCTGAGTAATGATTGGTGATTAAATCAAACCTTTATGGCTATCTAGTTAGGCAAAGGATCAAAACCAGACGATTATGTGGTGTTGTCAATAACTAAGAATAATGGCCAAATCTAGGGTTGTAACAATAAGTCAAAACACATAATAACAATATACTCCAAGCTCAATCAATTAAAATAACAAATAGTATTAATGAACTTAAGACAAAATAATAACCCAACAATTAAAAGTAAAACTTACAGAATAATAGCTTAGAAATATGGTTGAGCATAAATCTATAGCTAAATACCCTAAATATAGAGAAGGTAGATGTAGAAGAGGAGTTTGTCACTCTCCAACTTCGTCTTATTGTCTTCCTCTATAGGTCAGCTTGCTTCTTGGATGAATAGCTTGATACCAAGGATGAATATTAAATTAAAGAACTAAGCTATTATTTAAAACTAAGAAAATACAAGCAAGGACTAAGCCTAAGCTTGAAACTGAGCAATGACATGTTTGCAATGGTATAAGGGTGTATTTATAGGTGTTTAGGAACCCTAATTCGTTTTCTTGAAGGAGAAGGTAAGTAGTGGACTCCTAGCCCAACTCAAATTCGTAACCCTAAAATATGGAATCATGCCCGTTTCTGTTTTGTATCTAACAGCTTCAATACTCATCTGTTTGACGCGTATGAGTAGTCGAAATTCATCGTCTCGGAAAGATATTCAACTTTGCTCTTGACAATTTCTCCAAATTCCACACTGATTTTGAGATATAAGCTGATTTGTGGTCATGGGTGCAAAAATTCAGATTTAAGGCAGGTTTTCCTATTCCATATTTTTAGCTTTTCTTTCCTTATCTCCAATTACCATACTTATCTTTTTCCATATCTCTTAGTCTTTGACTTGGAATCTAATTAATCTCCATAATTATCTTTAAAGATTCACACTAAATAAATAATTAAACCGAATATGTTCTAAAAACAATAATTTACTAAATCAAGACTCAAAATAGGAAAGTGTAGCATTTCTCAAGAAAATCAACTAGAAGACTTCCTAAATCACTAAAAATGATGTCTCCAACTAATATTAATTTATCACAAATAGGGAGACATCACTAGCATACCTTGTTGACAAATATAAAAATTTGTTTGCATACAATATCACTGATAAAAAATATGAATATTCAAGGGAAAAGGGACATGAGTAAGTTTGAGTAGCAAAAGGGGTTCAAAGTTTAAACCTTGATTGTAAAGTTAAAGTGTGTTACCATTAAGCTATGTTTATTCATTATTTAAGTTTGATATACTACTATTATACATTTAAAAAACTACATATACTGGACAAGTCCCATTACAAAACAACAACTGCAAAATTTATACCAAAAACTCCAAAATGAACACCAAAAGCTCACGTATAGAAGATCACATATGAATATATGAAACTTAACAGATTCCCATGTGTTATATAAACTGAACAAGAACTAAACAATACCCTGTGGTATATAAACTGTTCAAAAACTAAGAATGTGTTATTCCATTTGATATAAATTGAAATGTCCATAAATTGATACATTGCGTATAAGATATTAGATGATTGATTCAACAATGAAAAAAAAGAATGAGCAGTTTTCTTAGGATTAAGAATCGTAAAAAGATGGAAAAATATTTATTTTATAGAGATTATTACCTACGGGGTCTTGGAGACACCCCCGATGTCTTTTTCCAACCCCACTTTTCTTCTCTTCTCACTAAAGATCTCAAACTATAGACAAAAATCTAATTTACAATTTTACCCCTTTTGTTTTTCCCCTATATATAATAATTATCTTATAGCTAAAACCTAAAAATCCTATTCTCTTTCCACTCTCCCGTCAAAACCTTCTCTCTTCTCCTTAGTTCTCTCTCTCATATCTCCACTGCTGCTATGCCTTCACTAGCCTGAGCCATGGCCGGAAGTTGAAGCTCTGCGGAGAAATTGTGAAAGGAATCGTGTTCACCATGGTTTTGCCTTCATGAGCTCGAGATCTGACGCTGCTTCGTTCCTTGCCGGTTGCTTTCTTCGAGATCTGTTCATGTGCAGGAGAGCTCGCCGACAAATGCTTCTTCGCGTGAAGCTCCTCAATATCGCTTGAGAGAAGACCATGGAGTTAGGTTCGTGTTTGATGCTGCGAGTGGAGCTCGTCCATAGGGTTCCGCCGTTCAAAGCTCGCCTGAAGGAGCTCAGTCTAGATCTATTCTGTGGAGCAGCGCTCGAGCTCTTGTAAATGTGAAGAGCTGCTTGATTAGACGGTGTAGACTAGATTATGGAGTGAAGCGGTGGAACGATTTGCTACGAGCTCCTGTGAACGTGAAGAGCTGCATCTCGCTGGAGAAGATGACGACAGAGATCTCAGAACTGTGTCGGCTCCTCCGTTCGTAGCTGCGGTTTTCTGTGCTCAGTTCTTGGCTGAGATTAAAATGTGTTGTTCAAACTAGATTTGTTTTTTTTTTGTCGAACGCGTACGTAGTATCCGTTCATCCTATGCTGTGTTATAGCGTGAAGTTGTCATGCTTTTTCTTCTTTTAATAGTCAATATAGTGTAGATGTATTTAAGTCTTTTTCTTTTTGTTCGCGTATTTAGTTAAACCAGTTAGAGTTAAAAATATTTATTTTATGTATTCAAAAAAAAAAAAATATTTATTTTACTTAGTTTTTGTAATAGTTAGGTTTAGTTGATTGTTTTAATTGTTAGGTGTTTAAAATTGGAATAAGATATACTCTTTGATTTTGACTAATTCTCTGTATTTTGTTATAGAGTACTCTTTTATTTTATGGAGTACTTTATTTTTTTTATGGAGTACCCCGTTTAAAAAAAATATTAATCTGTAGAGCAAATTCCATTTTTGGGCCATTACCTATGGCCTAAAAACATTTTTAGGCCAAACGTTTCAAAAGTCACATTTTTAGGCCAAACGTATTCAAAATGCCCATTTTTAGGCCATTTCACTAATTTCATAAGATATTTTATTAATTCTAAGGATAATTTAGGCATTTTAAATAAACTATATGTTTATTTGGCCGCATCACAAACTAGAAACTCGGTCTAAAGTGTCTAAATTGTCCTTAAAATTAATGAAATATCTCATGAAATTAGTGAAATGGCCTAAAAATGGGCGTTTTGAATACGTTTGGCCTAAAAATGTGACATTTGAAACGTTTGGCCTAAAAATGTTTTTAGGTCATAGGTAATGACCTAAAAATGGGATTTCCTCTAATCTGTATTTTGTATTCCAAAACTCACTGTTTTAACCCCGTTATTCATCAATTTTTACGATACTCTATACATTTTTTTCGATACTCTATACCTTTTTTCGATACTCTATATTTTTTCCGATACTCTATACTTTTTTCCGGCTGTGGGTGGTGGCAGGAGGTCGGTGGGTGATGGCCGGAGGTCGGTGGGTGGTGGTCGATGGCCGGAGGTCGAAGATGAACAGTGCCAACACTTTTTTTTTTCTTTTAGTGGGTATTTTAGTATTTGGTCGTTCTTGAGGTTTCTTTAAAAAACTAAGATTTATAGTATTCCTTATAGAGCAAAAAATCAGTCTACAAGACCCTATATCTCATTCACCCTTATTTATATGGTATAGTAAATATGAAAGAAAAAAATTAACTATTATTATTGGGTCAGACTCAATAGTTGTGTAAATTTTTTACCATGTGCAAGTATTTACCGTTATTATTGGGTCAGACCCAATAATTAATGTGTAGTATTAAATATTCATTACTATTGGACTAAACACAATAGTTATATCTTTTACTTATTAAAAGACAAGATTCTAATTTTTTTAAGTCATTTCTTTCTAGTTGATACTTAGACACCTATTTATTTTCTGTCAATTCAATCATTTAATTCATTTAATAATTTAAATATTAAATATTAAAAATTATTCGGAAGAGATATACAAGACACACTATTATTAAGTTCATTAAAATTTTGAAAAATTCGTGTATCTATTTTATCCGAATAATTTTGTTAGTGTTAGTAAAAAATTCCGTAGATGATGACAACTTTTTGAGACTAAGGGCCCGTTTGGAAGTACTTATTTTAGAGTAAAAAATTACTTTTAGAATAAAATTCAAAAATTAAAAAATTATTAAAAATAATTTTGAAATCTAAAATTATTTTAAGTGTTTTTTTTTAAGAAGCACCTATTTGGTACTTCTCATAAAAGTGCTTTTCAAAGTCAAAAATACTTTTAAAATGCTAAAAGCATTTTTAAGTGCTTTTAAAAAAAAGCACTTCCAAACGGGCACTAAGTGTAAAAGAGTCACAAAAAGTCAGATAAAACTGATCTTGGAAGTTGAAATTGAAAAATATAAAATATCGGTATGCATTTAAATATTTTAAAGATATCGGATAGTCTCGATAAATGATTTGTATTTTCTGTCATTTATATATTTTCTTAAAAGAAATTTTTACTAATCTTGGAACCACACTATTTACATTACCCAAATTCAGTCAAGTTGCCCCGACAAATCTTTCGATTAAAGGGTAGAAAGATGAAAGAGTCACATTCTAATTCACAAACATGCAGATTCACTTACTAGCACATGCAGATAGGCACATTATAAAAATATTTACAGGGACACGTTGTGTTACACAAAAATTAAATAATGTAAATCTTATTTTGTTAGTATATGATAGTTGCAAAAGATTTCCTATTATTATTGATGTCATGATCTGCCTATTTAAATCATCTTGTTGTGACAAAAGCTCTCGCGAGAATCAATATTCATTTCTTGAAGGCTGAAGATCCTTTGGATAAAACCATTTTAATTATATTTTCAAGTCAAGTTCCACTACCCTTGACTGGTGAAGTCCATTCAGTCTAGGTATTTTTATGTTTTTTTCCAGACTAACATGAGGTAATCTATGTAGAGATATGTACGTTGTGTTTCATTTATGAGGAAATTGTAAAATAAGGCCCAAATTTTCCCAACTTTTAGTTTTAAGTCTTAGTTGGGAAAAATTATTTTTTAAGTCCTATGTCTAACCAGCTAGTTCGGATTTTGACTATTTTACCCTCGTTCTTTATGGGTACAAACCTATACAGACTAAATATCATGGGGATCCCCTACATCGTCATGGGTACAGCCCCAATACAGTTTCAGTGGCTTTTATAGGCATATGAGGCCAGACCCAACTCGTTTATATTATGTGTGGGCTGTACGCATGTCTTACAGATTTACAAATTATCTATTCACGGGCCGTACCCAACATGAACACATCCAATATACACAAAAAATAAAACACAACTGTTTGTTAAGTTCACACACTAAAAACAATAGAAGAACATGGGCTGGCCCAAAATAACTAATTAGCTCAAATGGTGCTGACCCAATAATGAAAGAAATCACAAAATTCCAAAACTGTACACTAAATGGGGCTGGCCCAATAAAGAAATAAAGCAAAACATTTACAACTGTACACTAAATGGGGCTGGCCCATATTTACACACAACACCCTATATGGGCTGGCCCATACAAGCCCATTGCGCCTAACATAACAATACACAAAAAAAATAAAAAAATCAACTGGATCGAGATGAAGACGGTGGATTGTACGTTGATGATGAAGACGGAGGGGAGAGGCTGGCTTGATCTGATGAAGAAGGAGACCAGCGGCTATGGTGGTGGGGTGCAGCAGGGCGAAATGAGATACGATGTCCTCCAGCGAACGGCGGTGGTGCTGCGCTTCAGGGACGGCGATGGTGTTCCATCAGGAGGGTGCTAGCGAACGGCGGTGGTGCTGCTTCAGGGACGGCGGTGTTGTTGCATCAGTAGGGTTGAGACTGGTTATCGATGGCAGCAGCAGGAAGGTGGTGGTGGGGTGCAGGAGAGCAGCGATGGTCCACGGAGGAGGCGGCGCGAGGAAGAGTTGGTGGTGGATCTCAATCGGAGTCGCAGCAGCAATGGTGGTTCCAGATCCGTTGATTTTCAGATGTTTGGTGATGACTGTGGTGGTGGTGGCTCGATGCTGTTGGGGCTGCTGTTGGTGGTGGATCGGGTTTCAGGGGGTGGGGTTGGTGATGACGGTAGTGGTGGCGGCTCGACATGGTGATGACGGTAGTGGTGGCGGCTCAGGAATAACTTGCGTAAAAACTTGTTGCGGTGTGAGTCCTCTTTTTGCAATCTCAAGCATTTGGGCGTTAATATTTTCAGGTTGGTACGCCTCTACAAATGTATTGAGTGCAGTGTCATCTTTAGGATTTGTATCAGGAGTAGTTAATGACACTGGTTGAACAATATGTGGCGATTCCACCTTCTCTTCTTCTTTCTCTTCATGCACAGCAGGTGCAACTTCATCTTCTGATTCCTCCTTTAAGGCTTCTTCCTCTTTTTCTTTAGCCAGCTCAGCCGCATAATCCACTACCGATCGAATTTCCTCTTGCATCTTCCTCAGTAGCTGTATAAATTCGGCTTTCTCTTGATCGTCCTCCACATAAACTTCAGAACAGTCAGATTTCACGGGGCTAGACTTGGTTGGTTCTTCTTCAGTACTCGGAATTTCCACGGCACTAATGGCAGCATGTGGCATTTCTTCTTTTTCTTCTTCAATTTCAAGGCATATAGCCTTGCAAGCTTCAAACCCAACATTGTTTTCACCTCCTTCGATTGCCTTTACTTCCTTTTGTTCTACTACATTTGTTAACACTTTGTTTAACTATTCTACTTGAGTACTCAGCATCTGAAGTATGGCATCGTGTCCTCTGACCTTCTCGTCCTGAGCGTTTATAGTTGTGGTCAAACGGTCTAGAGCTTGTACTATCTGTTGATTGTCCATAGAACCTTCTTGCGGATACTGAGGTAAAGCTTTCTGATCTAATGAATCGGTATAGGCATCTTGAACAGGTTGTTGTGGGGGAGCAGGTCTATTCTGATATTGATTTTGATACTGACCTCTCTGTTGGAAAGAGTTGTTCTGGGGGCGCGGTTGATAATGACCAGGATTAGCGGCCCCTTGTGGATTTGAATACTGCATACCCGGATGGTTTTGGTTACCCCCATCGGTTGGATATAAAGTAAACAGATTGCGGATTTGATTCGCACTCTTTCCATGTATGATCGTTAACTCCACATTGTTGACAACCTTGTGCTTCTTGTACTACCTTTGTAGCGGCTAAATTCTTCTCCATTGCTATTTTCAGCTCTTTGATTTGATTTTCTAACGAGGATATTTGAGCTGAATTCGCAGTTTCTGCATCTAAGCGAAGCGTTCCTCGGGTTTTTGCTACAGAAGCTCGCGTTGAAGGCCAACTTCTCTCTTGTTCCATAATATTCTCCAACATCTCGGAAGCTTCATTGTGATTCATGGACACAAAATTACCCTTTCCAATGTTATCCACCTTCTCTCTACCTTTATCATTAAGACCTTCATAGAACATAGCAAGTTGTAGAGCAGGTGTATAACCATGGAGCGGACATCTAGTTAATTTTTGTTGAAACCTTGTCCATGCTTCTCCCACTGTTTCTCCATCTTCTTGGCAAAATCTTGCAAGCTCGGTTTGATCTTTGAGTCTCATGCTCTTCGGATAAAAACGGTTAAAGAATGCAGCTTGAAGTTCACTCCAAGAATGAATGGTTCCATGTGGTTGTGTCTCTAGCCAATCGCTAGCTAGTCCGGTCAAGAAAAACGAAAACATATGACAATACAGTTGCTCGCGTGTAATGCCAGGAGTAATGTAGGCATCACAAATCTGCATGAACTTCTGAATCGCTTTTACCGGATCTTGTATTGATGTACCAGTGTAGAGTCCGAAACTTTGAAATTGACTAAGCATACCCGGATCGGGTCTGAATTTGATATTCGGAATCTCAGGAGGGCGGTAACCGATGGGTTGAACATGGAATGGTACATTAAGTCCAGGAAGGTCTTGTTATTATTAAGATTATTCTGCCCATTACCTCCTCCTACTGGTATTTGTACACCAGGTGGTGGATCTTGTTGTTGAATCCCTGGTTGATTATTCTGCGCTCCACCAAGGGGTGGTCCAAGTGGTGGATCTTGGGCTGCCATTACTCTTCTCAAGGCTCTTTCCTCACGAACTCGTTTGTTGTAAGGTCTGAAGCTCCTCTCAGGCTCCGATAAGGGAGGCCAAGAATTAAACACTGTGAAACCTGAAAAAGACTAAAGCAAACCACAAGCGTAAATCTGGAAAAAAATAAAAACTAAACTAAAAACTGAAAAGTAAAAACTAATTAAAAACTACTACTCGAAATAGATAACCCACACGCTAACGAGACACAAGTCCCCGGCAGCGGCGCCAAAAACTTGGTGGTGCCTAGGGTGTGATAAAAATAAGATTAAAATAAGTCAAGAAACTACGCACTCTCACCCTAGACAGGCACAGTACTGCAAGTATTACAGGACGTATGCAAGTTTTAGTTAGTAAGTTGAGTTCGTTCTCAGGGACTTAAGTGTGTTAATCGCGTAGGTAAGAATATCGAGTAAAAGTAAATAATTAGAAGACAGAAAGTAAAAGCAAATAGATTTCAAAAATACTAATTAAAACTAAGAAAATAAAAGACAATAAAGTAAATATGAAGAATATGAGATGAGAAGTATAGCTTAGGTTTTTCTAGTATACACTAATCCTTCTAATTCTATCTATAAATCTAGTTAATAAGGGAGAATATTAGCTCTTGGTATACTTAGTCAGGATTCTAAATTCCCATACCTTAGACCTTGAGAGCGACTAAGGGGGCTACGGCACAACCAAGAAGTGATTTCAAATAGGGTTATCAAACGCTACTAAGGCCCTAAGCAAATACTGCAATCATTGGTGATATGGTGGTTAAAACAAACCCTAATGACTATCTAGTTAGAATCATGTTTTGTCAGAACTAATATCGACACTAGAAATTATGTGGTGGTTCAATAGTTAAACACCCTGTCAAGGAGACCATCTAACTACTATTAAAACAATCCTAAAGTGACCAGTTCTAGGAAAGACATTAAATCAAAACACATAAACAAATATTAAGTAAGTAGCTAATATCAGATTAAAACATATAATTCCCAAAGAAACTTAGATAGAAGAATTAGAATTCATAGTTTATACATATGCAAAACCCAAGCTATGGGGAGGTTTAGTTCATACCTGAAGGAAATAAACTAAAAGAAATTACAAAAGACATCATCTTGCTCTCTACAATAAACTGGAAGAATAAAACCTTAAGAACTAATTACTATGAGGCAAGGATTAATAGGGTAGAATTACAAGTGATATAAGGGTGTATTTATAGGTGTTTAGAAGACCTAATTCGTTTTCTTGAGGAAGAGGTAAGGTATTGGACTTCTAGCCCAACTCAAATTTGTATGGAAATAAAGATAAACAATGCTGGACCGTTTTGAGCATATCTTCTTCGTTATTGGTCGGTTTGAGCTCCATAAGATACCAAAAGAATCGCAACAGAATTATCTTGACCCGTAAAGAAGGAAATTACCAAAATCGGCCTATTTCTTAGGTAAAAACGCATATCTTTGGACGTGTATGCAGAATCTCAGATTTAGGCAGCTTTTCCTTTTCCATCTTTTTAGCTTTTATTTCCTTATCTCCAATTACCATGCAAATCTCTTTCCATAAGTTGTAATCTTTGACTTGGACTCTAATTAAGCTCCATAATTATCTTTAAAGCTACACACTGAATAAAAAATTAAACCCAATATGCTCTAAAAATAATAATTCTACAAATCAAGACTCAAAATAGGAAAGTGCACTAAAACTCAAGAAAATCGACATTATTGACTTCTAAATCACTAAAAATGATGTCTCATATTAATATTAATCTATCACAAATGAGGAGACATCACAACCCTTCGTTCATAGTGTATCTAAGATACCTTAGAACTCTTACAATAGCAATCCAGTGGTTCTTCCCCAGATTATGCGTAAACCTACTTAGCTTGCTTACTGCATGTGCTATATCTGGCCTAGTGCAGTTCGTTAAGTACATGAGACTCCCAATAATCCGAGAGTACTCCAACTGGTTGATCATATCACCAGTGTTAAAGATGTAAATTTACATCAACAGGTGTCTTGGCGATAATTGTGTCGCCATTACTAAATTTGTTTTATACTTTCTCAATATAGTGTGACTGAAATAGTATAATACCTTCAGATGTTTGGAGAATCTTGATACCCAAAATAACATCCGCAAGGTCTAGATCTTTCATGTCAAACTTACTTGAAAGCATCCTTTTGGTGAATTTAATCACATCATTGTTACTTCCAATGATTAACATATCATCCACATATAAACAGACAATGACATATCCAGTCTCATTTCGTTTTACATAAACGCATTTGTCACATTCATTGATCTTGAAATCATTCGAGATCATGAATCTATCAAATTTGTCATGCCATTGCTTCGGTGCCTGTTTTTAACCATATAAAGATTTAACAAGCTTACATACTTGCTTCTCCTTACCTGGAACTACGTAACCCTCAGGTTGTTCCATATATATCTCTTCATTTAGTTCTCCATTTAGGAAGGCTGTTTTTACATCCATTTAATGTATTTCGAGCTTGTATATTGAATCTATAGAGATTAACATTCGAATGGATGATATTCTCGTGACTGGAGAATAAGTATCAAAATAGTCAAGTCCTTCTTTTTTACTATAACCTTTTACAACAAGGCGAGCCTTGTATTTTTTTAATAGATCTGCCGGTCTTTAGTTTCTTCTTGAATATCCATTTGCATCCAAGTGGTTTATTCCCAGGAGGGAGATCCACTAGTTCCCATGTATGGTTTTGCATAATGGAATCTATCTCGCTATTTACCGCTTCTTTCTTGTATGGGGTGTCAGGGTTTGAGATAGCCTCCTTGAATGTTCTCGGTTCGTCATCTAGCATGTAAGATAGAAAGTCAGGACCAAAAGACGTAGAGGTTCTAATCCGCTTACTTCTTCTTGGTTCTCCTTCATTTGGCAATGATTGTTGATCTTGCTTTTCAGTTGGCAATGATTCTTGATCTTGCTCTTCTTCAATTGCATCACGTGTTCTTTTTAAGGAACCAGATTCTGGTGTGGTCTTGTACGGAAAGGTTGTTTCAAAGAAATGTGCATTTCTTGATTCAATCACCGTATTGACGTTAATGTCAACATGACAAGATTTGTGTACCAGGAATCTATATGCAGCACTATTGTGAGCATGTCCAATAAAGACGCACTCGATGGTCTTTGGTCCTATTTTGACCATTTTAGGAGCAGGAATTGCTACCTTTGCCAAGCATCCCCACACTTTTAAGTATTTGAAGGTAGGTGGTTTTCCTTTCCATAATTCTTAAGGAGTTTTATCTACATTCTTGTGTGGTACCTTGTTGAGGATGTCATTTGCGGTGAGCAGAGCCTCTCCCCACAAGTTCTGTGGTAACCCTGAGTTAATCAGCAAGGCATTCATCATTTCCTTCAATGTTCGGTTCTTATGTTCAGCAATCTCGTTTTGTTGAGGCGAGTAGGGGGTCGTGGTTTGATGGATGATTCCATGTTTAGCGCAAAACTCTTCAAAAGGAGACACATATTCTCCTCCCCTATCAGTTCTAAGATTCTTAATCTTTTAATTTAGTTGATTCTCAACTTCGAAGCAAGTATATTTGACAATACCTTGTGCAATTATCAATGAAAGTTATGAAATACTTTTTACCACTTCTAGTTTGCACAGATTTCAAGTCACCTATGTCACTGTGAATTAACTCTAAAGGTGCCGAAGTCCTTTCTATAGACTTAAATGAGGTTTTTGTTAATTTTGACTCAACGCATACTTCACATTCTTTTTGAGAATTGAAATTCACATTAGGTAATAACCCAACGTTTACTAACTTATTTATTGAACCGAAATTAACATGTCCTAATCTATCATGTCATAAATTAGGTGAGTCAAGCATATATACACAATCAGAATTTTCATTCATTTCTTTATCGGTTACAATTTTTGTAGGTACTACGGTCATTACATTCATCTTAAACAGACTGTCACATAGGTACCCTTTTCCTACATACATTTTGTTCTTAGTTAATACACACTTATCAGCTACAGATACAAGTTGAAACCCAGCCTTGCTAAGTAAGGAACCAGAAACTAAGTTCTTGCTAATGTCTGGAACATGGAGGACATTGTTCAAGGTCAACTCTTTCCCGGAGGTCATCTTTATTACAATCTTTCCAGTACCTTGAACCTTTGAGGTGGCGGAATTTCCCATATATAGGATTTCTTCATTTGTAGCTTTTTGTAGGTTTGGAACACAGATTTGTCTGAGCACACATGTCGGGTTGCTCCAGTGTCTATCAACCACGTTGGTGGGTTGCTGACGAGGTTGACTTCTGAGACTGTTGCCGCCAGATCCAAATCGTCAACACCCTGAGATATATCAGTCACATATGACTGACCATCCTTAACTCTCTTTTGGTTTCCTTGTGCCTTTTTGTTTCGACAGTATTTTGCACGATATCCATGCTTTCCACAGTTGTGACAATCCCCGTTGAATTTCACCTTTTTATTATTTTCATTATTTGACTGCCCTTGCCTCTTGCGCTTGTTGTTTTGGTTGGTCCTCCCTTGTTCCACAAAATTTGCCTTGGCTTCATATGATCGAGGGTTAGTTGCCTTTTCAGCCATTCGATTGACTTCCTCGATTCTTAACCTTACAATTAGATCTTCAAGACTTATCTGTTTGCGTTTATGCTTGAGGTAGTTCTAGAAATCTTTATACAACGGGGGTAGCTTTTCCACAAGAGCACCAACTTGGAAAGGCTCTACCAGATTCATACCTTCAGCACTTAACTCATGAAGGATCAACTGGTATTGTTGTACTTGAGACATTAATGTTCTTGAATCCACCATTTTGAAATCAAGGAACTTACTGATCACAAATTTCTTTGTGCCGGCATCTTCAGTCTTGTATTTCTTCTCAAGAGACTCCCATAATTGCTTGGCAGTTGGCATGGTGCTATACACATTATATAAGGAATTATCCAAACAGTTTAGAATGTAATTCTTACATAGGAAATCAGCATGTTGCCAAGCATCTACTGCATTATATGTCTCACTATTTGGATTGGATCCCATTTTCGGTGGATCTTCCTTCAGAAATTTTGCCAAGCTTAGAGTGGTCAGGTAGAACAACATCTTTTGCTGCCACCTCTTAAAGTCAGAACCATTGAACTTTTCTGACCTATCGGCTGGTCCAATGGGTGTTGGAGCGGGTACACAAACTTCTGTTCTTGAGTTATTACCCGTCTCAGGTTGCTCTTCACTTTGTCCAGTATTTTTCTCCATATTCTATATGAAGCAGAAATCTGACGTTAGTAAGTGAGTAATTTTCTAGTATGTATACACAAACCTAGAAATCGGAATAAGAGAAAGGAAATAGAATGTAACAATTCTGCTCTGTATACACATACCCAGATATTATTACAAAAGTAAAGTTTATAAAACGAAAAGAAAACGTTTTCTGGTTTATACAACGTGAAACATAAATACCTTAAATTGTTGTGTTTTATTTGTATAAACCAGTTTGATAATATAAAACTAAAGCAGAAATAAAATAAAAGTATATATAAATAAATAACTTTACTTGTCGAGGCTCGGATTGGATCCGATGTCTTTAAGGTATTTAGGTCACGTACTGGTGTCTTACGTTTGTTGGCTTCAACCTCCACGATACAACGACAAACTATTCAAAATAAACTGACACACGAATTCTTAAGAATTTCGAGGAACTTAATAATGTTGTTTCTTTCTATCTCTCTCTTATAATTTATAGAAGCTGAAAAGGTGGATTTGGGAATGGCAAACTCAGTGAGAGTGGAAGCGGCTAATTTCAAAGGAGGCATTTGGCTTCTATAGAACGAATCAGATATAGGAGTCCGTGTTCTATCCGTCGGGAATCAGGTAATTAATATTGAAGTTTCCAGAGATAACTGCGATTCTTGGTTTTTTTTAGCAGTGTATGCACGACCAAAAGCTCAGGATAGGGTATCGTTATGGGATGCGTTGCAGCAAGCATTTAGCAATATTGGATCCCCGTGGTTGATCACAGGATATTTCAATCAAGTGGGTAAGGAAATAGACAAGAAAGGCGGCAAGGAAGGGATTACTCGCAATATGGAGAGATTTGAGGATTGGAGGGAACGGTGTGATTTGACTGATTTAGGATTCGAGGGGCCGCGATTTACATGGTTTGATTCGTGGAATACGGGGCAAAGGATTCTTAGAAGGTTGGACAGAGCATATGGGAACACGAATTTGTTATCTCTCTTTCCCTTTGCAAAAGTATTACATCTTGATCGCAGGCACTCAGGCCATGCCCCCATCTTGGTGTGCTTAGCACCGACTGATCAAGCAAGATTACCTAGGCGATTCCGCTTCGAAACAGCCTGGTGTCTCCACAAGGATTTTTTGAATTTCGTTCAGAATAGTTGGGATGCTTCAGACATGGATTTCGGAGTTAGTATTGATAAGTTTAAGTAACGGTTATCAGTTTGGAAGGATATAGTGTTCGGGGACATCAATAAGAGAAAGAGGGTGTTATTAGCTCGTCTAAAAGGTATTCAACTTTCGCTCCAACAAACCTATAGATCTTCAATTTTTAGACTTGGAAAACGGTTGCGAGAAGAGTATCTTAGTGTGTTACGGGAAGAGGAAATTTTTTGGTACCAGAGGTCTAGAGAAAATTGGATAAGGTCAGGAGATATGAATACTAGATTCTACCACTTGGCTACGATGAAGAAAAGACACGCATCCCGTATTTGTCATCTCCGGAATTCGAATGGTGATTGGGTGGATAACGAAGAGGATTTGGAAGAATTAGTTCGTAATTATTATGTCAATTTGTATGTAGATTCGGCCAAGTTCGTGGGACCGTTTACACTTCCGTATGGTGTTAATTTGGATATGAGCGAGAGAGGTTTGCTAGAGGATGAATTTTCGGATGAGGAGATAAGGATAGCAGTGTTTCAGTCAAACCCGAATAAAGTCGCGGGTCCCGATGGTATAGCGGCATCTTTTTACCATAATTGTTGGAGTGTAGTAGGAGGGGATGTTTGCAGTATGGTTAGGAGGGTGGTTCGAGATGGTAGTTTGTCACCAAGGGTAAATGGAACGTTAATTCATTTGATTCCGAAAGTTACAGACCCGGAAGCGGTAGGCCAGTTGAGGCCCATTAGTCTCATTAATGTTCTTGTAAAGTTCATCATGAAAGTGATGGTAAATAGGATTCGTCCTTTCTTGGCTACTAAGATAGGGCCGAATCAGAGTAGTTTTCTTCCGGGCCGGTCAACTGTGGATAATGTGGTGCTAGTCCAGGAGATTGACCATCGTATGCAGAAGATTAAAGCTAAGTATGGGTATATGGCGATCAAGATTGACCTTACCAAGGCTTATGATAAGCTTAGATGGATATTCGTTGAAGATACTATTTCTTACTTTGGTTTCCTGAGACGTGGATTCGCCTTATAATGTCGGCAATGTCAACGAATAAAATGAGGGTGCTTTGGAATGGAAGCCAGCTAGAGGAGTTCACGCCATAGCGAGGAATTCGGCAGGGAGACCCTCTCGCTCCCTATATTTTTGTTTTGTGTATTGAGCGTTTATTGATCCTAATTCAGGGACTTTGTGATAGAGGGGAATGGTCACCTATTCACCTCCATCGTCAAGGTCCCCCTATATCTCATGTTTTTTTTGCAGACGATTTGATGTTGTTCGTTGAGGCTAGGACAGACCAAATTGATCTCATTAAGGAAGTACTGCGGGTGTTTTGTGACGAAGCAGGTCAGACGGTGAGCGCGGAAAAGTCCCTTATCTATTTCTCTAGAAATCTATCTAGCGATGTCACAAGGGATTTGGCGGAGAGAAGCGGTTCCGTGAGAAGCGAATCCTTTGGTGTCTATCTTGGAGCTCCGATAAGGTCGCAACGGTTACCGAGAGGGTTCTTTAGACGAGTTACTGAAAAAATGCTAAGTAAACTCCCGCATTGGAAGAGTCAGAATTTGTCGCTAGCGGGAAGGGTCACACTAGCTCAGTCGGTGTTATCGGCTATACCTACCTACATGATGCAGTTTATGAAATTTCCAGATTACGTTTGCGAAGAGATTGATAGGATTATTAGGGATTTCATCTGGGGGTCTTCGAGTGAAGGATGTAAGATTCATTGGGTCTCGTGGGCCGTGGTGTGTAGGCCGAAGAAGAGTGGAGGTTTGGGGATGAGGAGTGCAAAAAAATATAATCGGGCACTCCTTGCAAAGTTAGGCTGGAGGATATTAAGGAATGATACGGCACTTTGGCTTCGAGCGTTTAGACAGAAGTACTTTAGAAATGGGTATATGGACCAAGAGGCGCGAGTAGCCGACTCTAGGATGTGTAAAAATGTATTAGTAGGTCGCGAGGTGTTAAGGAACGGGTTAGTGGTGACAAGTGTTGGTAACAACAAAGATTATAAATGGAGGTTTGAGCCGTCAGGTACATTTTCGGTCAAATCAGCCTATACTAGCACGGAGTCGGTGAGTAATGAGTTGTCGTTTAGTTGGAAATAGATTTGGTCTCTTAAAGTTCCACAGAAGGTCAAGTTTCTCCTCTGGCGTGGGGTTTGGGACCGACTTCCGACGGGGAAGAACTTGGTTTTACGTGGGGTTGTTGACGATTCCGTGTGTAAGGTTTGTGGTGTAGAAGTTGAATCGTCGGATAATTTATTCTTTGAATGTAGTGCCTATTCGAGTGTTATTAATAGCTGTACAGGTTCGGGGAGGAGTGGAAGACAGGGGAGTGGATCGATAAGTTTGTGTGTAGTCAATGATGGTGTGATTCCTGGTGAGTCTGCTGTTCTTAGGACCAGCGCTGGTAGGGGTCAGTCTTCTGCCGTGAATGGAGGGAGTAGAGCTGGTTTACATCGTGGTGGAAGCGAGGTACAGGGGCCTTATGACAGCACTGATGGTCGTGATTTGTATCAGGGACCTGAGGTGCAATTAAGTTCGGCAGCATCTGATCAACAGCAGATACCGAGAAGCAATGAAGCACAGGGGCTGGAAGGGAATATGACCCGAGCTGCTGGTGCACAGGTTTCGCGACAAGGACTTGTGGTGCAATTATCTTCTTTAGCCACTAACCATCAACAGGTGGCGAGAGGAATGGCTTTGGAAAGGTGGTCTAAGCTATTATCCAGCAAGGCTACTATAGGAGGGGTGGAAGCAAGAAGTCTATGTGCGGCAATGGTCTGGAGTTGAAGGCTGTGACCTATATTTTTAAGTAAATCAAAATTAGGTGACTGGTGGTCCTTTGTGTGTTCTAAAAATAAATGCAAATGCTAATCGAACCACAACCGCAAGTGTACGGTTGTCCCAAGTAGTATGTATGATAATACAGATTCGTTCCAAGGACGGATGGTTGATCACAATGTTTAGCAAGTAGTGATTGATGCACTTATGAAAGTAAAAGATAATAAAATGTTTGTTTGGTTTTTGTTATTAAAGCTAATGATTGAAAGACAAATATTAAAATGCAAGTAAAGGCTAAGACGCAAGTAAAATGAATGGAAACGCAATATGAGATGTAGTACTTGAGAATGCAAGGATCCTCCTAATCTTACTTCCTAACTTATGTTGTTTAAGGGCTAAATTGGTCAATTACAATGGTCGGGATTCTAAATTCCTTATACCCCCTTCAGGGTGGACTATAAGGCAATCCTAAAGTGTCACTAGTCCCGTCAGGGTAAATATGATCCACCGTTGGATGTTTAAGTGTTTTACCTCATTGGCCCTAGAATTAGCTAAGTTCGTCAGAATCAATAGCTTCTATCCTAGATTGAATAAATGGTTATGTATCTAAACCCTCCGTCAGGATGATCCAATTGCCACTAATTGGAATAGCCTAAATACTAACACCTGTTCCTAGTTCATGACGCTAAAAACAGTAAAATAATCTCAATTTATTGAAAAGAGTAAAAGCCCTAATTTAGTTTAATTCAATAAAAACCCAAATTCAACATTCGTTATTTCATAAAATTAGGATTCACCCATTGTTTGTTCTCAAGCACTATGAATTGATTAGCTCATATTAAAACGAAATACTAAATTAAAATAAATGGAATTCATAACTGATTACAAATAAAAGATAAAAGAAACCTAATTTCCGGAATTGGAATGACTGAGAACGGAGCTATAGACCCACTCCAGCTCTAGCAGCTTCTTCTTCCTTCCTTCTGTTGTTTCTCTCTGGTGTTTTTAATTGTAAAGAATGAATTTTATTGACACTCCCTTCTAAGGTTGAGTTGATTTGAAGAACAAATTGAGAGGTACTGAATAATGAGGTCTAAAGACCTATTTATAATCATAAAATCGGATTAGGGCTTTTACTTAAGGACCACCTCTCATTTTAGGTGGAGAGGTGGTCCTTGCATTTATATACCTAAATCCATATAATCCAATCGCCAAATAAAATGGAAATTCCAGATTATTGCATATTAGCACCAAAAGTCTATCTAAATAATCAAATAAACACCAAAAATGATGTCTCCCAATGGCATAAAATTAGAACATTTAGGGAGACATCAGTGACCTATGTACAAAAGGAGGATTCAAATCCTAAACTTCTTAATTCACATCATTTAGAAGTTGAAAAAATAGAAAAGTCCTAGCCAATTAAGCTAACTCAACTGGTTTTTTCCCATGTTTTGACATTATTCTTCAACGCATTAATTTATTAGAAAATTATCCAAAGGTTTCGAACATACCCCCTCCCTATGACCCAACAAGACTCCACTAATATCCTCTTTTTACTAAAGACCACAAACAATAATTAACACTATAAGCCAAAAATCCAATTACTTTTTACCCTTTTTTAATTTTTTCTTTTATATATACTATTTTTATTTAATAATATTTTAGAACTCTTTCATCTCATTCTTTTTCTTTTCATTTTCCGTAACCCTAAAATCTCATTCTCTATCATATTTCTTCTCTCAATAAACCCTAAGCTTCATCTCTCTCCCTAAACAATAATCTCATTCTTTGATGGTTGAAGCTCAAAAATCTGCTTGGAGGAAAGAGCTTCGAGCTCCGTTCGAACGAAGACTGCTCGTGAGGAATGGAGAAAGACGAAGCCATGTCGAAGCCAAGCAGAGAGGAATAAAGGCAGCTCCGCCCATGGATCTTGTTCACTTGGTTCGCACAGGTGTTGCGAGTTTTGGCCATGATTTTCGGCCATGAAGCAGGTCTTATTCGCTTGGAGATCGCTTGGAGATCGTTCGTTCAACTGAGTCACGATCATGAAGCAGATCTTTTGTAACGCTTGGCCTGATGTGAAGCTTAAGAAAATAGCTGGAGCTTTGTGGATATCTAATGGTGGCTCAGGTTTTTCAAGGTGGCTTGGATATTCCATTGTCTCATGTTCAAGCTTCGATACGTGAGGTTCCATGGCTACTGTGAAGTATGTTCATGAGATTTATTTTTTTAGTTCTGCTCAACAGATGTGCGACTTAGTTTTGTTCTTTTTCTTTTGTTGATTAACGCGCATAACGTTTACTTTATTTTTCTTTTGTTAACTAACGCGCATGCTCAACAAATGTGCTAATAGTTGTTTTCTTTTGTTCGAAAAGCAAATGTGACTTGTATTGTATGGCCATTATTACTCAACAAGATTGATTCTTTGCTAGTTTTTCTCTTTTTCTTTTTATTTTTCTTTGGCCATAATTTTTTTCCTTTATCGTTTTGAATTTTGTAATGTAAAATAGATTTTTGAATTAATTGTTGTAATTAGTTATCTTATAAATAAATATAATTTAAGAAAATAATGAAAATCTTAAAAACTCAATGAATTTTCTAGATACTCAGGAAAGTTACCGAGCATACTCAGTAAAGTTACTTAGCATACTACGTATAGGTACTGAGCATACGATCATAGTCGGTAAAATTACTGAGCATACTTAGTAAAGTTACTCAATAAAAAATTTCTAACACTCAGTAACTTTTTCCGATACTTAGTACTTTTCCTGACGGTGATCGGCAATGGTCGGAGCTAGAAATTATTGATACTTAATGAAGGAGGAGAGAGAGAAAATGATAAAGGATGAGAGAGAAAAATGGTAATGGAGGAGACAAAAAAATAATAATGGAGGAGAGAGAAGAATCTATTTTTTTTGTCTTATATACACTATAAGGGTATTCATAACAATGGATATCTTAGAGGCCTCTTTAGAGGAGAGAGGAATAGAATGTTACTTTTGTGGCACTAAGATGGTCTCCAAGACCCTGTAGATAATTCACCCTTAATTTAATGATTTTCATTTTTATTTCAAAAACTAAAAACTAAAGAAAATATTATTGGTTTGTTTCATAATCTTGGAAAATTAAAGTGTCGAATTAGCAAAAAAATTGGTATATGCAAGAAGATCTTTTGAACCAAAAAAACAACATGAACTATATAGTGCTTGTAACATGTGAGAGAGTATAGTTCAGTGTGTGCATTATCGTGTTCATGGTGGATCCAGGATTGAACTTAGGAGGTGAAAGGGGGGATCAATGGGGTTATCGCCCCAAATAATATTTTTTTTAACTAATTTCTAATTCAGAGAGAGGCAAAAAGCGTATTCGGGGGGGTGGTGAACGCAATTTTTTTTAAGTCATTTCACTAAAAAAAAGAGTCTGGAAAAATTTGCACTATGCCCCGTAGGTCCCCCGTAGGTCCCCCGCCCAACCCCTTCTCTCTGCCCCTATTGTGTGTTAACTAGAATATAGTTTGTCTTTTTCTTGTTTGTGCGTGTATGAATAAAGTACCCTGCAATACTAAGGTTTGTTGACAAAATTAGACCCTTAGATGGTAAATTAGTGCATGCTGGATTTTTCTGTTATGTTGGATGTCATGATAATATCAAATATGTCAGATAATTTTTTTTTATGTCGAGTATATCAGATATTAAATTAAAAAAATTTGACAGAGCCTTGGAAACTGAAATGAAGCTCATGGATTTGATCGAAGCTAAGAGAAATAGGGAAAATATACGAGATCATGCTGAATGGTTCAGATGACAAGAAGATATCTGTCGCGGTAGGAAAATTCTTCAATACGGTATACAAGTATGTTTTCATAAATAATAGGTAAATTTTTATAAATATATTATTCAAAATAGGTATCTTTTCATAAACAAAGTTGTAAGGTTTTTGTAAATGATATGGATCCCACACATATATATAAGTAACTTTTCATAAAAAGGAAATCAAAATTAATATTGTACCGTACGAAAGACTCTTTTGTCGCTATAATTTTTAGTGGAACTTCTCTTTATCGTGGTTGGAAATCATTAGCAATTTTTTTTCTAAAAATAGACTTTCACCCTTCCCTTAAGTCTAAAATTCATCCCCAAATCTGCTTAATCTAGAAATTATCACAAAAATTCTAAGAATACTGCCGTATTTTCCAAATCCTGCTTGTTATTCTAGTTTTCTAGTCCTTCAGATACTCATCCTAGATTTTTCCCTTGCTTAAAACTCATATTGATAAGTTTAGGAAGACAAAACCCCAAAAAAGGTTTACTAGATTTGCTTGGAGGGTATGTTATATTCTCCTATAAACATAACATTATTAATGCAATATTCACTTCACGGATAACATTATTCTTCTTACTTATAATATGTTTTACTTATATTTTCTTAATTTTATTAAAGAAAATTGACATGAAGTGAGAATAAAGTTGTTAAGTATAGTAAAAAGAAAAAAATCTCGTTTCTATTTACTGAAAATAAAAAAATTAATATATCCTAATCATGTAAAACTCCAATACAAATAACTTATGGCACAAAATTTCTGAGCTCAACTTTTTGTTCTCTCACTTTATAGTCATTTTCCCTAGGTGGGAGCATGAGTTTGGTACCCAATTTTAAGGCCCAAAACTCGATCATTATAGACAGGTGTTAAAGAAAATGGACTCGAACAAAGTGGAGTCTAACGAATTACTATGGTTGATCAATTTTTGGTGAATTAGAATTAGGTTGCAGGTATTGAGAAAAGGAACTTAATTTCATATAAAATATAGATAATTAGGCTAAGTCTAATAGGATCTCAAATGTAGTAAAAAGTTACAATTGAGAGTTGACTACCTCACTTTTGTATTCTAATAGGCTCAACATGACCATTGGAATTAGCTCAATGATCAGGACCTTGTCTCTCATCAAGGAGTTACAGGGTTTGAATTCCCTCAGTCTTGTTATTTCTTGAGCCCTTAAAGGGGGTTATGCAAAAGGTGCAAGGTTCAAGTCCCCTCCTTGAACATGGGTAACCTAATTCTGATTAAGTGGGAATATGCATGAGGAGGCGTGTATATTTTCTATGAGAATAGTCATAGTGCGCGTAAGTTGGCCGGACACCCATATATAAAAATAAGGTTCAACACAATAAAAAATCCTTATAAAAACCCCAATTTTAGACTTCAACTTAGTTACATGTAGGGGTGAGCAAAACAAAACCGAAAAACTGAACCGAACCAAAAACCGAAAAAACCGAAAAAACCGAACCGAAAAAACCGAAAACCGACAAAACCGCTCGGTTCGGTATAAGCTTTTTAAAAAAAACCGAAAAGTTCGGTTCGGTACGGTTTTTCTATGCTAAACCGAACCGAAAAACCGAACCAAAAAAAATATAAAAACTAAAACATTCTTGAATTTAATTTATATTCTTTAAAAGATTATGACAATTGGATAGAAAATGGAGTAGTTTTTGAAAACAAAAATGTTCATATATGACATGAATCGCCCCTAAAAATGTTATAATATACAACATATTTTTACATAAGTCATGAGTCATGAGTCGATATAATTTAAAAAATCCTTCGTTTATTAATATTTGTTGAAGGTAAAGTATAAACATCAAATTTTATACATATTCCTTTGATATTATTATTCGTTTACGACTTATATAATATTTGAGTTCCAAAAATATAATTTCTTACATGAAACATGAAAATCAAACACTTCATATATGGATTTTCTAGAAAATAAAATGTCTCAAATAAAATATATCCAACTATCGAATAAAACATATACCAAAACCGAAAAAAACCGAACCGAACATATAACGAACCGAAAACCGATGAAACCGAACCGATGAAAACCGTTCGGTTCGATACCGACCCCTTTAAAAACCGAATGATTCGGTTTCGGTTACAGCAAAAGACTGAGCCGAACCGAACCATGCTCACCCCTAGTTACATGTGTAGATAAAAAAAGTTAGCCATGTCTATTTCCTTTTATTTTTAAATACTTTTGTTTATATTTATATTCATTTTATAATTCAACTTAGATTTTAATAAGCCTTATTATATATATTTTTTATAATTTAAAAAGAAATTTATCAATATTAATTTTTTGAAAAATATAAATGATATATTTCTAAAAAATTATAAAATTTTGATGGAAACTCTTATAATTATAATTTAAATATTAAAAATAATTTCTAATATTTTTTTATTATATATATTATAAATAATCAACATTCATAAAGATTTAAAAAATATTAATAATTAAAATTAAAATAGAAACACTATTGAAATAAAGTTAAATTTTTAAAATTGGGGTTTTGAAATAGGAGAGCTGTTGGAGCAGATCTATTATAGAGAGTTAAAAAATAAATGTTGATCCCCAATTGTAGATAGCAGATCTATTATAGAGAGTTAAAAAATAAATGTTGATCCCCAATTGTAGCTAAATATCTGGCAAGTTGTTGAACTTAGCCTTAGAGATCCATAGGATACTTAGTTATTCAAAATATATACATTTTTTTATATATGGATGTCCGGGCCAGCTTTCACGCACCACGACTATTTCCATAAGAAATATACACGCCTCCTCATGCATATTCTCACATAATCAGAACTAGGTTACCCATGTCCAGGGAGGGGATTCGAACACTGTATCTCTTACTTTACCCCCTTTAAGGGGGGAAGAAATATCAAGGCTCTGGCCAGTTGAGCTACCTCAACTGGTTATATTCAAAATATTCTTTGATTGTCCAACTTGTTGCTTAAATGACAAAATCATTTGAATCAAAAAATGGCAACAATTGGGGATGGCAGTGGTTCGGTTTTTTACAAAAATATCAAAAACCATAACTGTTTATTTTATTAAAAACCATTTCCTAACGGTTTTAACCATCGTTTACATATTTCAAAACCATAACCGCATTATTCGGTTTTGGTTTTTTAAACGGTCTTGCGGTTTTTAACCATAACCAAATGATAATTTAAAAAATATATTAATTTTCATAAAATCAAACCACACATAAAAGAAAAATCTCTGAGGTATATAAAATATTTTGTTGGTCTTTGATTAAATTGCATATTTATTAATTAGTTGGTTAAATCTAGTATTTATATTTTGGTTTTATAATATATCTTATTTTACCTAGATTATTATAGAATATGAAAATATATAAGATAATAAGCTGTTTTCGTTTATTTGGTTTTATTTTTATTTAAAACCATAACCTAACGGTTTTAACTGTTAAACTTTTCGAAACCATAATCTAATGTTTTTAACCATGGTTACATAATTCGGTTTTTAATCGGTTCGGTTGTCATCAGTTTCGATTTTTAACCGTAACCATTGCCATCCCTAGCAACAATTTAAGGGGAAAATTTGTTCTATGATATCTATTTTGTATGGATTGGATGGTGAAAACGATAGTCGAATATAATAGCGAACAATTCCGTATATGGATCTATCGAAAAATTTAAGAAGTTTCTAACACGAGATAGAAGTGGATATGCTATACATCGTACTATTATGTGCCCTCTGTCAAAAATCTTGTAAGCCTGGTTGTACTTATCGGCTTTGATGTGACCTAAATTGTATGAGAAAAAAAACATAAGCGTACTTCTTATTAATGACCATTTATTCCAAAATCTCAACCTATATTCCGTAGTCACGTGTCCAGTATTCAAGGGTGGTTGACCTATATGGTTTAGAGACCAGATTTTTGGCCTATAGAACCTAGTGGGAATCTTAATTTTTTAAAGACACCTCAAACATGAGAAAAAACTAAAATACTCTTATTAACACTAAAAGACAAAAGAAGTGATGTCACTGTTCATCTCTCTCCACTACCCACCTACCTCCTTCCTCCGACTTCCGACCTTCGACCTCCGACCTCCGACCTCCGACCACCGACCTCCGACCACCGACCAACGACCAACGACCACCGGATAAAAATGATGAGTACTCTATAAAAATTTATGAGTATTCTATAGAAATTGATGATTACTCTTTAAAAAAAATGATGAGTATCCAATAAAATTAAACAAGTCTTCCATAAAATAAAATGAGTATTCCATTAAATCAATTAGTATATATATTGCATTTCAAACTAATTACGAAAAAAAATTAATTACAATAAAAGAAATACCAATTACTAACTAACTAACTACTGGTAGACCAAATCTGGTCAACAAAGGAACGTTATTCTACGCGTACACAGTACGCATTCGGAAAAAAAAAAGGCTCTCCATCCAAGCTGGAGCTCAACGAAAGAGCACCAGCGAAGCTCAACGAAGCTCGAGGTCCACCTGAGAATGGCTCGCCTGAGCTCAACAAAGCTACATACAACCTGGAACACAATAAAAAAAATATCGCTCAATAGACCATGAACTGAGAAGACAGTCACGGCGTTGATTTGCTTTGTCGGAGAAGACAACCATGAAGATCGGAGATGTTTGGAGATCGGACAGCCATGAAGGCGTTCGGTGACCAGAGCTCCATTAATGGCGACGAGCAAGTCTCGAGTTCATGGCAAAAATATACTGTTTGAAGTTGTCTTCTCCAAGCTGATGTGTGAAGTTGGATTCTCAGTGAACTGGTTCTTCTCCGATCATGAACCTCAGGCGACCTGCGATCAAATAAAAAGGCTAGAGATCGGATCTAAGGAGACTCGAAACTAAATCTTGGAGCTCACCAGAGATTCTTCACTGCTCTGAGGTCACGAACACGAACATAGGCGAGCTAGAGATCGGCTTAGCTTCGAACAGCGGACCTCAAATCACGAACATGGTTGTGCTGAACGGTGGTGAAGAGTTGCTGAACGACGACCATCTTCTCCTGCGTGAGAAGCTTTAAGAAATGAGAGAGGAGAGGCTAACGAGAGAGAAAATAAAGTATAGCCATTAGGGTTTTAATAAAATAATTTCTGAAATAAAATACTATATATAGAAAATGAAAAACAAAAGAGGGCAAATTTGTAAATGAAATTTTTGCTTATAATGTTAAATCTAGTTGAGGTCTTTAGTGAGAATAGCAAAAAAATAAGATTAGATTAGAATTAGGAAGTGTGTGTTCAAGAACCTTGGATTAAAATTGCTAAATTCAATAAATAGGCAATTTTTTAATATAAAAGCTATCTAGGATACGTTGGAAGATGTTCTGCCAAACAATAAAATAAAACGAAAGATTTTAGGGGTAATTAGAGATAAATGCCTTCTAATGATGCCTTTAATTTTTTTAAGCCTCTAATTTTCTTATTTAGAGATAAATGCCTCATAGAACAATTATTTATAGAAAACATCCCCTTTATATTTTTTATACTTATACTATCCTTATTATTATATATATTATTTTATTTTTAATACAATATTTATTTTTAAATCTTAAACAAATAATAGGGTATTTCCACCACCACCACCACCTCCACCATCACAATCACCACCACCACTACAGCCACCACAACCATCACCACATCCACCACCACCACCACCACCACCACCACCACCACCACCACCTACTACTAATTTCATCACACGCGCGCGTCCGTGAAATTTTTTTAAAATCGTCATAACTAATTCAAAAAAAATCAGAAAAATCGAAAAAAATCATATTTGGATAAATCAAATTAATATTTACGTCTATGATTTTTTTCGAAATTTTCTGAATTTTTTGATTTTTTTTAATTCGCAGAACATGGAATTCCATGTTTTAAACAGTGAATTTCGTGTATGCGGGAAACAAATTTCTTATATCAAAACATGGAATTCCATGTTTTGCGAATTAAAAAATTCAAAAAAATTCAAAAAATTCTGAAAAAAATAATAGACGTAAATATTAATTTGCTTTATCCAAATATATAAATTTTTTATTTTTTTTATTTTTTTAGAATTAGTTATGACGATTTAAAAAAAAAAATTCACGGACGCGCGCGTGTGTTCATTAGTTTTTGTTTTGTTTTTTTCTAATCTTTTTTTTTTTAATTGTTAATTATAAGGGTAGTTTGGGATGGAGCATTTTTCTATAAAAAATCTTATTATAGGCACCTTTTTTTAAATAAGTTTTTTAATAGGCATTAATCTCTAATTGGCTTAAGATTTTACTCCTTGAAATGTACTAAAGTTATTTCTTAAATAAACATAAAAAGAAAATTATAAGGACTAATTTTGCAATATATTCGAAAAACGAAAAAAACTCTCAAAGGCCAATGCAAGTGTTTGATTATCTAAGCCATAGTAATCGCAAAACCGTCCATCAGAATCACACATACCGCACTACGGTGTAGGAGTGCACACCATCAATCCGCAAAACCCAAAAAATGGAAAGTGTTGGAGTACTAATGACCTATCCGATGTTTACATATCTCGAAGAAGAGCTCAACAAACGATTCAAACTCTTCAGATTCTGGGAAGCGCCATTAAAGGCCGAGTTCTTGAAACAACACTCTCAATCAGTGCGTGCTGTTGTCACGGGTGCTGGTCTTGGAGCTGATGCGGAGCTGATCGAATCGCTTCCCAAGTTAGAGATCGTGTCAAGTTACAGTGTTGGAGTAGATAAAATTGATCTAGGGAAATGCAAAGAGAAAGGAATTAAAGTTACTAATACACCTGATGTTCTTACTGATGATGTTGCTGATATTGCTATTGCTTTGACATTGGCTACATTAAGGAAGATTTGTGTCGCTGATGGTTTTGTTCGGAATAATTCCTGGAAAAAAGGCGATTTTCCATTGTCTACCAAGGTTTGTGATTCCTATATATAATTAAACATTTAGGGCCATTTATAGACATTTGCTGTCTCACTGATATTATTATTTTAGGCAAATTGACTAATTTGCCATTCAATTCGGTCAAAATTGCTCAAAATGATATTGTAAGCTTTTGAATCTTACTTGAAAAAAATGTTAAACTTGGGGACCTTTGTAGATAGATACACACAATAATTTGGGGTTGAATCTTCATTTTCAGGATGTATTTAATTTTGGTTTTGATTGATACAGTTCAGTGGTAAATCAGTAGGGATACTCGGATTGGGAAGGATCGGTTCAGCAATAGCAAAGAGAGTCGAAGCTTTCGGCTGCACCATTAATTACCATTCAAGATCCGAGAAACCAAACACAAACTACAAATACTACTCTAACGTTGTTAATTTGGCTGCTAATTCCCAAATCCTCATTGTTTCATGCTCTTTGACAGAAGAAACTCGCCATATCATCAATCGTGAGGTGATCAATGCTTTGGGTCCAAAAGGCATTATTATCAACATTGGTCGAGGTGCACATATTGACGAGCCTGAACTTGTATCTGCTTTAGTTCAAGGCCGTTTAGCCGGGGCTGGACTTGATGTGTTCGAGAATGAACCTCAAGTACCTGAAGAATTGCTTAGACTAGATAATGTTGTTGTTTTGTCTCATGTTGGTAGTGATACAGTTGAAACTAGCCAAGTCATGGCTAATCTTGTCATTGCGAATCTCGAGGCTCATTTTCTTAACAAGCCTTTATTAACTCCTGTACTATGAGCGAGCGAGCATCCAAAGTTCTTGAATTATGACATTTTTGATGAAGTATCCAGATAATTTTGATCAAAGCATAATATGTTATTTAGATGATATTATATATTAAAATTGATATTAACATAATAATGGGAATGAACCTTGTTAAATTACACTAGATTTGCCTCGTAGCTAATGCCTAATCTATGTTAAAACTTGAAAGAGAAGATAGACGAAGGTTTCAAGAAAGCCCTTTAAAGATGAGGAAATTGAGAGTTTCCAAAGTGAAATAGATGAAAGTTCCTTTGCTATGAGTGAAGAAACACCCAAAATTTGATCCGACCACACATTGCCATCCATTCCCATATCTCTTGTCAAATTCCTGCCACACAAAATCACAACAATTATATTGGAAATACTATTTCTTTCTATTTTATGAGTTTGATCCGTTGTGTTAGGTATACGAGAACAGAATAGAATAAACGCAAATATAAACATATTAGTCCTACCATAAATCATGATATGAAAGTCGAAAAATCACTTCATTCATACCAAATATTACTTCATTTGTGTAATTCTATTTTGTGTGGGATTTAATATTACTCGATAAAGAATACCTTTTTGATATAGGCGGCAATGGGTTTGCAATCAACAACGTCATAAAGATCGAGAGCTTGAGAAGCAAAGGACATAGCTTGTATCTGCATCTTCAATGGCATATCTGTGTCTTTAACAACACCTTTTCCTTCCAACATCTCTACTCTTTCTCTTTCTAGATTTTCTTTAATTTAAATACTCCTCCACAAGGAATCTTCTAGATTAACACGCAGAATCAGATATGATCCCCATTTATATATACGCATCAATTTTCCAGACTCGGGTAACGAGTCATGGACACGTCATTATTGTAAGGACGAGCTCCAAATGTAAAGGAAGTACTATTAATTTTTTTTAAAGGCAATGAGAAGTATATTGATTGAACGTGCAGGGCACAATGCACATAGTCCAATATCTCTGTCATTTCTAACGGACCTTTTCCCTTTATTAAGAGAAGAATCCTCTCTTTCTTTGTCACACTTTAACGTTGATAACAATGGTGAGCTAAGCAAGAAACAATCCAAATTATCTTACTATGTGTTGCATGAATGATGGTTTTTGTTATTTTTGCGTCCCAAATTTGGCTTGTGGTCTCACAATATTTCCGTATTTTCTCAATTTTTTAATTTATTTTTTATATGAATGTTAATATTCTTATTTTATATAAGAGTACATGTTCAAATTATTTTCTAAATTTTGATCGTCTAATTTTGAAGAAACGTATATATTCTCCGTGAATAATCTTAATATATATACAAATTTAAACGAAATACCAATATAATTAAAAATAAATAATAACAAATTGTAAACATTTTCTTATAGTATGTGAACCTCCTTAAAGATTAAATCTAGTCCAAATAGAATTAAAACTAGTATCAAATTTTAAATTTTTAACAATTTCTTGTAAAAATCTAATTATGGAACACCTAATCTATGAGATTTGTTAGATAGTTGTGAAAAATTCAATCCACAAGGTATAATAATGGTATAATGATATATATATATATAGTAAGAATAATTATGTGATATATACATTATCTATGATTTAATATAATTTGACTGAACATAAATTTAAATATTTAAAAAAATTGACAAATTACTTACAACCAAATCGCACTACATCACAATTTGTGGTATATAGATAGGGATGACAAATACTCGATTTTTTTGTAACAATACAAAAACTATAACGTAACCATTTATTTTATGAAAAACCATAACCAAACGTTTTAATCATCGGTCACACTTTTTAAAACCATAAAAGTACTGTTTGGTTTATGTTTTTTAAACGGTTTTGCAGTTTTTAACCATAATTAAATGATAACTTTATAAATATATTAAAAAATAATAAAATAAGACCACACATATACAAAAAATCTGTATAAATCTTCACCGTATATACAAAATTGTGTTGGTATTTGATTAAATTGAATTTTTATTATTTAGTTAGTTAATTATAGCATTTGGATTTTGTTTTTAGTTATTCAATATACTATTTTACCTATATTATTATAAAATTTGAAAACATATATAATAATACACGTTTTTTTGGTTATTCAATTTATTTTTTATTTAAAACAATAACTTAATGGTTTTAACCATCGATCCTACTTTTCAAAACCATAACCTAATGTTCAACCATGTTATTTATTCGTTTTTTATCAGTTCGATTATTATCGATTTCGGTTTTAAACTATAACCATTCACATCCCTATATAAAGTTTGTGTTATATATCATTACTCTTATTTTAATAATTATTTTATTACTAGAATAATAATTAGGGATGAAAACGGTTCCATTTTTTAAAAAAATATCAAAAACCATAACCATAACCATAACCATAACCATTTATTTTATTAAAACTCATATCTTAACCGTTTTAACCATCGGTTGTTGGCATATAGCCTCCCTTAATAGGTTGTTTTAATGTGACAAATCCTCTTGTGTTTAGTGTGCTAATTATTCTTGTTATACATATTCTATCTTGCACTCTAATTCATCAAAAAACACATTCTTTATCATTTAGATCAAAGCTCTATTGTTTTATCTTAAGAAACTAATTCTCATACAAATACTTTTAACCTTATCTTTGTGTACATTGAGAATTAGCTTTAGTGATCAACTACAAAGTTTATTAGAATGATGTTCTCTACAACTCTCGTGAAGAAGGTTTTCTGATCTGAGCATCATAGTAAAAGATATACTCACTAGAAGGTGTTTTAGACCTTTGGTGCGGTATACCGAAGTTTCTGTGCGGTACACCGCAGCCCACGGACTACACCACGGACCAGGGGGCTAGTCTGTCAGAAAGCAAGTGAATTAAGCAAGGTCAGTGCGGTACACCGCACCAACCCCGCGGTGCACCGCAGATTAGGGTTTCCTGCAGCAAAATGAAGACAAAAGGAATATATCTGTTGGGGATATTAATATATCCGTTGGAGACAAGTCTTATGACCGTTGGGAGCATTTTGCAGCTATAAATTGAAGGTCTTTCAAGGCTACAACTACACCTTCAACCCATATACACTTAGGGGCTTAATTGTTATCATCCAAGAAGGTGTCAAGAGCTATAATTTCATATCTACTCATTCAAGGAGTAAATCAAAGGAGCTTCAAAGTTATTATCTACTCAAGAGAAGTTTTAAGTTTATAGTTATATCATCTCTTTAGGAGTTCATTAGCAAAGTTGTTTCACCCTTTAAACACTTTGTATTTATCCTCTTAATTCTAGTTCTTGTAATAGATAGGTTAAGAGAGAATTTGAGTATCGGGAGTATACTCGGTGTCCTTGTGTTGTGATTACACAAGAGTTTCCTTCGTGGTTTCGAAGAGGTTGTCCTTCGTGTTATCGAAGAGGTTGTAAGGGTTATTGTGTTCTCGACCCGGTTAAGAGAGACACGGGAGCTTAGTGAAAAGCTTGAAATCCTAAGGAGGCTTCCTTAGGTAGTGGATGTAGGGAAACCGAACCACTATAAATCGTGTGTATCTTTCTATCCCTACTCTATTTACTTTCCGCACTTTATATGTTTGATAATATGCTAGTATGAATATTGTGATATTGATTATCTAGTTTATCTAACATATTGTCATCTAGAGTAGTAAGAGATTAGAAACTCGTTTTACTTGTATCACTTATATATCGAACCTCTTAGCTTATCCATTGTATGATCCCTTAGGAGTTTGATATATTAGTTGACTTAGAAGTTTCTTTCTTAAACTTATAATTGTCCAAAAGATTTTAAATTAGGCATTAATCTTATTAGTAATCCTATTCACCCCCCCTCTAGGACTTTCATCGGTTACACATTTTAAAACCATAACCGCATTATTCGGTTTCGGTATTTAAAATGGTCTTGCGGTTTTTAACCATAACTAAGTAATAATTTAATAAATATATTAATTTTTATAAAAACAAACCACATATTAAGAAAAATCTCGGAGGTATATAAAATATTGTGTTGGTCTTTGATGAAATTACATATTTATTATTTAGTTGGCTAATCTAGTATTTAGATTTTGGTTTTAGAATTTTAAAATATCTTATTAAACCTAGATAAATATTGGATATATATATATATATATATGATAATAAACGGTTTTCAATTAATCGGTTTTATTTTTATCTAAAAGCATAACCTAACGGTTTTAACCATCAGTTACATTTTTTAAAACCATAACCTAATGGTTATAACCACGGTTACATAATTCGGTTTTTTATCGGTTCGGTTATCATCAGTTTCGGTTTTTAACGTAACCATTGTCACTCCTAATAATAATAATTTGATATTATGATTAATATTTTATATTGATTTTTAATATTCTTGTAACGAAATAAAAGGTAAATATACATATAAGAATTACATAAAAACTTGAGAAATCACTGAATTATTTAAAATGGATAAAGGGTGAAATAAAGTCAAATTAAGGGAGGGTAAATTAAGGAGATTGTTAAAAGTAAAATTATTTTAAAAATTACTATGGATGAATGTGTTATTGATCTCTAATTTTTAGGAAATTATCGAAAAATGATCTTTCGAGAATTTTGATAAATTTAGATAGATTTATCGGGGATTTGGATCCTCTCCTAACTAACTTTCTATACTAACTATCCTAACAACTAGGGCAGCACACGGGTCGGTTAACCGACCCGTAGGGGTAAACCCAATACCCAACCCTAATTTTCGGTTTTCATTTTCTTAAACCCAATAACCAATATTTTTTATTGAAACTGCGCGGGTTGGGTAGGACGGGTTAGGGTCGGGTTAGGGTCGGGTTCGGTTATGTTCTAACAATAGAAATTTTTCAAAAAAAGTAACTAAAATCTAGTAACTTTCTAAAAACAGCAAGTTACTGAAATTACAATAGTTTTTTTTATATAAAACAGCACTACATTACTATTACAACATTGAACCACTTATAAAATTACAAAACATTGAAAATTTGCAATCTAAATTGTGCATAGCAAAGATCTTGTACAACAGGGGTGTAAATCCTTTAGTGATTCCAAAAAGAACTTCAAATCCAACATAATTCCTGTAAATTTGCATCACAGAAGAGAAGAAATTGTTAAATATAGTTAGCCTCAGATTTGGTTTCATCATTGGCTTAACATTTAGCCTTAGATTTAATATCTTCATTGGCCTTTTATAATCTTAGGGACATTTTAGGGACAAGGGACCACTTTTGAAAATTACAAGTTACTAAAGATTCAATTAAGTAGTTGCCAACTCAACCTTACATTCCACAATGGATCATACACAATTACACATAGTTATATTGAGGTGTAATCATGGGGTGGGAATATGGGTGATGCAAACATTATTAAATTCAAAATCTAATAACTTGTAAGATTCGAAAAGATTCATTATACCTTAAGGTTATGGGTTACAAATGTGTTAAAGTCGACTCTTAGGTCACACTCAACTCATACAATCCAACATAACCTGTAAAAGATAAGAAAAGACAAAAAAGTTAAGATCAATTGAAGTTTTATCTAATTATCTATAACTGTATTATTGAAAAATAGAAAGTGTTAGGGAGTAATACCTGAAATTGGCATAAGAAACAAAGCATTAACTTTAAGCATTCAAATCCATCACCAATTCATCTCATTGTTTTGAATACATGCAAGTAGGCAACATACAGAGACATTAGAAATCAATGTTTCGATTTATAATTATCATATTTGCATTATAAAAACAACCCAGTTACAATAATCATAGTCTCATACTCATAATCAACTCATATTCATAATCAAACGTAATAACAAAGTTCAAAATCAACCAACCAAAAATCAGTTCAACAACAAACAAATACGGGGTTACAAAACAATCCAGTAACAATAAATCATAGTCTCATACCCAAAATCAAACGTAATACATGGTTAAAACGTAATACATAGTCCATTAAAGTTAACAACAGTTGCGAATCATGCCAGAAAACCAAAGGTAACAATCTGTTAGCCAATATCCAATACACAACATTAAAATGTAACCAAGAAAGATTAGAAAATACCTTTAGTTTGATTAACAAAGCAAGAACAAGACAAACACCCACACCAATTGAAGTATTGAACAATAGCGAGACCATGCAATTTAATAAACAATCTATTAGCCAATATCAATTATTGAGTGCAAATCATTCAATTAAACAATTATTTGTTTCTAAATCATAAGATTTACACAAACAATCAACTAAAATTCAATCGGAATTACAGAAAATCCAAACACGCACCTTAGGGTTTCGAATGGGTATTTTAATGGACAATAACCCATCGGCGTTCCCTATATAGCCGTCGTCTTCCTCCAACCCACGGTCTAGATCTCTAACCATGGTTAGATGATTAAACCCAGAACCCAAAGGACAAGCTTTATCAGAGCAATAAATGCAACCCACTAAAATAGGTGAGAAGGTATTAATGCGGTGTATAATATCGCTCAAAACGCCGGCGAGATTAGACGGGGAAGGAGAAACGCAGGGCTATGGAGTAGGGTTTTCGAGCGAAAGAAGGAGAGAGGATGATGTGAGATGGGTGAGAGAAGAGAGAGGTGAACTATTCGCGTAACGCAAGGGCAAAACAAAAGGGTCAAATAAGAAAACGCGTAAGGAATACGCCTCCTCCCTCTTTCCTTTGTTTTATCTTATTTCGTATATTATATATATATATTTTAAAAAAAAAAATTGGAAGCGGGTCGGGTTCGGTTAACCGCGGGTTTGGCAAAGCCAAACCCACCAACCGGCCCAATACCCAAATAATTTTTTTTTTAGCCCAATGGGTTCGGGTGGGGCTCGGTTTGGGTTTTTTCGGGCCGATTTTGGGTCGGTTTTTTCGGTTAGGCGGGTTTGGGTCAAGCCTGTGCAGTCCTACTAACAACCAATCATAATTAAGAAAAATATATTTTATTATATTTATCTATAATTAATTTTTTAATTCTTAAAATACTACACAAATTACATCTCATTTTACATTTTTTGGCTTCTAATTTTTTTATTTTTTTTATCCAAATTAATAACAAACTCCCTCCAAAATGCTTCCTACTAAAATAAAACTTCTATTAATCTTTTAATTAATTTACCAACCATTTATAAAATATTTTCAAATCTTGTTGTTTATAATCTTAACAGCAATAATATGATTGGTTGTTAGGATAGTTAGTATAAAAAGTTAGTTAGGAGAGGATCCAAATCTATTTATCGGTCTTAGATCTCATTTGTATTAAAAAAAACATTAAAAACTATTAAACTTAGAAATACTCAGCCGTGTTATGAACTTGAAAAATTCTCATAACGTGGGTTAATTTATTAACGTTTGTAAAAATATATTAAGTATTTATAATATGAGTTCCTTTTTTTTCTTTTTTTTTTTCTTTTTTTTTCGATGTATGGGTGTCCGGGCCAGCTTACGCGCACCACGACTAATCCCATAGGAAATATACACGCCTCCTCATGCATACTCCCATGCATACTCCCACTTAATCAGAACTAGGTTACCCATGTTCAGAGAGGAGACTCGAACCATGCACCCCTTGCTTACCCCCTTTAAGGGCTCAAGAAATAACACGGCTGAGGGGATTCGAACCTTGTACCTCCTAGTTGAGAGACAGGGTCCTGGCCACTGAGCTAGTCCAAGTGGTTAGTTCCTTTTTTTTCTTTCTGAGTAATGCTGGGTATCACCCAAAAAAGGTATCACCTAAACATCACCCATGATGTGGCGGTTAGGTGGTCCAATCATGGATTTTCTCTTTCCAGATTTACTTTTTTCTCTCTCCTGCATGATTGGACCACCTAACCGCCACATCATGGGTGATGTTTAGGTGATATCTTTTTGGGTGATACCAAGCATTACTCTTTCTTTAAACATAGCCACACTATCATCGGGGAGATACACCACCACCATCCTTTACCACCATCCTTTAAAAGATAATAATTTTTTTCCTATAAAAATATATTATGAGTTGATGGCCTCCGTATTAAATTTTTTCCTAAGTCTTCAGAATTGTAATTTATCTTATTATTTTTAGTTATTTTATATATATATAAATATTTTCTTTTTAATTATAAAATATAGCTTTTTTTTTTGGGCGCAATTATAAAATATAGCTTATTTGTATAATATACGAATTTACGGTGTAGTTGTTTCATGAATAATAATATTAGACATAAAATGAAATTTTGCATAATATAAATACCTATAATAAAGTGAATCGAATTTTCAGTTTTCCCCACAAAAAATCCAAACACCTATTTAAAAATATAAGGCCCCGTTTGGTTCGTGAAAATAATGGGTGTTTTCTGTTTTCATTTTCTATATTTTCCAAAATGCTACTGAAAACGTGTTTGGCTAAAGAAAATGAAAACAGTTTTCTGGAAAATAAAATGAAAACGGTGCTATATTAGAGAACGTGAAATTGACGTTTTCCATATTTTCTAAAAATATTGAAACTGAAAACGGAAATCATTTTCTGAAAATGTATTCTGAAAACGAAAACAGAAAATGTTTTCATAAACCAAACAGGGCCTAACTTTCTTTCTCTTTTATTTTCTATTTCCCGTGAGTAACATATATCTGAACATTATTGTAAAATAATAAAAAAAATTATGTTCCAAATTTTTAAAATTTAAAAATTTAAGGAGTAAATACCTTTATTACCCTTTATGTTTAAACTGAATTGAAGTTTACCCATTCGATCATATAAAGTATAAATTTATCTTCTAAATTTTTTTGCGACTCGTTACCCCATGATGACTGTCCATCCAATTTTTTCATTAAGTGAGCATGTGTGATTTTATAATTTTTTTTATTAATAAAAAATATTTAAATTATTTAAAAACAATATAAAGTATGGAAAAACCCTATTTTGACATTCTAAATCACAAGCCAAAACCAATTTTGTCCTCCTAGCCAAAAATAGAAAGTATGGGAGAAAAACCCTAAATTTCCTTTCCATCGTCTCTTTCCTTCCTTTCTCTCTTCCCCTTTCCATCATCAGCGAATACCACATCCGATCCAAGACTAAAGACCGCTGATCCTCCAAGCAAATCTCCAACCCAACACATCTCCGAGTGAGGCCGACCTACATCTTAGTTCACTCTGCTCAAACCCAATATCACGATGCTAGAGATCCCATCTCCGCCTGCAATATTTTCATCTTCCTGTTCGAGCCTAACATTGAACGAACCCCAACTTTTCCTGGCGATTTAGATCCACCACGCTGCCTTCGAGCAACCTCTGATCCAACACCGCGAACAACAGACAACGCCGACCTCCGTACAATACAACCGCCCCTTCGAGCACCCAACTCCGAGCGACAACAACGACCTAACCACAACTCCATCTCCGTTCCAACACATTACCGCGCCCAACCAGCTATTCTGACCCAACCCATCACCACTCGCCCCTCTGAGCACCCAACTCCGAGCGACAATAGCAACCCAACCATAACTCCATTCTGATCCAACACATTACCGCACCCCACCAGCGATTCTGCCCAACCCATCACCATCAACACCAACATCTCCATTTCCGACACCATAGTCCCCTTCATCCAAGCAACCATCAAAACCCCACCAACACAATAGCTAGAAACTCTATCTCTGGCATCAGAAGAAATTTAATAACAAGAAGAAAGGGGAGAATGTGGGGGTGGGGTGGTAGGGGATGGGTGGGATTGTAATAACAAAACAATATTTATTTAAAAATTAAATTTAATAATATTATTTTGTTTGTAAATAATTTAAAAAAACCTATAAAATGATTAAAAAAATCACAAATGTGTCGCACATGCTCACTATATGGAGAAATTGGACAGATTTTGTTATCAAGGGTAACGTATCGCAAAAACAAAAGTTAGGGGGTAAATTTACACTTTATACAATCAAGGGGGTAAGTTGTCAGTTCGGTTAAAATACAGGGGGTATGTATTAACTTTAATTTAATTTAGTCTTCTAATTTTCAATTATTTGCTTAAAAATTTCTCAAACTCCTCTCTAAATATTCAATTATATATTTTACATAAGTAATATTTTTAATAGAAGTCTTGTTTAAAGAACCACATATTATCCCTGAAAGACATACTATGAATAACACTAGGCATCACCTATTCACATCTATCATGTGCCAGGTAATGCCTCAATACTAGGGATGGCAGTGGTTACGATTTTAATCCGAAACCGACGGATTACCGAACCGAATAAAAACCGATTATGTAACAGTGGTTAAATTCGTTAGGGTTTGGTTTTAAAAAGTGAAACCGATTGTTAAAACTGTTAGGTTATGGTTAAAAAAACCCGAAAAACCGGAAATCCGTTATATATATATATATATATATATATATATATATATATATATATATATATATATATATATAACTCTGGTTTTATTTTACCTACTAAAGGCTAAAATCCATGTATTTTTATATTTTGAAGTCCATCTTTCTTATATTTTTTTGATTTTTAATTACCAAAAGGCCAAAATGCTCAACCCAACTATAGATAAGGATGGAAATGGTTATGGTTTAAAATCAAAATCGATGAAAATTTGAACTGATTAAAAATCGATTATGCAACCATGGATAAAACCGTTAGGTATGGTTCTGAAAAATGTAACCGATGGTTAAATCCTTTAGGTTAAAATTTTAGATAAAAATAAACCGAATAACCAAAAACCCCGTTTATTATAATCTATTTTTGTATATTTTATAGTAATATAAATAAAAAAGTATTTTCATATCTCAAAACTAAAATCTAAATATTAGAATTAACAAAAGAAGTAACAAAAACGTTATTTAATTAAATATCAACATAATATTTTATATACTGGATATTTGTCATGTATTTGTGATCTTGTTTCAATATTTTCAATATATTTAGAGAGTTATAGTTTGGCATGTCACAAGAGCGAGGCGAGGGTAGAAATCCTACTGCGAGAGGGACACCTCGCGAGCCAGGTTATGGTTAAAATCCGTAAAACCGTTTAAAAATCCGGTCTTGAAAAGTAAGTCCGACGGTTAAATTTGTTAGGGTTTGACTTTTGATAAATCAAATCCATATGGACATAGTTTTGAATTTTTTTACAGTAATTCGATTCGTTGCCAATCCCTACTCAATACTTTCAGGTTTTTATGGAAAACTCTACTCTAACTCAGTTATGACTTCTACAATCTCGCTAGCCATTTCATACTAATGTCCGCTTCTCTATAAATACTTTGCACTTGGAAACGTGGATTTAGACTCCCATTCATGTTCTATGTTGTCCAGGCAGTTTTTCTTACCTTCTTAACGAGGATAAAGGCTATTGTTGTTGTACAATGCCACTGCTGTAGCCCGCCCCCATTATGGGTATTCTACACTTGTTACAGTGGACTAATAATTTTGCTAGCTGATAAATTTTTTATGTTCATGAATTTAAAAGTAATAATTTTATTTAGATACCTAATGTATTTTTTTCGTTTTATTTAAATTGTTCACTTACTAAAAATAATGTTTTAAATATATTGTCTATTTAAGAGTTCAAGACACATTTTTCTATTGTTTCCACTATTATCCTTATTAAAATATTGAAATTTATATTTCCAATACATATTTAAAATATCAAGATATTTTATTAAGGGTATTTTTATAATAGTAAATGCATTTATTATGTTTTTAATATATGTAAAAGTTAAATGGATAAATTTAATTTTTTTTGCATACAAATGAGGCTTTAAAAGCCGATAGTTGGACTAACTAGAACAACTAAAATCAAGAAGACTTTAACACTAGTCTAGGCGCCGTACACCCGCTTTTATCGCGAGTGATATAACTCTATAGGTAGTTCGGAGAATCTTTCAATACTTGAGGTTCTCCATTCATCTCGGAGCCTCTGGATAAATTTAATAGAACAAAGAGAAGGAGTAATTTTCTAAAGTAATAGGAGTAATTACTTTTGTAACAACCACGTCCCATTGTTCAAAAGCAATATAGTAGTATCCGTACGTTGTTCTAGAATAATCATTACCTTTGTTTAAAGTAATATTTTATTTAGATGCTTAAAATAATACTCCAGTTACTTTGTTATATTATAATTCAGAGTAATGATATATATCGTTTAAAATCATACCTTTTAAATATAACATAATGACGAAGCGTGAATTGATTGATTAAAAATTGTTAATTAGATCAAGAAAATAAATAAATTAACGATTTATAGCCAACCAATTTACGTCACATTATTAGGTAGTATTTGAGTGGTATGATTTTAGGTGGTATATATCATTACTCTATAACTTAGATGTTTTCTGTAATTGTCCGTCTATGTATATTATAGCTTGGCATGTACTTCTCCGGTCTATTAATATTTGTCACAATTTCTAAAAATAGATGTCCACAAAAGATTGTCTTAGGGGTGAGCATGGTTCGGTTCGTCTCGGTTTTTGGCCAAAACCGGAACCGAACGGAATATTTCGGTTTTTTATAATTTAACAACCAAACCGGGTCGTTCGCCTTTGGTTCCACATTCGGTCTTTGGTTCCGAATTGGTTCGTTTCGGTTCGGTTTTAGTTCGCTTCGAATTCAGATGCTTGGTCAGTAATATTTTCAACCCATTTCTTGAAATACGTTGTCCAACAGAGACTAATATTCCAATACAATAATGCTACAATTACTTGTCCATATTAGCTATTAATATATCAATTAAATATAAACTAATAATCTAAAAAAACTTATATTAATTTACAATACTACAATAAATTTAAATATATTACTTCCTATTTCATATAATCATGATTTATAAAATCAATCAAATAATGAAAACTTATAATCTTAAGTGATATAAAAAAATTCTCACTAATAGCACCATCGAATAGTATAACTAAAATTTCACGTAGATGATAAATTCTTAACAAAAGTTTCTCCCACATAATTCTTATATAAGAAGTTCACACATTCCCTATTTTTTCCTTCGTTAGTTCGGTTTTCTTGGTCCGGTATTTACGTAGTAAACCGAACTGAACCAAACAATTCGGTTTTTGAAAAATTAAAAAGTGAACCATTAAGTTATTCGGTTTTTTGGTTATTATGGTTCAGTTTTTTCTGGTTTTTTGGTGCGGTTTGGTTATCTGGTTCTTATTTGCTCACCCCTAGATTGTCTATTTAAAATAACAATGAACTTTTTTACATTTTCTACCAATTATATCCTTATTTAATATTCAAAATCTTATCATCATTAAATTTAATTACGTAGTTGCGGATGGTTTAGTAAAAATAGAAGTGATTAATTATTTTTCTTAATTTGTATGAAAAAAAAAGTATGACAAACATTGATGGACGGAGGAAGTATAAAATAATTTAATAATCTATTGGATATGTATTTTAAAAATAGGGTAAAACTAAACAAAAAAATGACTAAAAAGTATTAATAAAGTTCATTAGCCTAAACATATGTAACTTAACGGAACCGAGCATATATCGAATTGGTCATATGTCAAAGAACGAACATATATATCAAACTGAAAACCGATGAAACTGAACTAACATAAACCGCCTTGTTCAGTAGAAACACCTCTAAAACGGAACCATTGGGTTTCGGTTTTGGCACAAGACCGAGAGGAACTGTACTGTACTCACCCTACCATGTAATGTCTGAACAATTTTAAATTTAATATCTCGGAGGTTTCTTAGTAGTTTTATTATGTTTGACTCGTAACGTTGTTTTAGTTTAATTTGGTTTCAGTTTGACTATTAACTAGTGGGTAAAATCCGATATTCACATGGATTTAACCATTAAGGTGAAAAAAACGTTAGGCGACACATATATATATTTTTCTTTAACAAGACTGGATATGAGAATAAATACATCCACTCCAAACTTTTTTTATTATTACCGTAAGGTAATAGATTATTATTTGTCCATTTCCCATTAGTGAGTAAAAAATAAGTATTCTCGATATATCCAGTGCTGGCCTGTATTAAAGCCAAAGACGCGATCGCGTAGGGCTCTTACTTTTTTGATATTTTTAGAGGTTTTCTCTGTCATCTAAATGTATTATGTGCATATATATCTAAAGTATTGTTAATTTGGTGGTAATGTTGTATGATTTCTTTTTTAGATCTGGGAACCCTATTTTGTAAGCGCGTTTTAAGCAATATCATGACTTAAAAATAATTAAAAATAAAAACGAAACACAACAAAAGAGTATTAACTCACTCCAAGCCATGTTCTTGGATCATGTTAGCAAGTGGACGAGAATGCAGTAAAACATACAATTTTGCTTAGATACCATTATAAAACAAACGTACGTAAGACCAAACAATGAGGTTCTTTTTTCTGGTCCAATAAACAAGATTTGAGTAGGTGAAGTTTGGAGGCATCTTTAAAACCTTAAATATTTATTCATATTTCTGTTTTACTAAAACTTAACTGAGAGCGTTTTAATCAATATAGATTGATAAAGTCCAATCATTTATTGGTTGGTAAATTCTCGAATATATATAGATACATTTTGGTAATGCATTGAATTAATAAAAGAGTACATATAATATCAAAAGTATACTTTATATCTATTTTTTCATAAAGCTATCTCTTGAAATACATTAAATTTCTTAGTTTTTTTTATCTTTGCTGTCAATGATTAATTAGTGCGACAGTATAATAATTATTTGTAATATATACTAATACCACCACAAGAATGTGGAGAAAAATCCATTAAGAAAGTGGTGGTAGGAGGCAAGTCAAATTCAGAAGCAGTGGCGGGTGATAGGAAGTATTAATATTAAAATTAGGGAATCTTAATTAGGTTATTCCTTATCAAAATCTTCTAAATAAATCATTATGGGTCCTTATGTTGATAACGACATTCTCTGCCGACACTTATAAACCCAAAAAAACATTATGCTTAGGCCCGGTAACAGGTTTGGCAAGTTTGCTAGGCCCTCTAATTTTTTTTTTTTGTCGGAGCTGGGCCCTCTAATTCACCCATCAGAAACCACAGGACCTACGAAACAATTTATATATTTTTTATTCTACAAACTCAATTTTTTCACCATTGTAATTTTTTTATGAGTAAGGATAAATATCATTCTAAATTACATTTTTATTATTATTTCTAAATATATTTATAAATGAACTAATCATCCGGGGCGGAAACCGTTAAGGTCCAGGGGCTCAAGCCCCTGAACCCATAAATTTTATAATACGTCAATGTAATTTTATCCCAAAAAATAATTAGCCCCCTCTGAACATTATGTAAAACTTGTATACTCTGAAGAACACATAAGGTATTATGATTTAATGATTTAGTAACTTTACATTTTAGCATTTAAAAAAAAGGTTAGGTGTTCGAAGGTACGCAATAATAATATTAGGAATTGAATATTAATCTTTAGTTAATTTTAATCCTATATTTGTTAAAAGTTAAAAAGAGAAGGATAAATATTACTCAAATCCCATAAATATGGTAATATCCATTCCATCCACCTCCCATGGTATTAACCCATTCCAATTGCATTAGGAATGGAAATTTATTTATAATAAATCAATTTAAAACCTTGACAATTTTAATACCATAGTAATTTTTATCTCAAATATTTTTGTCTTCTTAGATACAATTTTTTAGCAAAGAAATTTAATTTTTTAATACAATTTCATGAATATTTTATTCGATCAAGTTTCTTTATTAAGGTTATAATAATAATTATAAATTCTTAATGATTCACCTCAAATGCATCTAGAAGGTTTTTTAATTATACTAAAATTTATGTGTCCAAAAAAAAAAAAATTATACTAAAATTTATTATTACGAAATTCATCCTTAACATTAAGCTTGAAACTTTTGTTGGGCTCTTATATGATTAACACAGCTTTTTGAAAGTTTTCAATTCTTATTTCCCCGACCAAAAAAAAAGTCATTATTATAATTTTTGTTCATATAACAATGAATTTTCAATATGAAAGTATGGAAATGAATTACAACTTTTAAAATTGAAATATAGAAAATATTTTCTATTTAAAATAAAAATTCAAAGATCTCTATTTACTTATGAAATAAATTAATGGTAGAAATTAACAAAATATTTTAATATATTTGGATGGATTGTTATAAGAGTATTGTAATATAATAAAAAAATTGCCTAATCCCGAAAAGTTATAATATTTTACCAAGTATGTGCTTAGAATGAATTAATGTATTCCCACGGCTATTCACATGACATACCTAGCATAGTATTATGATAAACAAAGTTATTTTTGTTCCACGGTAATTATATTCCTTACTACATTCCATTCCTGTCTAAATTCATTACCGCGTACCAATCGCACCCTAATTAAATTATAGTGTTTAATTTTTATAAATGATTTATTTCTCATATTTATACATTAAAATATTTATATAACATATAGTATATTGATATAATACTAATGATATTATATAAATTACGTATATATAATGATGTTGGGTTTACATAATTTTGGGGTAACTAGGAACGAGTAAACTCATCAATTTAAAAAACAAATAATGTAATGACGTTGGATTCTCATAGTTACATTTTGACATTGCTAGTTATATGTTTATGTGTTATATTTTTACCTTAAAAAATTTCGGCAAGAGTTAACTCCTGAACTTCTATATATTTCAAGCCTCCCCTCAAATTAGTTCGTGGATCCACCCCTGCTAATCATATAGAATTATATTCTTGTATTTTTAAAATCAACTAGTCCTATTATATAAAAATGATCTTATATTTATAGGGTAAAGAGTAACCCTTCACTTGCCACAATAAATAAGAAAATAAAGTCTTAAATATTTGGATATCTACAATTAATAATATTATATTTATTCATAATACTCCCCATTGGATGTCCTTCCATTAGAAAATATGCCTCGTTAAAACCTTACCAAGAAAAACCTTGTGGGATAAAAACTTGTTCGAAGAGAAAAAAATACATATAGATGGAACTAATCATCTCGAAACGTTGCCTCGTTAAAACCTTGCCAAGAAAACCCATTGGGACAAAACTTGGACGAAGAGAAAAGAGTACAGTCTTGTTTACGCTCCCCCTGATATTGGTAAGATATCTCTGAGTTATCGTATTTCAATATTGTGGACCTACTTCTTGAATAATGTGGTTGACAATGATTTCATAAAGAAAATCTACAAAATTTTACGTAATTGTATCTGTCGAGTGTCAATATCCACATTCTTCTGTAGCTCGTGTGTGTAGGAGACTTTGGTGAAATATGTTTTGTTTTGTCTCCTTTGATGTAGCCATTCTAATTATGTGTGGTACAAGCAACAATATCCTCATACAATACCATCAGTATATTCTTGTTGAAGATAAACTACACTTCTTTTTGGTATGTTGAATAATCCACTTATATAAATATTTCATACCACTCATCTTTGGATATTCACTGAAAGATATGCCTCATTACAAAGGAGGTCTAAAGACCAGGAAGAAAACATCCTAAATTAAATTATTGATCATCTATGACTACCCTAGGCACCGCCCAATCGCGTGTTAGAAGAAGTCAAAGTCCTTCCGGAGGATCCCTATACGCAATTGGTCCATCCGTGTTACAATTACCGATTTTTGCCATCCAATCCGCACATCTGTTTGTCTCCCGATAATTCGAAACAAGCTCAAATTGTCTATTATTAGCTACAATCTCTTGGCACTCTCTCAGTTGATCGCTCGCAAACCCCTTGAGTTCACATCGTCCTTCACTAGCGCATGCAACTCACTCGAGTCGGTTTCGATGATAAGAATCGTGTCCCCTCTAGTTAGTGCCATACCGAGTCCAAAGTGCAACGCAAGGGCCTCCGCCTCAAATGGTGAAGTCGCAATACAACTACCAGCAAATCCACCCAAATACTTCCCCTCTTTATTAAAAAATACTCCACCACTCCCGCGGTGGCTTTATTAGTATCAAAAGACTCGTCTACATTTAGTCTAACACCGACATCCGATTTTACTAACTTAACAAGCGTGCTTCGGGACGATGCAATTAGTCCTCCATCTTTTTCCGCGCCCCAAACTCTAATATAATCACTCACCATGCTTTTAGCAATGGCGTTTAGCTCGCTCACGGACCTTTCTCTTGCGGAGGTGTCAAATAACCGAGTGTTTCTATCTACCCATATTGTCCACAAGCGTTGCTACCCAAACTTTCCTTTCAATACCACAGAACGTGTCACTCCCAAACAGTACTATACTCCGACAGCTAAGCCTGTTCACTTGGGGATTTAGCTCTTCAGATTCTGCAGCCAAAAAAGGTTGTTTCCCACCGTCTCTCGCTACTGTCCCAGAGCGCTTGAGCTGTTGTCCAAGTCCAACATATAATTCTGGCGCATGACTCAGCTGTACCAAAGTGTTGTGAGACTCGATGCCTGGGGTTGGAACATTACTCTCCTTAATGGGCCACTCCACTTCAAGACCAAGGCTGCCGATCTGCTCCATAAATTGCACATTAGTCCCTATGCAATATCTTATCAACTCACTGTATCTGCTGCATTTTTTAAGAATGTGATCAACTGTCTCCATTTCTCTCCCACATCCATTACAAATCAATCCTTTATCATACTTCTCGCAACTAAATTCCCTTGGGTAAGAATATGATCCTATGTCGCACGCCATAACAAGACTTTTACCTTCTGCGGGCATTAAACTTCCACAACAGATTCTAATCGAAATTCGGTGCACCAGATCCTTGCGACAACAATCCATAGCCTGACTTAACAGAGAATATACCCGACGACTCATGAATCCACTTATAAATCCTTTCCTTACCACGACCTTCCTCTGTCACTCTTTTTCTAAGTATCTCACATCCTTCTAAAATATTCTTGACCATCCTGGAATCATTGGGCTTCATAACACGCTCAAGTATCCCATCACGAAAGTATTTTTGTCAAAGCGCCTCCACCGACAAAACCAGTTCATTACGTAACACCTTCTATCCCGACTTAGCTAAAAGTGCCTTGTTATAGGCACGGGCACTTCGTAAACCCAATCCTCCATATTTCTTCGAGCGACAAAGCTTACCCCATGCCAACCAGTGAATTTTCCGACCCTCCTCTGAGGATCTCCATATAAAATCTCTTATAATCCGATCAATCTCCTCACACACATAAACCGGGAATTTAATAGTTTGCATCATACAATTGGTATAGCCGACAAGACTGACTGAGCCAACGTAATTCTCCCAGCCATTGAAAGGTTTTGACTTTTCCAATTGGGTAGTTTACTTTGCATATTCGCTATAACTCGACGGAAAAAACCACGTGGTAATCTTTGTGATCTAATCGGTGTACCAAGGTAAGAACCCAACGAATCGCTACGTGTAACCCGCTTCTCCTAGCCAGCTCCATAGCCTTCTCCTCACCCACATTCCTCGAGAAATAAATAAGCAATTTCTCCTCACTTACTGTCTGCCCCACCTCATCACGAAATACTCTGAGTACTTCCTTTATAAGGTCAATTTGTTGAACATCCGATTCCGCAAAAAGCATTAAGTCATCTGCAAAAAACATATGAGATATATGGGAACCTTGACGATCGAGATGAATGGGTAACCATTCCTTTCCTTCGCAAAGTCCTTGAATCAGTTGAGATAATCTTTCAATACATAATACAAAAATGTAGGGGGACAGAGGATCTCCCCGTCGTATGCCCCTTTGCGGGGTGAACTCCTCCAACTGCTCTCCGTTCCACAAGACATGCATTTTATTTTTTTCCATCGTGTTCATTATGAGGCGGTTCTAAGAGGCTGGAAAACCAAAATACCGGATAGTGTCCTCAATGAACCTCCAACTCAATTTGTCGTAAGCCTTTGCTAAGTCAATTTTTATATCCATAAACCCAACTTTCGACGCGAGCTTTTGCATTCGGTGATCTATCTCTTGCACAAGTACTATATTATCAATAGTAGACCTACCCGGAAGAAAGCTACTCTGATTTGTCCTGATCCTTTCTGCTAATAGTGGTCTAATTCGATTAACCATAACCTTCATGATCACTTTACTCGGCACATTAATAAGGCTAATGGGACGGAGTTGACCAACCATCTCCAAATCTGTAAATTTTGGAATTAACTGGATCAAGGTCCCATTAAGCTTACTTGAAACCCTACCATTTCGTATGGAATCTCTAACCATCTGAAAAATGTCTCTACCAACGATATCCCAACAATTCTGATAAAAGGAAGTTGCTATCCCGTCCGGACCCGCTGCCTTAGTAGGATTTGACTGAAACACAGCCACTTTAATCTCTTCATCGGTAAAATCTTCTACTAACACCCCTCTTTCAAATTCCCCTAAGCTACATCCATGCGGTAATGCAAAAGGACCTACGAACTTTCTAGTTTCCGAATATAGCTCAACATAAACCGATCTTACCAAATTACCAAGGTCTGGTTCCTCTTCAACCCAATCCCCGGCCGAATCCTTCAGCCTATGTATCCTAGAAGTCTTACGCTTTCTCATAGATGCTAAGTGATAATACCTAGTATTTCTATCCCCTGAATGAATCCATGTCTCTTTCGATCGCTAAAATCGAATGTGTTCCTCCTCTGCTAGTACACTAAGATATTCTTCTTGGAGTCGCTTTTCGAGACTAACAAGGGATGAATTGTATTCTCGCTGTAATGAAATTTGTATTCCCCTGTCTCGCCAGAAGTCTTCTCTTCTTTTTGTTTACATCTCCAAAAACCCCCATCATCCAGTCAAAAAAATGCCCTTTCATTTTAACTATTCTATCACCCAGCTCCCCACTAGTTGTTTCCCACTTGTCCTGAATGGCTCTTTTAAAATCTGTATGTAAGCACCACGCCGATTCGGACTGGAACCTTGGGGGCGGTCGTTGAGTTCTCGGAGTAAGTTGAACCAAAATCGGGGCATGGTCTGAATGACGACAATCTAAATGTATTACCTTCGCGAATGGAAATAACGAAAATAACCACGTATTCCCATATGTTCTACCTAACCTTCAGAGTATTCTTTGACTTGTATATCAAGAATCGTACCAAGTAAACCTTGGACCCTTGAAACCCAAATCCGTTACGTCGCAACTTTCCCTCCATTCTTCGAACTTCTCCATCCTACGGGTGGTGGGTCCTTGTGTGTTCTAAATTAATGCAATGAAATAGAGGAACCACTAACTGCAAGTGTACAGTTGTCCAAAGTAATATATGTGATAACAGATTCGTTCGCGGGGACGGAATAGGTTAAATCTAATGATTATCAAATAGTGGATAATTGCAAGTAAAAGCAAGTAAATGATTTTATAGTTGTTTGTTTGGTTTTCTATTACTAATGCAAATAACTAAAATATTAAAGAAATGAAAGTGAAATGCAAATACTAAGCTAGACGCAAGAAAAGTAAAATGTGTAGACGCAATAAAGAGAGATAATACTTGAGTAACGATAGAGTTTCACCTAAATATATTCATTCAATGTCTTGTTTAAGGGACGAATTGGTCATTAATAATATTCGGGATTGGATATTTTCCTTACCCCCGCCAGGGTGGACTAAGGACCTATTCTAGGGTGTTACAAACCCCGTCAGGGTGATTATAATCCACCTTCGAATGGTTAAGTATTCTACCCAATTGGCTATAGGATTAATTAAGTCCGTCAAGATAAATAATCTATATCCTACATTTATTTCATAGTTCCGTAACTAAACCCCCCCGTCAAGGTGATCATTACGCCACTATAATGAATACCCTAGTTACTAATTCCTATAATTGATTGATCAGGTCATGAACAGTAAATAATTGCAAGATAATAAAAATTATTAATTACCCAATTCGAATTAAATTTCACATTCCCAAAAGCAAAAACATAGAATAGAATAAATTGGGACTTAACCCATTAATGCGTTCTCAAGTACTAATTAAATTTAGCTCATAATTGAAAAAACTAAGAAAAAATAAAAAGAATTCATGTTTACAAAATACAGAATTAAAAGATAGAACCTAATTAGGAATTGGGTTTGACTGTGATTTGGAGAAGATGACTTTCTCCAACTCTTAGCTTTCTCCTTTTCCTTGCTTATGACTTTTTCTCTGGACACTCTCTTCTGATGATGATTTAATTTGAAGAATAAAATGAGAGGTGCTGAATAATGAGGTCTAAAGGCCTATTTATAGTGCTAAAATCGGACTAGGGCTTTTACTTAGGTTAATTAGTCAATATTAAAAAGCCCAAGTCCACAATTTAAGTCCAAATCCCATAACTGTTGTACACCTTTCACTAAAACGGGTGTAACTTGCTCATTTCAACTCGGAATTGATCCATTCAACTTGTTGAATCTTCATAACTCAATAAGGAATCTAATCTCTTCACAACCTAGATGCTGAATCCTCGTCTAAATGGCTCAAAATCAGAAATCTTCAGCAGCCTTTCAGATTTGCAGTTTCCTAAATCAATTCTTCGGAATATTTCATCACGCCTTTGAATTCTTCACACGATCTATGACTTTAATCCACGATTCCCCTCCTTACTAGTATTCCAAACCTACAAACTTTTCACTAAAAACAAACCATATTACGCGCAAAAGCTTAATATATCAAAAAATACTAATTTCCAAGGAGTGAAATTGAAATATAGCAAATAATCATTAAAAGTCTATCATATTAGTTCATAATTCACCCAATTTGATGTCTCCTAAGCATATAAATATAGAAAAAAGGAGTCATCAACGGGTAACACCGGGCCCTCCCCCTTCTTATCAACTTCGTTGCCTATTTGATTAAAATCACCTGCCACTAACCACGGACTATCGACCCTACTAAAAGCCTGATGAAGTGCTTCCCATAAAGGTTCCATGTCCTGCGCTTTATACTGCTGAAAAGAACCAAGGCACACAATTATCTCTAAAAATTTCAATATTTATTACCCGTTTTTCTGCTGATAGTACACGGATCCCGATCTCCGAATCATCCCAGAGCATCCATATACCACCTTTGAAATTCTCCGCTTCCTGCTAATAGTCTTAATTGTGTTTTGTTCCAATGCAAATAAATATTATATTGACAGTAAATGATTACTTTTTCTTTTCTTTTTTCTTATATTGACCATTCTCCACCATTTACTTTTCCTTTTTTTCCCGTGCGAGTGTAAATTTTGTTTTTGTTTTTTGTTTTCAATGCAAGTGTGAAGAGTTATCAGGTTTGTTTTAGAAAATATAAAAAATGTTTTATTATTTTCAATTTTTACTTTTTCTTTATTTGTTCCTGAAGAGATTTTTTTTAATGTATGGGTGTCCGGACCAACTTACGCGCACCACGACAATTCCCATAGGAAACACTCCTCATGCATACTCCTACGTAATCAGAACTAGGTTACCCATGTTCAGGGAGGAGACTCGAACCTTGCACCTCTTGCTTACCCCCTTTAAGGGCTCAAGAAATAACAAGGTTGCGGGGATTCGAACCTTGTACCTCCTAGATGAGAGACAAGGTCCTGGCCATTGAGCTAGTCCCAATGGTTCAGGTTAATGGAGTGTGAAGAGATTTTTTTTTATCGTGCCAGCTTTCATTTTTTATTTATTTATCACGTTTCATTGTTTTTTATCTAGAGATTTCATTCTGTTATTGATACCAATGAATTTGGTATATACCAATTAGATCCTATTTGGTATTTACCAGTTGGTATTGTGAAGAAATTATTTTTGTTTTTGTTTCAATACGAGGGTTTCATCTTTTTTGAATTGTTTTTGCAGAAAAAACCAGCTTGGTATGTACCAATAGGATCGTGACACGGTAGCTTGGCACATACCAATAGGACCTTGACACGGTAGCTCGACACTTACCAATTGGACCTTGACACGGTAGTTTGGCACTTACTAATAGGACCTTGACACGTACCAATGAGACCTTGACACGGTAGCTTGACACGTACTAATTGGACATTGACCCAGACATTAACCTTGACATGGACAAGAACCATTTAATTTAGACAAATGCTTTTAGGGACCTATCATATAATTATATAAAAAAGATTGTGTAAAAATCATAAACCGAAAATGGACACATATAAAAAACGTAATTGGTACGTACCAAACAGAAATTATTGGTACGCACCAAACAGAATTTATTGGTACATGCCAATAATAAAACTAAAATAAAGGTATTAAGATAAATAAAAAAACAAGAAAACCAAACTTAATTTTATTAATTTTTTTATTTTTGTCTCTAATATTTTGATTATTTGAACTCTTTAAAAGTATTTTTCTCTCTAAGAATAGATAGAGGATATAAATCGTCATTGACCAATGTTAAAGATTGCTATCATTAACTTCACCTATTAAAAAATTGTTTTGTAAAATCTAGATCCCACATTACAAAAGGAATAATGACAGTCTAAATAAATTTAATGTCCATATAAATTGATCGATAAAACCCATAAACCATTGCAATCCGCCAATAAAATAATTACAATTACAACTTATCTAATCTTAATTTACTGAAACTGTATGCATGTACATAGTACATCATGTAAACAGACATGTTATTGGGTGACATTTAGATGGTATGAATTTAGGTAGTATATATCATTATTCATGTAACAAATAACAATATTAGTTTACTTGATTATGAAGAAAATATATCTATAAATGGTCAAAGTGGTTTATTGTATTTTCTGAAAAACAATTTAAATATTTTTTTTCCTAATATATAGATGTTTAGGTCAATTTTTTTGTTCATAACTAATCTCATAGAAAATATAAATGATGTTTGGGCTAATAAAAGATCTTGGAGTTGGGCAAGTATATATAAAGGAGTACAATTCATTAAACAGCATGCAATTTGGAAAATTGGGAACGGAATTAATATCAATATTTGGGATCAAAAATGGGTAAATAGTAAGGTTATTTTGGAGCGACCAGTGGGATGTACAACAGAATATGTAGCGCAACTCTTTAATAAAGATTTAACCGGCTGGAATATGGATCTTATGAGACAGTTATTCCCTCCAAATCAGATAAATGACATATGTAAGATTCCAGTAATCATTGGAAAAGAGGAGGATAAATTAATTTGGCCACATTCAAAGGATGGAGAATACAGTACCAAATCGGGTTATCATAAATTGGTTGAACTAGAAACTCAAAGTGAAGCCCAAACATCGTCTCAAGGCATGAAAGAAAATAGCAATCTATGGGATATTATATGGAAATCAAATGTGATGAATAAAGTCAGATCGTTCGGATGGAAAGTATGCAGTGGAGCTATTCCGACTAAGCGTAATTTAAAATCTAGAAAAGTTGTTAAAGATGCGACATGCGAATGGTGTGAATTAGACAAAGAGGATATTGAACACCTTTTTATAAAATGTCCTCTTAGTATGGCGGTTTGGACGAACTCAAGACTACAGATCATAATAGAAAAAGATAAAAAGTATGAAATTGGAGAGTGGTTCATTGATCTTCGAAAAAAGTACAGCAAAAATGGATGGGATCAAAGTGAATTTACGGCGTATTTTCTTCTGACATTATGGAATATATGGAAGGCAAAGATGCGAAGCTATCATGAAAAAACACCATGGGTTATTAAGGATATACTTATTAAAATAAACCTAGCGATGAATGACTTATTCAAAAGTAGAGTGGATGGTGATAAAGGAGATAATAATAAAAAAAGAACGACTAAGGATGACATGAATAATGAAGATATCATTGAGAACAACCCAATTCTTAAAGATGATTCAGAAATTATTTTTATGAGCGATGCATCTTTCAAAAAAGACTATGAACCAGCAGGCCTGGCGGCTACAGCGATAAACAAAGAAGGCATAGTTGTTCAGAAGATTACTACCAGACAGCTTGTTAGAAGCTCTATCGAAGGTGAAGGTTGGGCGGTTCTTCTTGCTATGAGGAAAGCTGCCAGTTGTAATTTCCGGAGTGTTGCTTTTTACTCCGATAACCTCGAACTTGTTCAAGGTATTGATAAAGATACAGGTCTTCGATGGCAATTATATCCTTTTATTGCTGAAATGAAGAGCTGGTTGAAGAGATATCCCAATTGGAAAATCAATTTTGTCAATCGGAAACTTAATAACGTTACTGATCTTGCAGCAAAGTCAGCTAGACGGAATTTGGATACCTCTAAATGGAAGGACGGAACTCTTAGTGATTATTACGTTTATCTTAAGTCATTGTATAAACGTTAATAATTTATCACCTTGACAAAAAAAAAAAAAAAAAACTAATCAAAACTAGAAATATCAAGGTTATATTTCATTTACTTTCTCTTTCTTGTTGTGGTTAAAAAGTAGACAATGCTTTGAATTCTTAGCATTAGTACGTGACCCCTCTTACACTTTGTCTCTAGCTATACTATTCACCCCACAAAATGACTAACTTTCTTTACAGCTCTATATCATCTTCAGTGTCCAATATCTTTCTTCATTAAATAACCGACGATTCTACTCTTTTGAAATCAATGCTTAATAAACCATAACTCTCAGAGTCCACCTTGATTTTTTTCCTTTTTCTATCAAATTCAGGAAAAAATGCAGCACAATAAATCAGAATCAGACATAACAAGTCTAGCAACATCATCACCCTCAAGAACATCACCGAAGAGACAAGTGTACTATGTTCAAAGCCCTTCAAGAGATTCTCAGGATGGTGATAAAGCATCATCTATGCAAGCAACTCCTAATTTCACTAGTCCATTGGAGTCACCTTCACACCCTTCATTTGGTAGACATTCCAGGAATTCTTCAGGTAGTCGATTTTCAGGGATTTTTCGATCATCTTCGGGAAGGAAAAATGGAAGGAAAAGGAATGATAAGGGTTGGCCTGAGTGTAATGTGATATTAGAAGAAGGAAAATATGATGAATATGATGGTGGGAAAGGTTTAACGAGGAGGGTTCAAGCTTTAATAGCTCTTTCTGCTTTTATTGTTCTGTTTACCGTGTTTTGTTTGATTATTTGGGGTGCTGGAAGGCCTTTCAAAGCTGAAGTTGCTGTCAAGGTACCTTAATTTTTGCTAATTTTGTTATCAATTTTTGCTTAATTGTCATAATTGTTACTCATTATATAATCATTGAATAAAGTGCACAGTTATTACATTACTTTAATTTCATGAGTAAGTTATCATAAAGGGTAAATAAGTCGTCTCGCATCTTACTCCCTCCATCAAGTAGTATTTGTCAACTTAATATAATTTTTTCCAATATATTTAACGATTTAAAATATCAGGTTTTTAACTTTTTTGATATTTATGTTCTATACTTTCATTATTGTTATAAGCATTATATGGCTATATATTAAATGGCACTTTTCATTATTGTATATTTTAGTCCTTTATTAAATAAACGGTATGCTAACATATGGAGTTAACGGTTATAATATAATATAAATACAAAAAATGATTAATGTTGTTACAAATTTTGATTATAAATGATTACAATAGTTATGTTACCCTACATTTTTTGCAAAAAATATTCTATACAGGAATCTATAGAGCAAATAACTCAATTTTTTTTTATGTAGGGACTTATATTGCAATTTTGCATTATATAGGTGCAATGAACTAAAAAAGTAACAGCCCCGACCCCCTTAGCCTCCAAAGAAAAATTACTCAGCTCCGCCCTTGGATTTGCTTGTGTTTTCTATTCCTATTTGTCTAGAACAATCATCAATTTATTGTATTTGAATTATATGCAGAACTTAGCCGTAAGTGACATATATGTGGCAGAGGGAACAGATAACACTGGCGTGGTAACTAAAATGCTCACAGTAAACAGTTCATTGCAGCTAAGCGTATACAACCCCGCTACATTTTTCGGTATTCATGTTAGCTCCACACCTGTCACTCTCGTTTTTTCGGATATAGTGGTTGCTACTGGTGAGGTAATTGTTCAACCATTTTCTTGCATTCTTATATTAGTCAATATTAGTCAAATATTATTCTAATTTGATAATTGAATCATGGATAATCTACAGTTGAAAAAATATTATCAACCAAGAAACAGTAAGAGAAAGGTATTGGTTAACATAAAAGGAACCAAGGTTCCTTTATATGGTGCTGGATCGAGTTTGGAAATAACCGACAAGGGTGTTGTTCAAGTTCCGTTAAAAGTAGAGTTTGAAGTTCGGTCTCGAGGAGATGTGGTAGGGAAATTAGTGAGGACACGCCATAGAAAGAAGGTTTCTTGTTCGTTGATCGCTGATCCAACTAACACAAAACCAATCAACTTCAAGAAGGATTCATGTGTCTACAGCTGAAGTTAAAGGTGGAAAATTTACAGAGTTTCTTGAAGCAAGATTTGTCAATTCTTTTAAACATTTATGATTATAATAGTGGAATGCCTTACACCTACATATTATAATTTTTTCTTGAATTTGTGTTTGAAATTGCTAATAAAGATTGTTGTATATATATGTAATACTGTTCTTACAAGCTATTCTGGTCTTAGCTCGGGAATTGCCTCTGAGATAAATCGTGAGAGGTAAACATTAAACTTACGACCCACACTTTATGTCCATATAAGAAGCAGATTTAGCTCGTGGAGTAAACTTTTACAGATCAGATGTGAGAGCTTCATTTTACCTATACTGGGAGAGTTACATAGTTATGAAGAAGACATTAATTTCAACTACACTTTTTATTTAACGACTAGACATTAAATTCAACTGCATTTCTATTTAACACTAGAAGCAAAAACTATAACAATCAACGGGACTTAAGACATCCATTTCGATTTCTATTTTGGGCAATTTCTAATTTGGAGAAAGTTTGAGGGGGCAAATTTTAATATAGAGAAGGGGCGAAAATCTATGTTTTTAGAAGATTATTTTCTAAAAATTATTTCCAAACAATTTTTTCACTATGTCAGTGACCGGAGTTGCACCCCACATCCGCCCATATCTGGAGTACTTAAGAAATTCGCCATGTGATATATGGTTACCTCACTATGAAAAGGGTAACATGAATAACCAACATTTTAAAAAAGTGTTTCCGCTAACAAGGCGGACCTAGAGGGGGTGGGGTGGGTATCTCGTTTATTCCGGTCTCAGAACGTAGTGAGAATTTATATGAGAAACATCATTAAAATTAGATTTTCGTCTTCTTTCTCCTAAATCTAAATATTCGCATCCAGATCTTTCCTGAACTAAAAATAATCTTAAAAAAAATAAAAAAAATTAAAATTATAACCCCAAGTCTTGTTTGTCGTTTTAAATTTTTGTTTTTCCGAGAAAGATTTTAAACTCAGTTCTAATTTATTAGTATCTTCTATTTTTCACATTAAATGTTATGTGTTTGTTAAATAAAAATAGGAACAACCCCAGCATAGAGTTTATACGATTGGAATAGCTAATTACATTTGGCATCATACGACTAGATTCATCCCTTTAATATTATTATAAAATCGATTATAACTAGTTCATACTACATATCTTGTGGAGTAGTACAAAACCCTTTTGTGTAATAGTATGGATTCAAATTTCTATGTTGTATTAAAAAAAAATTTATGTTGTGTAGGTACTCAACACGAAAGCTGCCAATTGTGATGACATTAATCAACATTACCTAATAAAAACTTGTAAGAACTTCTTCCTCAAATGCTCTACTAATATGTCCAAAAAAAATGAAATAATGATCATTTGATTTTGGATATATTAAGAAAAACTAAGAATTAAATTTTTGTGAGAACCTCATCAATGGAGTTTTTTTAGTTGTACCACATTCTACCCAAAAAATAGACAAACAAGTATTTATTTAAAAAATAATTTGAGGTCTCATATTTTGACGGCGATTCAAACACCGTCTCTTAAAAACGCGGTTATCGAAATATTGGTTTTTGTTAATTTTCGATTTTAAATGAAAAACATACATTCGATAACCAATTTTTCACTTAATCTATATTTTAAGCATAAGCGGGTATCGAATGACCGCCTTTTGTGTAAACAATTTTTTTATCAAACGACCGCCTTCTTTGTAAACGGGACTTTAAGTAAAGGTGGTCAACTAATAACCTTATGTGGTTATAACATAGATTAAGTAAAAGACGGTTATTAAATAACGGTTAGTTTTGAAAAGTAATAAAAAACGGTATTTCAATCAATCTTCTAAGAGACTTTGAAGACGGTGGTTGAACCTCGAATAAATTGTTCAGACCACAAATTATTTTAGATTAGGCGTTTGTTTCCCCTTTTTTTGTATGTAATGTGCTACAACTGAAAAAAACTCCAAATCTTAATAATACGAGTGAGATTGGCGTGAGGTGCGGCTAGTATTGTGTTAAAAGCAGTGTGGTCAAACCGGCTCTTGACTTCACTTCTTCCCTTTCCCCACTTACATTTACGCTTATAACTAACATTGTCTCTCTCATTCATTCTTTCAACTTCAAAATCCATTACTTTCTCTACGCACGTACTCTCACGTCCCCCTCCCCTCGAACCCAATTGGATCAGATCTGAAAGTCACAATCTTTCCGCTACAATTCCTCCAAAGCTCCTACATTTTCATCAAAAGACAATGTCTAAACCAAAACCCATTTCAAGATTCATCTTTTTTACACTCATTACCTTCATTTTACTGAGCTTTTTCACAATCACTTCTTTATCCTCCGATGAAGTTAACAGTGAACTAGATGACATAGAAGAGCTAATAGCATTAGATGAAGAAGAAGATCAAAACCCAGAAAGGTCTAATGAAGAAAGCAAAGTTAAATTCTCCGAAGCTGAAGTTTTAAGCAAGGCACAAAGAATTGTGCTTGAGCTCAACAATGATAACACTAAAAAGGCCATTAATGAGAATGAGTATGTTTTTGTTTTGGGATATGCACCATGGTGTATGAGAAGTGCTGAGCTAATGCCAAGGTTTGCGGAGGCTGCGACGGCTTTGAAGGAACTGAGGAGTCCAATTTTGATGGCAAAAATCGACGCTGATAGATATCCTAAGCCTGCTTCAACTCTTGGGATCAAAGGGTTCCCCACTTTGCTATTGTTTGTTAATAAAACTTCTTCACCTTACACTGGTGGATTCTCCTCGTAAGCAATCACTTTTTCAGACAATATAGATAGGTATAAAAATCGTTTTTTTAATCAAATGTTTTAATCGAGTGTGTTGATTTGTTAATTAGGGAAGAAATTGTGATCTGGGTGAGGAAGAAGACGGGTGTGCCAGTTAGTAGCATTGACTCGGTAAAAGAGGCAAATGAATTCTTGAAGAAGCATTCGACATTTGTGGTTGGGTTGTTTGAAAAGTCCGAGGTATGAGTTTAACTTCTTTTTATAGAAGCTTTCGCTGGACATTTAATAACTATGTAGAACGTATGATGTAACAAAATTAAAAGATAGAATTAGTTTTCTTACTCAAATTAGAGTTGAAGTTGGAATATTCGGTGACACAAAGGCAACTTTCTGATGAGAATTTGTTATATGAAATCTGAAAACATACATATTTTATTTTGTCAGGGACCTGATTATGAAGAATTTGAAAAAGCAGCAAAATCTGACAATGATTTTCAGTTTGTGGAAACTAATAATATAGAGGTTGCTAAGATTTTATTTCCTGATGCCAAGCCTACTAATGGTTTCCTTGGCCTAGTTAAAAGCGAGTCAGAGAAGTATACTACTTTTGGTAAGTGCACAATGTAGTGTTACTTTTACTCTTACAACTGCTAAATTTTCTGCTTTTATTTTACATCTTGTTTAAATTCTTTAAGACCTTCTTTATATTAAGAAAGCTTTAGTTGTGATTACGTTTTCCTCTTTTCTTTCTATTGGATTTTTTATTCTTGTTATTGTAAAATATCTGCAGAAGGCACGTTCAATGAGGAAAAAATTCTGCAATTTTTGGTGGATAACAAATTCCCACTAGTAACCGTAATGACTGAACTAAATTCGGCCAAAGTTTATGCCAGTTCGAATAAGCGCCAGGTCAGCATTATCTCCTTAATACTCTGGTATATTTTGTTCCAAATCTAAGATGTTCGAACTTGACATGGCTCGTTATTGATTAGGTTTATGTCTTTGCTGAGATCGAAGATTTAACGACACTACTTCAGCCTTTACAAGATATAGCTAGGAAGTTCAAATCAAAGGTTCACTAACTTTATCTTAGTTTAGCTAATTTCTGAGTTTCATGTTTAATCATTGCATTAGAATGGCTATTCTTTGGCTACAGATAATGTTGGTTTTTGTAGATATAAGGGAGGACAACCTTGCGAAACCATTATTGACTTTATTTGGGCTCGAAGATTCACATGACATAGTTGTGAGTTTTGTGATGAGTAATGAGTTTGATGCTTCTCATTTTGGTTTTTAATGTTTAGTTTAATTGCTTTTGTTTCAGGTAGCTGCATTTGAATACCAAAGTAACACCAAGTTTTTGTTGGAATTGGATCCTATACCAAGAAATATTGAAGTAATTACGCTCTACTTTTCTGGTGTGAATCTAAAAGAATTTAAATATTATTATATTAACACTTTCTACGTATTCTACTATGTAGGACTTCTGTTCTAACCTTGTGCTTGGAACTCAATCACCGTTCTACAAGTCAGAGTCAATTCCCAATAATGTGAGATTTCAAAATTTTTATTTATATATTTCAGAATATGGAAATTAAAGATGTTTTATTAATTATAACAAAAATAATCTCTGTAATTGAATGATTACAGAAAAACGTGAGCATCATGACCATTGTGGGGAAGACATTTGATGACTTGGTTCTGGGCAGTTCGAAGAACATCTTTCTAGAGGTTTGACATTATTTTAGTCAAAACATTTTAGAGTTTGTCTCAATTTCATGGGTATTTATTCTAAACTACAAGTTTGATTCTTTATAAGGTACATACTCCATGGTGTGTTACCTGTGAATCCACAAGCAAGCAAGTAGAGAAGTTGGCTAAGCATTTTGAAGGATTGGATACCTTAACTTTCGCAAGAATAGATGCTTCCTTAAACGAACATCCAAAGTTGAAAGTCGATGATTATCCATCATTGTTGTTTTACCCTATTGGTAACAAGTCAAATCCGGTAATTAGCTACTCTCATCTTTGTATTTACTTCTCTTTTAAATATCTCTTTTGCCTGATCTTTTTAGTTATAACCTTTGTGCAGATAAAACTCCCTAACAAATCTAGCTCGAAGGAGATGGCTGCACTTATTAACAAAATCTTGAAAAGCCAGGATAGTGTAGCTAAAGATGAACTATAGAGGAAGGTAATGTTCCTAGAAAGTAAACGCAAAGGAAGACATTCATAGTATATGATTCATAGGTACTTGAGAAAATATCTCGAGGCATGAGTTCTTGAGTTTGATTGTGAGTTTGTACAAGAAGGCAGGCTAATACAAAGTAAAACTATACTATCTACTTGTAGAGTGTAACTTAGATATTACAATTGTAATTCCTTGTACTTCCATATAATGGATAGGAGAATTCTTGTTTCGAGATTCTATGTATTTGACAGGAACTTTTATGAAAGTTATCAGTTTTCTGGAATCGAATCTGTTATCCGAGCTGGTGATACAAGTTGAGTAATATGATGGAATATGTAATTGTTGGAGACTGACTTAATTAAATGCATATGTTTGACATAAAAAAAAATATTTTTTTTGTTGCATCAGTGATTTTCTTCTCATTCTTTTGTTAAAATAGGAATTAAATGATTGAGAAGTATGCGCATGAGGTAATAACTTCTATTCAAATCAAAATCGAAAAAATCTTGCATTTGTTCCTTATTCTACTCTGTGAATGTTATTTTGATATAACTTCTAGTCAAATTAAATCATAAAACCCGTGGTTCCAAAGCATAATATAATATATAGATAGATAAAGGTTCCAAAATATTACAAAGGCTAGCCTATCTTTATAGGTTAATAGTAACCAATTGGGGAAGGTTACTTGCCAAATAATGTGTGAAAAAACTCATCTTTATCAACCCAGCTGTCGCTACTTTGTGAATGTTATTTGGATATCCAAACAAAATTGGTAAATTTAAAAGTTCTGGATGAAATTTTAAATCTTTCATAATAGTTGAAACTTGAAAGGGTAATAATTTGTTCTAGAAATTAACAAAAAGTAATTAATTGTTTAGAAATTAATTTCATTGATAATTATCGTAGCATTTGATTTCTTTAACTTATATTGTATATAAAATAAATTAAATTACTATTTAATATTTAATATGACATTTATTTTTGAAATAAGAGGTAGATTTATCATAAATTCACAATTTTCTCTAAAATTACATGAAATAAGAAAACTTACATAAAACTAATATAATATCGTAAAATTATACGGTATTTCTTTTTCCTCATATTAGAGAATAATTCGTAATCGAGTAAGTTTTTTATTAGAAATTTCACAGTCACCACAAATGAATAACTATTAACTTTATAATCTATATTTGAATATAATTTTTTAAACCAATGTACCTAGGGGTGAGCAATAAATGAGAACCAAATAACCAAACCAAACAAAAAACCGAAAAAAACCGAACTTAAAAAACCAAAAAAACCAAATGGTTCGTTTTTCAATTTTTAAAATCCGAATTTTTCGGTTTGGTTCGGTTTACTATGCAAAAACCGAACCAACCGAATAAAAAACCAAACTGACGGAGGGGAAAAAATAGAGAGTGTGAGAATTTTTTATAAGAATTATGTAGGAGAAAATTTAGTTATAAATTTATCATCTACGTAAAATCTTTTGTTTTACTATTTGACGGTGTTATAGCACTTAAGATTAAATTAGTAAGTGTTAAGTTGATAGTTTTTATTAATCATGAATGTAAGAATTTGGAAGTAATAGTTTTAATTTAATAAACTTATTTAGTATTGTACATTATGATAATTGTTAGGGTCAATTACCCAAGGAGTCTTGTGGACCATCTTAGAGCCATATAGGAACCAAGTGGATTTTATGTCCTACTTAGAGGCCTCAAAATTGACAAATACCTTTACTACCCTTATAGTGTATATAAGACAAAAAAATAGATTCTTCTCTCTCCTCCATTACCATTACTCTCTCTCCTCCATTACCATTATTCTCTCTCCTCATTTATCAATTTTTCTCTCTCCTCTTTCATTAACTATTAATAATTTCCAGCTCCGACCTCCGACCACCGCCGGATAAAGTATTGAGCATAAAGTACTGAGCGTGGATAAAGTACTGAGCATAAAGTACTGAGTATGGAAAAGTACTGAGCATAAAGTACTGAGCGTGAAAAAAATACTGAGTAACAGAAAAATTTGCTGATTATTCGAATTTTTTTATTGAGTAAATATACTGAGCATGCTCGCTTAATCAATAAAAGTGCATGCTCGTTTAATCAATAAAAGTGCTGAGCATTTCTCGTATAATCAGTAAAAGTGCTGAGCATTTAGACAAAAGTATAGAGTTTAATACAAAAATCTATTTTACATTAAAAAATAAAATTATTACAATGAAAAAAAGAAAAAAAAAATAAGATAAGTTGCTGAGCATAAATAATGCGTTTGCATCTGGCTTCGAATTTTACAACTTAAAATGCTTACGAACAAGTCCACCACAATACATTATGGATCCAAATATATGGACCCCACCTATACTTTTGAATGAAGATTGCATACGTGACATTTGAAAATCAATAGAAAGATTCATCACATTCTTTTAGTGTTAATAGCAAGCATGTAATAATAAATTAATAATTATGGACTAGACCATTGCTTCAGAGGTGTCCATCAAAATACCCAATTAATATTATAGGATGGGCGAAGATCCAACAGCCTTGCTACCCACTTAAATTTTTTCTTTTTCGTCCTTTTGTGCGTTGAAGCTTTCAACAGCAGGTCCCAAGACATGTTCCCTTACTTCCCTTATTTCAATATTCCCTACCTTCTCTTTACAGCCGCCACTTTTACCTACTGCACCATCCCCACTTACCAAATTAATATCCGACGAATCTTCATTGTCAAAGCTCCGGCGAATCTCCGACGATGATGGAAGCTCACGGCAGCGGAAACACAGAGGTGTTGTCATCACCGATCTAGCTCCATGGTTGTTTTCACTTGTCCAGATCCATGTGGAGAAAGAGAGAGATATATGTGGAGAAAGAGAGAGAAACCCTAGAACGTGAGATTGGGAGAGAGAATAAGATTTAATATTTTAAAAATAATAGCTGAAATAATTAGTATATATAGGAGAGAAAAACAAAAGAAGGTATAATTGTAATTGGGAAATTAGGCTTATAGTGTTAAAACTGGATTGTGGCCTTTAGTAAGAAAAGTAAATCCAACTGGTGTTGTTGGGTTTGGGGTGGTGTGTTCAAGACCTCTTGGGTAATAATCTCTAATTGTTATTAGAATAGTAACATAATAGTATTAGAATATTAGTCGATATTGGATCAAGTATTTCAAGAAATGGTATGACAATGATTATTGGTCAAGCATCCATATACGTAGCGAACCAAAACTGAACCGAAACAAACAATCCGGAACCAAAAATCGAGTGAGAAACCAAATGAGAACCGTCCGGTTTGGTTTTTAAATTATTAAAAACCAAAATATTCGGTTTGGTTTTGGTTTTAGGCCAAACCGAAACGAACCGAACCATGCTCACCCCTAAATTTACCTATAAATAGTAGGGTTTTGAATCTAAAATGTCCACGGTTCAAAACATTTGTCCTAAAAGGTCTACAACAATTTTACAGTATGCTATCCACTGAAAAATACACATAACTCATTGAAGAAACACATCCGACTACAATTAGACCTTTTTGGGAAAACTATTTTGGGATTTTGAACCTTTTCGGTCAATATTCCTAATTTGTATGATAAATAGTGTAGAACTAACTATAATTTATTCAAAAAAAAAAAAAACAGTTTGTTAACATTATTTAATATTATTTATCAAGTAAAAGTAGTAGAATTTATTAATTTCTTTTGTTATAAAATATTTGTTATATCTAGATGTTAATAAATTTTTATCAATCTTACAAAATATAATATTTTTAAAATTAAATATATAATATAAATTATAGAGTTATTAGCTTATTAGCTCTAAATACACATAATCTTTATAAAGTCAATATTTTTTTTACCTTCTCAAAAAATCCACACTTTTTATAATTACCATTTTCATCTCTAAATTATAATAATAAATTAAAAATTATCTTATATATTAAAATTTAATTTTAAGATAAAAAAAGTCAACGTCAAAAAATAATAAACATAAAATCTAAAACTTATATTTACACTCATCTTCCAAATAAGTCGCTCTCCTGGCTACATAGGGATCATTCTTTTTTGGTTACATAGGAGAGCCACTTTGGACTCGGAGTCATTGACTCGGTTCGAACCTGCACCACTAGATTGGTAGACCAAGGCCCTGGCCAGTGAGCTAATCCCATCTGGTTAAGGGATCATTCTCCAACATCATCAATCTTGCTTAGCTACACTATTAGCAGTTAAAAAATAATTTTTTCATCACTGGAATTAAAAATAATAATTTAATTCAACCTAATCTCTGTCACTTTTATAATATTTTAGAATTATCAATCTCATCATTTTTATAATGTTTTGAGGGTCTCATGTTTTACCATGACGGTTGGAGTTAGCAATTTGATCTTACACTGCATTTTCTAATTTTTTTGCATTAAATATCTAATTGGTTGGCGCACCATTTTTTTTTATTTTTAAATAACACAACTGATGGATATATTCTAAAATTCTCTATTATTTTGATGAGTTTTAAGTTTCAAGTTTCATTCTTTTTTTCCTATAAATGCGAGTGTGACAAATATGAGTTCTATGTTTTATATTTCATTGTTTTTAATGTTTTACTTTTTATTTTACTTTTTTTATGAAAATTTTCAACGTTTTCGGTTATATTTTTTTTATGATCAACCTACTGTTTTATACTATCACTCAATTGTCTTTGTATTGTTAATCCACGGTTTTTGTTTTGCCACAAACTGTTTTTGCAATGTCAACCCACTGTTTTTGTGGTGTTACCCACTGTTTTTGCATTGTCAACCCATTGTTTTTGTAGTGTCACCTGGTTATTTTTTACTGTCAACTCACTACGTTTTATTCATTCTTTTTAGTCACATATTCTAATTGATTTTGGGGTTATTAGAAAAAGTATCCTAGTACAGGAGTCTAATATTTTTTTAAGCCTTTAAGTTTTTTTATTTGTAAATAAATATCTTCCTAATTAACTAATTAGAGATAACATCCCCATAATATTTTTGTTTCCTTTTTTACCTATATAAATACTATACTTATTTTACAATAGCTAATTAATCTCCCATTAGTTTACACACTCACACACACTCACACGTTAATCACGCTCTCTCTCTCCTTCTCTCTCTAACTGTTTCTCGCACGCCCTTCTTGCTGGTCGACATATTTGGCTGCTCTTTAAGCACGTTAACCACTCTCAAGGTTAGCTCGTCTCCCACTCTCTCTATCTCTCTATATCTCACGGATTAAAATTTCACAATTACCTCTTGTCAATCACTCGCAAGCTTTTCCTCTGTTTTTGTCTTTTTTTTCTAATTTTTTATTTCATTTAGTGTGGAAGAGTGTAATAAACTGGTGGAGAAGATAAGTAGTAGCATCAGTAATTGGAGCTCTAAACTTCTCTCATATGCTGGAAGATTGGAGCTTATCAGATGTGTACTGTTAAGCAAGATACTCTTTTGGTGTAGAGTTTTCTTGCTTCCAAAGCAAGTAATCTATAAACTAAATCAATTACTTAATAGCTTTCTGTGGAAAGGCAATACTGGAGGGGCTCAAGGAGCTAAAGTATCTTGGGAAAATGTTTGTAAAAGCAAGCAGAAAGATGGACTAGGCATTCCAAAGTTAGAAGATATAAATCAGGTTTGTCTACTGTTCTCATTCTGGAGAATGTATGCTCAAGGTAACAACTTGTGGAGTAAATGGGTGAAAACAAATATAGCTAAAAATAGGTGTATTTGGAGCATTGAGAGTAAACAAATACATTCATGGATTTGGAAAAAATTATTAAAGACTAGAAGTATAGCTTATGAGTTTATATACCACAAGGTGAATAATGGCAATGATACATTCATGATGTGGGATAGGTGGATAAATGGCTCTAGTGTTAAAGAAATTCTCAAGCTGGAACTTAGTACAGAAGATATAAATAATGACAAAACAGTTAGTGAATTTTGTTTTTTATTGCAGGTTGTTTTAGCTTATAATGCGTTTACATGTGTATGTATTGTACATTTTGAAAGCATTTTGGTTCAACTTTCATCTTAATTTGCAATTTCAAGCAATTCTCCTGTTTTTCAAGGTTTTTCTTTTTTAATTGTTTGTTTTGTTATGATTCTGTGTTTATATTATTCATTTTGTTCATGTTTTTCTCCAATATTTCTAAATTATGTGTTTAAGCTGTTTTGATCTGAGTAGAGGCTGTGTTTCCAGCTGTAATGCCGTGAAGAGGTTTGTATAGTCTCTTTTTTTATTGCAGGTCGTTGTTAGCTTATAATACGTATACATGTGTATGTATTGTTGGTGTTGCCTAGGGTGTGATAAAATAATATAATAAAAGATAGATAAACTATGCACAATTCACCCTGGACTAGCACGGTAGTGCAAGTATTACATGACGTATGCAAGTTTTAATGATAAGTTGAATTCGTTCTCAGGGACTTAGTGTGTTACACGAATGAGCAATAATTAAGAGTAGCAAGTAATTAATTAAAAGACAGAAACTAAAGATGAATAATTGGGAGATGATTAATTAAACTAATTAAAAGTAAAGACAACAAATAAATACGAATAAATATGAGATGAGAGATATAGCTTAGGTTCTGCTAGTATGCACTAATCCTTCTAATTCTTTCTATCAATTTCAGTTAATAAGGGAGATAATAGCTCTTAGATACTTAGTCAGGACTCTAAATTTCTACGTATACCCGGAGAGCGTATAGGTAGGCTACGACACAACCACGAGGCAGTTTAAAATAGGGTTATCCTACGCCACTAGGTTCCTAAGCAAACAATTCCTTCAATTGGTGATATGGTGATTAAAGCAACCCCTAATGACTATCTAGTTAGGCTGGTGTTGTCAGGACCGATTCCTTATTCTAGACGTTTATGTGGTGTTTCAGTAATTAGACACCCCTTCCGGGCAACCATCTAACTACTATTAGCACAACCCTAAATTGATAAGGTTTAAGACAGACAATAAATATAAACACATAAACCAAATATATGGTTAAGAAGCTAGAATCAGATTAAAACATGTAATTCTCAAAGAAACTTAGATAGAAAGAAAATAGAATTAATAGATTATACATGATGCAAAACCCAAGCTATGGGAAAATTAGTTCATACCTGAAAAAATAAACTAAAATAATGGTACAAAGATGTCATCTTGCTCTCTTCAATAACTCTAATGATATAAAACTTAAGGACTAACTAATGGAAGACAAGGATGATTTACAAGAGTTATAAGGGTGTATTTATAGGTGTTTAGAAGACCTAATTCGTTTTCTTGGAGTAGAAGACAAGTAATGGACTCCTAGCCCAACTCAAATTCGTAACCCTAAAATATAGAAAAGGTAATAATCTGCCGCTGTTTTGTTTTGGTCATAACTACTTCAATACTTATCTGTTTGATGCGTTCCAATAGTCGAAACTAATCGTCACGGAAAGCTCTTTAACTTTGCTTCAAACCATTCTTCCAAATTCCTAGTCAATCTCGAGTTATGAACCCTTTTGTGGTCGTGGGTGATGGAATTCAGATGTATTTGACAACTTTATCTTTCCATATCCTAGCTTTTCCTTTCTTTCTTCAATTTCCATGTATATCTTCTTTCCTTTATCTCTTATAATTGACTTGGCATCTAATTAATCTCCATATATATCTTTAAAGCTTCACACTAAATAAATAATTAAACCAAATATGCTCTAAAAATAATAATTCATTAAATAAGACTAGAAATAGGAAAGTGCACTATTTCATGTGAAAATCGAGTATTTACACTTCTAAAACACAAAAAATGATGTCTCCAACTAATATTAAATCATAACAAATGGGGAGACATCAATTGTCCACTTTGAAAGCATTTTGATTCAACTTCCATCCTAATTTGCAATTTTGTTGTTTTTCAAGGTTTTTCTCTTTTAATTGTTTATTTTGTTATGATTTTGTGTTTATATTCTTCATTTTGTTCATATTTTGCTTCAATATTGCTAAATTCTATGTTTAAGCTGTTTTGATCTTAGTAGAGGTTGTGTTTGCAACTATAAAGCGGTGAAGAGGTCTGTGCAGTCTAAGAATTGCATGTTTTAAACATGCAATTCCATGTTTGAAACATGAAATTCAATGTTTCAAACATGAAATTTCAAAGACTGCACAAACCTCTTTCCCTTTCCTACTTATTTCTTTGTTTATGTTATTATATTCTACTACTTATGTCATGACTTATTTTCATCAGATGGTTATGGTTGTAGTTAGGTTCGGTTCTCAACGTTCTATGCGTTCGTTTGATCTTTTCCCGACTCTCGATTCTGTTTTCGATTACGTGGTGTCTAAATGGTCTTCCTTGCTCTTGAGTTCCACGCATCTAGTTTATTCAGTTGGAGAGGACGTCAACTGTTTGTTGAACAACAAATGCTACTCTCGAAATGTTCCTGCTTTTTCCACGTTCTCTCCACCTTCACCAACCCTCGGACCCAGTGATATTTTTGTCCAGCCTCCAATTGTCAAGGTTCATCCTCACCGACCAAAAACGAAGCGTTTCAAGTCTCGAGGAGAATTTGAGCACGAACCTAAGATGATAACTTGCGGACGTTGTCACACACAAGGACATTATAATGCCAAAACTTGTCTAGCTGTTTTAGTTAAGTTTTTTTTTATGATCATTACATTCTTTTAACGGTTGTTTAATATTCACGTATTTAACATTTTTACATTTTCTATTTTTATGCTTTGAATCCTTTTTGATTTTATACTGTGTTGTGGTTCATTCCTTTTATAATGATTGTCTTTCAGTATAGGTTTCGAGCCTAGTAGCTTAAGTTGTTTGGTTGGCAGGTTAGTAAATTCCATGTTTTAAACATGGAATTTCATGTTACAAACATGAAATTTCATGCTTTAAACATGAAATTTTACTAGTCCTTTGACTGTGTTGCGGATTTTGATTGCTTTTTCAATCAATCTGTTCGTATCGAAACTGTTATAATCAAATCATTCACAATATGAAATACTAATAAATTTTCATTTCCTATCAAATCATTCATAATACTCAATAAACGAACAAGTCATTTCAAATATTATAATCTAAAACATTACCAATTAAGTAAAACTAAATACGATATACTAAGTTCAACACAATACTAAAAACATTGGCAAATTCTTCAACTTTTTCCTGAATAAGTTATTCTTTGATCTTGGTTGTCGGTTAATTTCATGTACATTCTTGCTCGAAATTGCTCAACCTTTCTTGTATTTCCTTCCTTTCTTCTTCACCTTCTCCCTCTATTTTTGGAATACCTTCTAGCATGTTTTCTAACACATCTCTTATATGCTTAATCGATACTCTTTTGCTTTCATTGAAGTGCTTTCGATGCCACTCGGTTATCTCGCTGACTTGATCTTGTGTGATATTTGGAAATTCTTCTTCTTGACTTGTTATTACCATAATCACAGCCACATCTTCACTTCTCAGTTTAACGATTCGTTCTCCTAAAGCAAATCCTTTATTCTCTTTCGAGTGCCACTTGATTATTTCTTGACTAATCAAGTCTCCTTTCCTTATTTTTATTTTTATTTTCCGACTCTTAAGTTGAAACACACATTTTACTAATTTGTAGAATGGTGATTTCTTACACCATTCTAACGGCTCTTCTTTAAACTTCATGTTACTTACTATATTTACTATTTTACTCATTCCTGATATATAAGTTTCCTTAAATTTCCTCAAACTTCCTTGTGCTTCCTCTATATCTTCATCAATCAATCTTCTTCTTGGAGGCATTTTTACCTGTATTTACACAAACTCCAACCACAAGAAACAGTTTAGTAGTCTGAATTGACATTCACATAATTAAACATGAAATTCACTGAATTAAACAGTGAATTTCATGTTTAATTCAGTTAATTACGCAGAGCATATAGTTAACTGTTTTGAGTCTCTATATTATGCATTATTTACACTATAAGGTCCCTGAATTCCATTGTTTCTCTATAATATGCCCTGTATTTCCCAAAAATTCACTGTAAAAGCCCTTGTTTATCTCTATTCTTCATTAATAGTTCAATTTTTTTGAAATATTTGCATTATAGGTCCCTGTTTTACATGTCAATCATGTTTAATCACTACAATCAATTTTTTGTTGATATTAATCACATTATTCTATCACATTCATCCTAAAATCCTATTATAAACCCTAGAAACTAATAAAATCGCTATTTATAAACACTGTTAACCTTAATCAAACATTAATCAGGCAAAAAGCATTTGAAATCAAAATACACTGCATATTCGTTACGTTTTTGTTCATGAATCACACAAGAATAGACTCGGAATCATAAATCACTCTAAAAAATTTCTAAATAACATAAATTTTTTGGTTTAGTACTTACGTATGTGGTTTTTTAGCTTTTTTTGGTACGGTGTTTGTCTTTATTGTTGATCTCCTTACTCGCGTGTTGCTTTCTGCCGTTTCAGTCACGTTGATTCACTCGTCGTTTCAGTCGCCTTTTTCGTCTGTTTTTCGTCTCCCGCTCGGTGTGTTGTTTATGTGTGTACTGTGTGTGTGTTATGTGATACAGACTCTTCGTATTTTTGATTTTATTTTTATTTTCTTTCAAACTAAAAACACGTGGTGGGGGTGTGGAAGGTTATTATTTTATTTTTCCTTTTTTTAATTACTAATTATAGAGGTAGTTTGGGTGGGGTTGTGAACTATAAAATATCTTATTCTAGGTACCTTTTTTAAACAAGTTTTCTGTTAGGCATTAATCTATAATTGGCTTTTGATTTTTTTTTGTTTTTATTCATATACAGGTTTGAGAATTCAAGAAAGTGATTTAATTATCGGTTATAAAATAGAAAAATATTATGGAATGTGTTAGTTTTAGAATAGAAAATATTGTAATTATAGGAATGCTTTCTATTTTAGAATATTGTAATGTTAGAATATTTTAATTATATAATTTTTTGGTTATGGAAAGTAGATATTCTCTTATGGAATGATTTGTTTGAAAAGGGTATTTTGGACATTTGTTTAGATTGGACCTTTTTGGTCAGAATTGGTAGGTTATGGACTTCATGAGTAAATCACCCTTAATTATAATATATATTCTAAACGATATATATACCTTTTGATCAAAAGTGGATCGATACAAGACCGATAATTACTTTAATGGTTAGAGTACGCATGGGTGACTATGAAGCGTGGAGATCGAATCTCACTCGAGTCATTTGGATCTTAAATGTATTAAAAAACAAAGTGTATAATGTGTACAATCTAGGGATTAATTGAAAGATCATTTAAGTCCTCTAGGCCTTATATATACACGGAGAGTATCCAATTTTTTGGTGCTTTTTATGGGATGAAATCGATGAATTTGTATATTACCTTGGACATAAGAGTTTAAAACTAATCGGAGAAGAGTAAATATTTTAAATTTGATAAAATTATATTTGATACGTTTATTAAATAATATTTTTGTTTAATATGGTATCAGTGAACCGTGATGGAATTATTGGTTATTTTTACAAAATTATAAATATATAATATTTTTCAGAAAACCTAATTAGAGAATGTATTCAATTAATATTTTAAAACAGTTTGTCGGTTTTTTTAGAATCTATACATTTTGGAGATCCCATAGACTCTTTTTTTTTCTTACATGAGAGGGAAACAAACAATATGACTTTCTTACTAATCCCTGGTAGGTTGCTAATAATAATCTTAGGTGTGGTCTAACCATTCATATCTCGAGTAATATCTACTCATAGTATGTTTAGTGGATATGCATATTGAGTTGGACATTCCCTTGACTCTGTTCCATCCCTGGTCAGCCCAAATGTACAAATATTAGCATTGCAGTATATATAAAACACTTGCTAGCCCTCTTTTCCTTGTAGAATAATAAGACAAACACATAATAGTCATTAGGCCTGAACCATAAATGTCGTACCACCCTTCACTAGCGCGCACAACTATCATGTCAATCTCAATTGACATAACTGCAAACCCACTACTCTCTTCCATTAAATTTTATATTACAAGTGTCAACCTAGTGTTTATTTTTGAATTATTATTTATGTCAAGTTTTACTCTTATATTAGTCTTATACTGCTTTGGTTATAAGTTCCCTTTTGGAAGTGATTTTTTGGAGAAACACTTAAAAGTGTTTTTAGCATTTTAAGAGGTTTTTGACTATGAAAAACACTTTTCTGAGAAACACCAAATAAGTGCTTCTTAAATAAAGCACTTAAAATAATTTTAGATTTCAAAATTATTTTAAATAATTTTTTTTAAATTTTAAATTTTATTCTAAAAACGCTTTTTTCACTGTAAAAAAAGCACTTCCAAACGGGCCCTAAGTCTATCTTAGCAAGTCATAGGTTCATCTATACATTGTGGCCAATAGCTCAATTATAATTTGGCTTAGTTCGGTCCACCAAGAGATCAAGAAATCGCCCCACATAATTCCATCTAAAAACTTGGACAATTAGAGCAACTGAGTTTGATCCCCCGAGAATATATAGTACGACACATTGAAGTTAAATATGAAAATTTTATCAAAGACTTCGGCCACCGAATAGCCAAGAACCGGCCCACGTGGTTGATTTGAGGATTTGGTCTTATCAAAGGACTGAAGTTGACCCTGAAGATGCTTGATCCACTAAAGAATATGAAAGGTGGGCAACGAAACAAGGAAGTCTTGTCCACTACACTCGATCCGAGAAATGGGAACTCTTGCATCTCTGACCATCAAAGGTAGAATCGATCTACCAAAGAAAAGAAGTTAGTCCACCAAGGATCAAAGACTGATCCACTAAGCCAAAAGTTTGGTCTTATTCAAAACTTTCCATGTAGGATTTTACCGTTGAACATTCTTTTTATTATATATACTAAGGTCATTTTGGGGAGAATCAACTCTTCCAATCATCATCTTTCAAGCTATCAAGAGAAAATCATCAATGAGAGTTCCCAAGCAATCCAAAGAAAAGTTATCTCCTTTTTATTACTTAAATTTTAGCAACATCTTTATATCTACTCGTAAAGGAATATAGTTCTAGATAGATTAGATGTAAATCTCAAATCTTAGGTTTTCCTTTATCTTTAGATTTGAAAAAAGAAATTTCCTTGTTAGAGAGAAGAGAAACACTTGAGTATTGTGTGAGTATTTGGTCCTTGTGTTGAGATAGATCAAGAGAAGGCTTTGAGGATTTAAGACTGTATGTAACGGGCTTTTTTTTTATCTTACCTTTGTTAATGAGACGCAGATATTAGTGGAATCTTGCAAATTTTAAGGGTTCAATAGACCTTAGGTAGTCGACTAGGACTTCAAGAGTCAAACCACTATACTCGTTGTATATTTATTTTTTCCATACACTTTTACATTCTGTTTGATATATTATCTCTACTATATTTGTGTATTATATCCTATAGGTTCTGCTATTTTATCTAGTCTTTTATAAATTTCCTAAAAGAGTTTTTCAACTAACAAATGGATTAGTTTAAGTTAATTTTAATTGAACATAGTCGTATTCACCCCCTTCTATGTCTTTGGTAAGCTAACAATTGGTATTAGATCCTATGCGCTTACTAGTTGGTGGGGGCAAAGGTGTGATAAATAAATAGATAAACAAAGATAATAATAAAGGACACGCCTTTGACTACCACGTGAAACTCACTGCAAGTATTACAGATCGTTTGCAAGTTTAGTTAGTAAGTAAAAGTTCGTTCCCAGGGATTTGATCTGTTAGGTCTACTTATGTATATAAAGAAGTATAGGAGAAATTACTTGTTAAATAAAAAGAAAATAAAAATAATAATATTTATTTGGTTTTTAGATCTGGAAGATAATAATGCAAATAAATAAATACTAAAAGAATGGAGATGAGAAATATAGTTTAGGTTTGCTAGTATGCACGTATCCTTCTAATTCAGTATTCTAGTTATAAGGGTGACTAAAGCTCTTAGATAAATAGTCAGGATTCTAAATTCCTCCTAACCCCCTTCCGGGTGGACTTAAGAGGCGATCTAACAATTACCAGGGCACTTAAATAAGGTGCTCATACGCCACTAGGTTCTTAGATAAGACTAGCCTGCAATAATGATCGGTGATTAAATCAAACCCTAATGACTATCTAGTTAGGCAAGCCCTTCCAGATCACTACGACACACTAGACGCTTATGTGGTGTTTCAATAATTAGACACCCCTTCTGGGTGACCATAACTACTATTAATGGGGTAGTCTATACTCGTGTACTATCAAGAACTACAGTCAATAAATCAAAGCACATAAAACAGATATATGGTTAAGAAGTTAGAATCAATATAGAAGGGTTTCCCCAAATAACATAAAAATAAATGAAGAATTAGAAATCAAAGATTACGCATGTGCAAATCCAAGCTATGGAAAAACTAGTTCATATCTAAAGACATAGAAATAAACTACAGATAAAATCAATTAGAAACAAAGATAAGTTAAAGAATCTAATACAAATTACCCTAATGATAGAGGGAGATGATGGAGAAGAGGAGTTTGCTACTTTCCAACTTCTTGTCTTCCTCTTTACAGGTCTTGTTGCTTCTTTTGAATGACTTCTATGATACGTAAGGTTTAGAACTGAGCAATGACATGTTTACAATAGTTAAAGGGTGTATTTATAGGTGTTTAGGAAGACCTAGTTCGGATTTCTTTAGTAGAAGGCAAGCAATTGGACTTCTTTTCCAAATCAAATTCGTTTCCTAAAAATATAGAAGAAAGGAAAAACTGCTGCTGTCTTGTTTTGGTTGTAACTTCTTCAATATTGCTCCGATTGACGCGTGATGTCTCCCTAAATGTTCTAATTTTATGCGTTTGGGAGACATCATTTTTGGTGTTTATTTGACTATTTAGATAGACTTTTGGTATTAAAATGCAATAAATCGATTTTCCTCTTTTAATTCTAGAATTTTTCATTTATTAAACTTTTGCGCGTAATATGGGTTGTTTTGAGTGAAAAGTTGTAGGTTTTGAATAATAGCTAGGAGAGGAAGCCAAGAATAAAGTCAAAGATCGTGTAATGAAGTCAAAGCAAGAAGAAATATCCCGAAAGAATTGATTATTTTAAGCTGCAAATCTGGAAAGTTGTCAAAGATTGCTGATTCCGAGCCATCTAAGAGTGGATTTAGCCTCTGACTTGTGAAGAGAAAACGTGCCCACATTGTGTTACGGAACTTTAGCATCTAGAATGAGGTCAATCCGAGTTGAAACGAGTCGGTTAGAGTTGTTTTTGTGGAGGTGGTGCAGCAGTTACGGGATTTGGGCTTAATTAGTGGACTTGGGCTTTTCTAATATTCACTTAAACCTAAGTAAAAACCCTAGTCCGAATTTAGCATTATAAATAGGCCTTTAGACCTCATTATTCAGTACCTCTCATTTTATTCTTCAAATTAAATCATCCTTAGAAGAGAGCGTCCAGAGAGAAAGTCAGAAGCAAGGAAAAGGAGAAAGCTAAGAGTTGGAGAAAGTCGTCTTCTCCAAATCACAGCCAAACCTAATTCCTAATTAGGTTATATCTTTTATTTCTGTAATTGAAGAACATGAATTCTTTCTGTTTTAATTTAGTTTTTCGCATTAGTATGAGCTAATTTCATTAAGTGCTTGAGAACGCACAATGGGTTAATCCCAATTTGATTTTATTTCATGTGTTTGGATTTGGGATTTTAATAATTGAAATCAAATTGGGTAAATTATATTTTTCTTTAATTTTCTTTTATTTACTTTTATTGAATTCGCGACTCAATATTAGGACTTAGTATCTAGGCTATTCCAATTAGTGGCGATTGGATCACCTTAACGGGGGGTCTGGGTACAGAACTAGTTAATGAATATAGGTTAGAAATTAGAGACTCTGACGAGCTTAATTAAACCTATGGCCTATTGGGTAAATTAAACTTAATCACTTGAGAGTGGACTATAATCACCCTGACGGGGTTTGTAGCACTTGATAGTAGCTTCTTAGTCAACCCTGACGGGGGTAAGGAGAGTTCGAATCCCGACCAATACAAGTTTACCAATTTGTCCCTTAAACATGACATGAAATGAATGATAATTAGGTGAAACCCTTGCGTCTCTCAAGTACTGCCTTTCCCATCTTGCGTAAACACTTTATTTTCTTGCGTCTAGTTAATTACTTGCATTAATTTAGTATTTTAATTTATTGTCTTGGTCTTAGAAAAACCAAACAAACATTTCTAAAAATTATTTACTTGTCTTCACGTGCAATCAACTACTATCTGATAAGCATTAGAGTCAGTCATTCCGTCCCTGAGAACACACAAAGGACCACCAACGCGTACCTTATATCGAAACTGATCGTCTCGGAAAGCTAAACGCTTTTTCTCCAGACCATTCTTCTAGATTTCCAGCCGATTTTGAGTTATGATCACTTTAGTGGACGTGGCTGCTGAAATTCAGATTTACTTGGCAACTTTTCCTTTCCTATTTTATTTTTTCCTTCCTTAATCTCCAATTTCTATCTTTATCTTCTTTCCATTATCTCTTGGAAATGATTTGACATCTAATTAATTTTCATATATTTTTAAAGTTTCACATTTAACAAACAATTAAACCAAATATGCTCCAAAAATAATAAATCATCAAACCGAGACAAGAAATAAGAAAATACAATAATATAAATAAAAACCGATAATTATTTTACCATAAACACATAAAATGATATCTCCAACCTAGATTAATTCATCACAAATAGGGAGACATCACAACTGGACCTTCGTTTTTCTCAGGTATTGTCTATTCTATTGGAATATAATTATTGATCTTTCTTGAGGGGCTTGACTATGCGCTTTGGGAAATTACCAAACGATGACCCATTCGTACCCTATAAGGATTAAACAACCAAAACGAAGATTATGGGTGTAAATAGGATACGAACGCAGATTCCGATTTGAAAATTCCAAATCAGAAATATTGTTTTATATGATCTGATCTTTGAATTTTCGAATTCCGAATTTTCCAAAAAGAAATAGGATAGGAATTGAAATTAAAATTACAATTAGGATTTCCGATCCGAATTTTTTTTCGAATTTCGTTTCCTATTTATATTTTCAAATTCTAATTCCAAACATATATTCAAAAATTTATTTCCAATAAGCTTTTATATATATATTAATTATTATAAATACATTAATTTTAATATTAATATTATAATAAATAACGTTTAAATTCTAAATTATAATAAAATTAAATTCAATTTTAGTTCTCTTGTTTTGGAAACTTATAACATACTACAACTTCTAATCATTAAGTGCCCGTTTGAGATTACTTTCCAAAATAATCATTTAAAGTGGGTTTTTTTGTTACATGGGTGATTCAGACTAACTTGCACGCACCCGACTAATCCCATGGAAATATACATGTCTCCCCATGTATATTCTCATGGTAAATCAGAACTAGGTTACCCATGTTCAGGGAAAGGTACGAGTCTTGTACATCTCACTTTACACTTCGTTAGAGAAGAAGTTCGAATTATGTACCTCTCTTTGAGTGATGAAGAAATAGCAAGACTCTAGCCAATGAGCTAACTCAACTGGTTACTTGAAGTGATCTTAGATCCATAAAAATATTTTAGACTGTTAAAATAATTTTTAGAAAAAACACTACATGGTGATTATTAAAAATAATCAAGATTTTAGATGTAAAAATATTTTTTAATATTTTTTGACAAGTGAACAAAAAATTTAATTTAATTAAAATTTATAAATTACACAGTATAATATTGAAAAAAATATTTTAATACTTCTGTAAACCGAATACGTTCCGAAAATTTCAAAATTCTGAAAATATATAATGTTCCGAAAGGAACACGACTTTTGTTTTCCGGAAAACTTAGGGTTTGTTTGGAGTGAGGGATTAGAAGGGATAGGATAATATTAAAGGATAATACTAATCCCCTCTTTTGTTTGGATTAGAATTAAAAAGAAATGAAAATTTATTAAAAGATTGTTTTAATCCCTTCTTATACAATATATCCCATCCCCCCAATTTGGTGTCATTAGAAGGGATTAATTTTTTATTATGTCATAATGTCTAAATTATCCTTATTATTTATATATAAAATATATTACTAAGGGTATAAAAGTTATTTAGTTATAAAAATAATCCATTCCTTTCATTATCCTTCTAATCCAAACACCAAATATATGTAATCCTTTAATAAAATTCTTCCCTCTATTTTTTTCAAATCCAAACAAAATTTAATACTCTCCTTTCCAATCCTTTACTAAACTTTCTTTTCCCATCCTTTACTATACTATCCCTTTTTAATCCAAACATACCCTTAGGAAATGAATTGAAATAAAATTTTCTATTTTTTCTAAAATAGAAAATTTCCTATAAACAAGTCGCGACTCTAGTTGCATTCATAGAAAATAACAATAAGGAGGCCTATGCTAGTTGGGATAATAACAACTCTAAACAAGAGAGAACCGATAATTTTGCCTCGAACCTAATAGACGAAGGTGATGAAATGGATGGTAAAAAGATCCTTTTATCAATGGAGTTTTCAATTTAACTATTTAATAATCGAGTGTGTTGATTTAATTGTGGGCGTTGCTTGTTAATTAGGAAAGAAATTGGGATCTGAGTGAGGAAGAAGAGTGGTGTGCCAATTATTAGCATAACCTCAATTGAAGAGGTGAATGCATTCTAAAAGAAGCATTCGACATTTGTGGTTGGGTTGTTTGAAAAGTTAGAGGTATAAATTTGCTTTCTTCACAGTTTTTCTTGACATGTTATCACTATGAAGAATGTTTAATGTGATTTTAATGATGAATTTTTATTCTCATTTTGGTTTATGTTTTGTTAATTGCTTTGGTTTTAGCCTTCAGGTAGCTGCATTTGAATACCGAAGCAACCCCAAGTTTTTGTTAAAATTGGATCCTATACCAAGAAATATTAATTAATATTTGATTTTGATCAGTTATTTTTAGTAACAAATTAGGCTTCAAAGATTATATCCTTGGCTTTAATGGATGATCGGGATAGGAGTAATAACCTGCGTGTGTATGGTGTGTCAGGGCATATACTAAGTTTTTGGATTATGAAATTCAATCCAAATAAGTCCTTTTCTTTACAAGGCAATTCCAGTCAAGAAGGTGTTGTACACCGTAGTTCCTTGCTTAGTGTCTTTACCAAGAGTTTGTAAGTCTAGGCCGTACTTTTTATCAGACAACTATCAAATGTTTAGTGTCAACTCTAGCTACTTTCCTTTTTCAATTTCAGTAATCACGTGTAGTAAGAATGTGGGGATAAGTTTAGTACCCTTACAGCGGGTATTTATTATAGATTTTAGGAATTATTTCATATATACATAGGAATTGTTGGTGCTATCCTAGTTTTGTCTCGTAAATAACCTTGTTGATGGAAAAGAGTACAAGGATTTTAAGAACATAACACCCTAGAAAGGGTTGCAGAATTCGTGTAAAATAGATTAAGGAAGATCATTGTGGTGGTGGTGGTGGTGGTGGTGGTGGCTGTGGTGGTGGGAGCTCTCAGAGAGGAGCATATCCATCTAAGAAAAGGCCTTCAAAGACTTTGTTTGTAATCAATTTCCATCCATTATTACACAGACAAGAGACCTGGAGAATGTGTTTAAATAAAATGGAGCGAGAGTAAATGTTAGAATGAAATAGGAGGTCTTTTGTTGGTTACATTAGCCTAAAAATTGTTTGTATTTAGACAATAGAGTATCAAATGACACAAGCAATACAGTTGGCGTTCTTTATTGTCCATCTTTTTGCGCTTGTGTCACGTGTGGTGCCTGTGTTTAACGGGGTTATAATGATTTCCATAGCTAAGATCTTATTATTGTAATGTCATGAGCAGAAGGATTACTTTTTTAGAAAATTGTGAACGACTAAGTATTGAAAAATAAAGTGGACTGAGTGTGATCCTCTACGATTCGTGAGGGTTTTTTTTATTGGACAATACGTTTATGGATCGGGTAACTGTGGAGTATTCATATCGGGATGATGGTGCAACAGTGGACTGAGTAAGAACTTTTCTTTAGAGACCCCCATAGTTTTGTTTATCTATTTTAGTGTTGTTACTGCTACACTCGAGATCAAGGCACAAAATCTCTATTTTGCTACTGCTACAGCCTACAGCTGAGGTTCAGAAATAGGAAGAAGTATGTGCAGAATGGGGTGACTGCAAAGTTGAGTTCTAATTAGGGCTTATGTGGAGTTTTTAAAAGGTAAGGGGTGCAGGTGTGTAGTAGGATGGAATCTGATGTGTACAACAGCTTTGTTATAATTTTGCATGAGAAAATGTTTGGTTAGGCTTATAATGATGTGGATATCTTTTGTTTTAGGATAGTAGTACTTAGGTTAAATTGAGCTAATAAAGAAATTAATTGCTTTGAAAGATCTTGATTTCATTTTCATTGATAATAAATATTTCTATACAAGTGGTTTTTTTTTTTCTTTGATTATGTATATATGATGATGAAGGTGATAAAAATTGAAGAAGAATAAGTAATTTTTTAAAGATTATTTTATATAAAAAAGTTAAACAATCAATAGAAAATAAAAAAATTTACATAAGTAAGTCTTGTTCTTTATCAGAAGTTACAAAAAAATTGATAAAATAAATCATCTTATCTTATCATTTGAAATATACATATGGAATATTTGTATTTTTTACCTAAACAGCATAAATCTTATAGTTTCTTTTATATATTTTTGATATTTAATAAAAAGTTTGTTTCATAAATTTGAAGATTTTAGATAAAATTTAAATCAATTTCTTTGTAATAGTTGAAATGGTAAAATTTTGTTCTAAAAATTTAACAACTTTTTTAATATTTGGATTTTCATTTATAATATATTTATATATATATAAAGTTAAACTATTCTTTAAAAATTGACACCTTATACTTAAGAAAGTTAAGATTTGTGTAAAATTCATGATTTTTTTTAAAATTTACATAAAATTACAACTTTCTAAAAATTCAAACAAAATAGAATGTCATAAAATTATATATAATTAATTTATTTTACATTGGAAAAATAATTGCAACTTGAGTCAACTCTGTTTGGTTTGTGAAAAAAAAAATTATTTTTGTTTTCAAAATATATTTTCAGTAAATAATTTTCGTTTTCAATTTTTTCAAAAAAGTATGACAAACGTCGATTTCACGTTTTCAAATATAGCCGCATTTTCAATTAATTTTCTAAAAAATTGTTTTCATTTTCTCTAACCAAACACGTTTTTATTAGTGTTTTAAAACCCATAGAAAATGAAAACAAAAAATACTCATTATTTTCACGGTCCGGTCTCCAAAAAGGATAAATTAAGGTTTAAGATCCTTCCTAATAGGATTGGGATCTAGTGAGTGAAAAAGTCAAAGACAAATGGCTTTCAACCATTTGAGTCTTATGTTTTTTAAATATATATCTTTTAACGATATATCATTTATCAAATCATTGTAGGGAAAAAAAGTTAAATCATCGCTTTTAAAAGAAAGAGAAATGGCAATCCGAGAAAAGGTAATTTCAATTAAAGTAAACTAACTATTACAAGAAATTGAAATACAAATGCGAACTTACACGGAAATCCAAAAATAAACAATACACGGAAATAGTAAGGGCGTTAAAAAGATATTCCTGCGTGCTAGTTACCTCTAACAAATTCTATAACTATGTCTTTCAGAGAGAAAACTAGAGAGTGTTTTTGCTTTTCGGATTTGTGTATTCGTAGTTAAGACAAGTGGGGAGGAGTGGTATGTATAGAAGTTTAGGTAAGGAGCAAGCCTTTCAGAAACGTCACAGTTAAAGCCCATGATTCCCTCAAATTGATTGCTTACGGTTTTTTATTGAGACATATGCAACGCGTTTTAATTTCCAGCAAGGTGCGAAATTAGTGGGCGTTTGTCTTTTGGTTGAAAGGGTTTGACTTGTCACCGACTACTATAAGAGCTAGTCTTCTTCCACCGGATTCATTACAGAAAAATTATTTCATTTTTCATTTTTTGACTCCCCAACTCCCCAACTCGCCCACGACCCACGCCGGGCGGGTGGTGGTGGTGCGCGCGTGTAGGGCTTTGTTATTTCTCTTTCGGCTTTCATAGTCTTTATTCTTTTGAAAGTAGTATACAGGTAAGCTATTTATAACTATTAGTTTTTCTATCTCCGCTCCTATGTGGGACATTTTCTTCATGTCTTTTCCACTTTTCCACTTTTCCAAAAGAATAGGAAAGGATTTACTTAATACACTATATTAATCTAAACCTTTTCCAATTCTCCAAAGGAACATGAATGCATTTGTGTTTAAGATTATATTAAACTAATAATATATATCTTTAACATGAAATCCAACAATCCCCCACTCAGGGTCTTTTGGAGATAAGGTGAACAGGTTTCCATATCTACCAGATTATTTATCAATTCTGTACAATTATATGTCAAAACTAGAAAAAATCAAAAGAATAGATATTGATACGATTAACTATGACAACTACTTGTGGAACAATCCTACTTGCGCTTGTTCTCCAATTTTGGTTTAGGAGTGACACAATTCTATCTCATTTTCTTCTTTGACGAAGTTGTCTTCTCCGGTGGCTTGAATCTCTGTTTGTGGATCGTGCAAATGAAAGCTCACACAATGAAAGATAAATGGGTTCGATTTGTTATACTAAATGAAATAGAGTGAAAATAAGAAAAATATTAGACCAAGTTTGATTTATGGAAGGGTAATACTTCCATCCAATATTGGATGGTCCAATATTCATATCACAGCTATTGATTATTATAACATAACACATGTCATTATATTAATAAGTTGGTTACTTTTGTAAGTTTAAAACATGGGGTATATGTATTAATTTAATTGGTGTAGGATCATCCAATATTGGATGGAAGAATTTTCCTTTATAGAAACAATTTATATTTGGAGGAATTGTTAAATGAGGCGTGAGGCTAGTCCATAATCCCATTAAAAGGCCAACCCACTAAGTATCTTGTTACAACCAAACAAAAAGCCCCAAATAACCCTCCCATCACTTCTTATTACATTATATATCAATTCCAAAACAACAATTCTATTAGGTTACGAGATCCATTTTCATTTCCCATTTTACTCACTGTTCTCTCTCCTCTCCCTCTTTCTCTCTTTAGAACAGAAGAAACCCGTCGTCCCTAATGGACCATTCTCCACCATCATCATACACCAAAGAAACCAGGCAGATTTGACCTGACCATTCTCTACCATTACCATACACCAAAGAACCTAGGCAGATCCGACCTTTTCACTTTGGAAGCTCTCCTGCATATGACATTCCCACCACAATCTCGCCGGCTCTGCTCTCTCGTACAAGGAAACCGCCACTGGTACGTACCATTCACCGCCACCGGTATCTAGCGCAAGAAAACCGCCGCCATCGCCCCACCAACTAAGGTAAAATTGATTTGTGGATTTGTGGATGTTTTTTTGTTCCAGGAAGTGAGAAGATATTACCTTTTTTTTTCCACCGAAATGAAGAGATTTTTTTTTCTTTTTTTTCAGCAGAGCGTGAAGAGATGACTTTGTGTTTTTTGTTCACCTAAGTTTGAAGAGATTTCTTTTTCTGTTTAGTTCACCGCAAGGCCGGCACGGCCGTCTCGGGTACCTAAGACAAGAAAGATAAATAAAGGTTTTTTATGATTTAAATTAAATCATATATAAAATATAAAATATATAATTAATTATAAAGCTTTATTATGGGTCTTTTCTTTGCAAAAATTAAGATGAAATAAAGGAGTTTGGAACACACAACCTATCAAATGAATCGTGTTTCACTTTTCACTAGGTTAACTGTTACATTTAGTAAACTTTTAGATATAATATTACATTAATAAATACTATATAAATATATATAGTATATTTGGGCCTTCAAAATTTTGGAGCCAAAGCGGCTGTCTTGGCTGCTTTTGGCCCGAACCGGCTTTGGACTTCACCTGAATGTCAAGAGTTTTTTTTTGGGTCAATTACTTATAGGGTTTTTAAGATTATTGTAGTGAAACATAGGAGCTAGTCAATTCCTCTCTCCTTCTTAGAGGTCAATAAGATATCCAATGTCATAACTACCCTTCTAGTGTATATAGGACACAAAAAATAAATGATTTTTCTCTCCTCCACTACTATTACTCTCTCTCCTCCATTACCATTAATCTTTCTTCTCCTTTATCATTTTTTCTCTCTCCTGCTTCATTAATTATCAAATAATTTCCAACTCCGACCACAACCACCGATCATCGCCGACCACCTCCGGCCACCGCCGGAAAAAGTTTTGAGCGTGGAATAAAGTTTTGAGCATAGAATATAGTTCTGAGCGTAGAATAAAGTTCTGTGCGTGGAATAAAGTTATGAGTGTTGAATAAAATTCTGAGCGTGGAATAAAGTTCTGAGCGTAGAATAAAGTTCTGAGCGTGGAAAATAGTTCTGAGCCTGGGGTACTGAGCATGGAAAAAGTATTGAGCATGAGCTACTGAGCATAAAAAAAGTTGCTGAGTGTCGAAAAAATTTGCTGAGTATTCGAATTTTTTTGTTGAATGACTTTACTGAGCATGCTCAGTAAAGATACTGAGCAAACGAGCATGCTCAGTAACTTGCTGAGCGTTTCTCGTATAATCAGTAAACTGCTGAGTATTTAGACAAAAATTTTGAGTTTTAATAATTTCTTGATTCAATTATTTGATTACTTTTTTTTTCAAATCATTTGATTACTTATTGAAGCACGAAACACATTTTCATTGAATATTACAATAAATTCAAAAAGAAAAAAAAAAGTAGTTGCTGAGCAAGCTTCATACAACTCCACTTGATCTATAGCTGAGAAGGAACAAAGACTACTTGATCCGCCGTGTCATCATGTGATCCCACTGCATTGATGATCCTATGCAGAACATCTAATGACAAATACACATGGTGGTATCTTAGTTTTACACTTGCGGATGCACATTTGGTTAAGCTTTGATAACCCCCTTCGCAGCCTCCTTTTTTAAGTAATAAATTCATATAATAAAATAAAGTATAAAGTCTAATTTTTACATAGATGCACGACTTAAATCTGGACTTAGCAAGATTTCATCCTATTGCGTCAACACGTTTCTACACGATATTGTTCAAGAAGATATATCACTTCACATAGGATTTTACTTCGATAGTTTATACACCCTCCCCTTTATACTCTGCAATCTCTGTCCATATTTAATTCCCATCCAACAATTGACTTTATCCAATATACAAATATAGACCTTTACAATGACAGTCCCACTACCACTCCTTCATCTAATGTTTCACAATCAACTATAAACTCAGCAATAGTCTTTCTAACAATTTGTACTTTCAATTGTCAAATACAACATACGAGTGTTTCCAAGGGGTGTGCATCGGGTTAGAAAACCCGCATAACTCGACCAACCCGAAATAATGCGGTTTATTTTTTTATTGGGTGGGTTGCGGTTTATATTTTAGAAAAAATATACACTGTTTGTGGGTTGTGGATTTTAAACTTGAAACACGCAAACCCGCATATACCCGATTACCATGTAGTATAAATTATTAGAAAAATTTGCATTGCTCATTTTATTCAAATAAAATAGTATAGTCATGCGATTCTCAATTTATTTCTTTTTTTTATTCCTTTCCCTTAATTTTTTTTGAAAATCTCTTAGTATTTCAAAAATATTTTATCTAATGAATCTGTTTTTATTTAAATTATGATATTATCTCCATTTTTTGTTTAATTCATAAATTTATTTTCCTAAAATATCATTTTATATATTTAAAAATCAGAGATAATTTTAAGTGTATATGAGTATACTAACTATATTTTTTGTTGTGAAATTTATTTATAATATAAAATTGACCCACCGAATGATTATGGATACAAATTTGGCTCATTTATTAAACTAAATCACCCGCAATGCACCCGCAACCCGCTCAACCCGAAAATCAATGGTTTATATAATAGATTGGGCGGGTGCGGGTCTCATTTTCCAAAACCCGCATAAGAATGGGCAGTTTGTGGGTTGAGCATTTTTCATCCAAAACCGACCCGTGCACACCCTTAGTGTTTCCATTCTAATCCAGAATCTGCTGAATAATCAAAAATATTATCATAATCGTGACTTACTGATGTCTCCTCATTTGTGATAATTAAATATAATACAGAGACACCATTTTAGGCGTATTTATTAGTTTATAGGTCGAATTCAGCTTGATTTAGTGCACTTTCCTATTTTGGGTCTTGAATTAATTAATTATTGTTTTTAGAGCATATTGGGTTTAATTATTTATTTAGTGTGAAACTTTAGAAATATATGGTAATTAATTAGAGTCCAAGTTGGTAAAGAGAGCTAAAGGAAAGAAGATAAACATGGAAATTGAAGATAAGGAAGTAAAAGCTAAAAATATGGAAAAGGAAAAGCTGCCTTAATCTGAATTTCTGCAGCTACGCCTAAAGAAGTGGTGATAACTCCAAAACCGAGCCGATTTTGGAAGATTCCTTTCATCGGGACGTAGATAATTCTGTGAGGATTCTTTTGGTATATTGTGGAGCAAAAACTGACCAATAACGAAAAAGATATGCTCAAAACAGTTCAGCAGTAATTATCTTTATTTCCATACGAATTTGAGTTGGGCTTGGAGTCCACTACTTACTTCTCCTTCAAGAAAACGAATTAGGTCAACCTATACACTATAAATACAGCCTCTTAACATTAGAAAATCATCCTTGGCCAGACCTTAAGGCCAAGATGAAGGTGCAACACAAGAGAAGAAGTCTGAAAGGAGCAGAACACCATATGTCTTCTTCAACCTTCAAATCTGTAATTCTTTTCTTTTCTTAGTATGAACTAGATTCTATTTAGCTTGAGTTTTAGCGTATATGTATGAACCCTAGTTTTGGTTGAAATCTATCTAATTTGATTGAATTTATGTTTTGATTTCACTGTTTATGTGTTGGATTTATATTCTGTGTTCTTTACGGTGTACAACGTATAGGATTACCATTATAGTAGTTAGATAACCGGTATATTTGACTATAGAATTAGCACATAACGTCTAGAATAAGGTTTGATCTGACAACCCAGCCTAACTAGATAGTCAATGGTTTAGTGTATTGACATTTAATCAATTGCAGGAACATTTTGCTTAGGTTCTTATTGACACAGGTAAACCCTATTTGAAACAACCTAGCGCAATTGAAACCAAACTATTGAAATACTATATGATTCATACCTTACATGTTTAGAACGGCAAAACTAGTGGGGATTACTTGCTATTTACTCAGGCTAAACTGTCATACTATCTTTTCTTCTCTTTTATTTAATTTTCTGTCTTTGATTTAGTAGTTTAGTTTTCTTATTTAAAAACCAAATAAATATCTATCTTTCTTCTTCTTTCAACTTGCGTATTATCTGCTCTAACTCTCATATCTGTACTTGAATATTTGCATAAGTTCTTCTTAACCTTCGTAGTCTCTGAGGAACGAATCTTACTTATTCATTAAAACTTACATACGATCTGTAATACTTGCAGAATTGTGCTCAGCCTAGGGTGTTTATTTGCACTTATTTATATCATTATTCTATCACACCTTAGGCCACACCAAGTTTCTGGCGCCGCTGCCGGGGACCACATCGTTAGTCCTTGTGCAATTATCTAGTGCTTTTATTTTAGTTAGTTCTATTTTACGCTTTTCTTTTTAGTTTTTGTCTTTAAAGATTTTTACAGATGGAGAATCCAAGGAGACTTGATCTTCCCATCACATACAGAGTGCAACCACGCGAAATCCGCACTCCAGAAATCCAAGCCGCCAATTTTAGACCAGATCCAGGCATGATAGCGCAATTTGCGAGTCATGGACAATATAGCGGTGCTGCACAACAAGATCTGGTCCGGTATGTTCAGAAATTTATGCAGATCTGTGACGTTTATATTACTAGAGGCGTTACAAATGATCAGATGTATTACATTATGTTCTAATTCTTTTTGACCGGAAGTGCAAACGATTGGTACGATACCCAACGCCCTCACATTATTCCAGATTGGGACAAGCTTCAATCAAAATCCCTAGACCGATTCAATCCGGTTAGTAGAAGATTAAAAGATATGGTGGAGCTCGAACAATTTAGGCAGGAAGACGGAGAAAGTTTGGGTGAAGCATGGTTACGTTTTTGGGAGATGAAGGCGAGATGTCCATGCCATACATCATCGCCAGAGTATTCATTAACCATGTTCTATGGAGGACTTAATGACAAGTCCAGAGAAAGAGCAGACATGCTAGGAGGTAAAGGTTTTGTGTTATTAGATCCTGAAGAAGCTGAAAATATTATGGAGAATGTTCTTGCGAACGAGAGAAGTTGGCCAGATAAATTAGAAAAACAAGAAGAGACCTTAGAATCTCTAAGGCTCAAAGAGTTAAACCAACAATTTGCGGAATTGAGAGAACAAGCGCGAACAATAGCTCATGTGAATCTAGTACCTACTTTACCTTTATGTCCAGGTTGTGGAGCACGAAACCATTCGTGGGAGAATTGCATGAATAATATAGCCTCACCTTCCTTCGTATCTTATCAAAGACACCATTATTCTAATGATTATTATCATCCTCAAGGAAGTTACGCTAATTATCAGCCCCCACAAAATAAAAATTGGGTCGGAAATCAAGAGAATTATTATCAACCTCGACCGCAATCTTACTATCCACCACAACCTAATTATTAAGAAGCTGGTGGTCCTTTGTGTGTTCTAAAATAAATGCAAATGTAAATCGAACCACAACCGCAAGTGTACGGTTGTCCCAAGTAATATAGTTGATAAAACAGATTCGTTCCAAGGACGGATGGTTGATCACAATGTTTAGCAAGTAGTGATTGATGCACTTATGAAAGTAAAAGATAATAAAATGTTTGTTTGGTTTTGTTTATTAAAACTACTAAATGAAAGACAAATTATAAATGCAAGTAAAAGCTAAGACGCAAGTAAAATGAATGAAAACGCAATATGAGATGTAGTACTTGAGAACGCAAGGATCCTCCTAATCTTACTTCCTAACTTATGTTGTTTAAGGGCTAAATTGGTCAATTACAATGGTCGGGATTCTAAATTCCTTATACCCCCGTCAGGGTGGACTATAAGGCAATCCTAAAGTGTCACTAGTCCCGTCAGGGTAAATATGATCCACCGTTGGATGATTAAGTGTTTTACCTCATTGGCCCTAGAATTAGCTAAGTTCGTCAGAATCAATAGCTTTTATCCTAGATTGAATAATTAATTCTATACCTAAACCCTCCGTCAGGATGATCCACACGCCACATATGTGGAATAGCTTAGATACTAATACCTAATCTTAGTTCGCGACTCTAAAATCAGTAAATAATCACAAATTATCGAAAAGAGTAATGAACCCAATCTAATTTAATTTAAGATAAACCCAAATTCAACAGTCGTTATTTCATAAAATTAAGATTCACCCATTGTTTGTTCTCAAGCACTATGAAAAGCTTAGCTCATATTAAAATTAAAAACTAAATTAAAAGAAATGGAATTCATATTGTTTACAAAATTAAAAGATAAAAAGAACCTAATTTCCGGAATTGGAATGACTACGAACGGAGCTATAGACCCACTCCAGCTCTTGTAGCTTCTTCTGTCTTCCTTCTGTTGCTTCTCTCTGGTGTTTAATCTTGTGGAATGTGAATTGTGTGAAAAATAGAAGTCCAGACCTCCTTTTATAAGTATAAATTCGTTCTAGGGCTTGGACCAGAAAATAGAATATTAATTACATGTCCAAGCCCACTTTCTAAACCCAAAATCCCGTAACTGCTGATACACCTTCACTAAAACGGCTTTTCCCGATGCGTTATGACTCCGATTGACCTCATTCCAGTTGCTAAAGTTCCGTAACTCGATAAGGAATGTTTTCTCTTCAAAGGTCAGGGGCTAAATCATCGCTTAAGCACCTCGAAATCAGCACTCTATGGCCTGGAAAATGGATTTTCAGCTCTAAAAATAATATCTTCGGGATTTATCTTCAAGTCTTGACTCTAATTCACGATCTTTGACTTTCTCCTCGGATTCCTCTCCTAGCTAACATCTAAAACCTGTAAACTTTACACTAAAAATACCAATATTACGCGCAAAAGTTTAATAAAATTAAAAATGCTAGAAATAAAAAGGGAATTCCGGATTATTGCATATTTAGTTCAAAAGTCTATCAAATTAATTAAATAAACACAAAAAATGATGTCTCCCAAGGGTTGAAAATAAGAACAATTAGGGAGATATCAGAAGCGCCGAATTCCAAAGAAGCTTATCAAGAACCACCTCCATATTCAATGCAACAAGCTCCACAAAAGCAACCTGCGAGTTTGAATTCAAGTATGGCTGCAATGATGAAAGTAATGGAAGAAAATATGAAGATTAGCCAGCAAAGAATCCAAACCCAATCCAAGGTAATTAAGAACCTTGAGCATACAATATCACGAATGGCGAGTGTAATGCAAAATAGGCCAAAAGGGAAACTCCCAAGTGATACTGTTGCTCCTGAAGACCATGCTTGTCATGCAGTTGAATTAAGAAGTGGAAAACAATTACCTCCGCCTAGACGAAAACCAGAACCAACCTCTATTCCTGAAAAAGTGGTTGAATAAACAATTAAAGACAAGGTTGAAGAGGTAATTGAACAAACGAGTGTCCCAGAGAAGACACTAGAAAAGAAAAAGAGCCCAGTGGTAACCAACACACGTCCTCCTCCACCATTCCCGTCACGTATCAGACATCAGAACAATGAAAAAGAATTCAAGAAGTTCATTGACATGGTGAACGAGTTAAAAATCAACATCCCGTTTGTAGAAGCTCTCACAAGAATAACAAAATATCGCAAATTCCGTTTCCTTAAGTGTTTTGATCTCATGGTGTATTAATTGATTGATGGATTCTTAATCCAAGTTTTAAGTGTTCAGATCAATAATAAAGAAGTAGAATGCTTTTTTGATTTTTCGGAATCCTCCATTGATGAAGGTTTGAAGCCTTCAAACCTTCAAAGGTTTTTTTTTTTAAGTTAGGGACGATGCTGACGAAGACAGGGGCGGTGAGGTGGCGCCATCTGGCGTTGACTAACGGTCAACTGACAGAAAAATGAAAAAAGGGCTAACGGTGTCACAAAAGGTGAAGATATGGGGCGTAAAAGGGTAATTTTGAAGATCAGGGGCTGACCGCGCACTTTGGACATAGTTAGAGGGCCACACGAGGGCTTTACCCTTTTGTATTTTCCTTTTTATATTTTCAGAAAACAGAATTTGTTTTTCTAAAACAATAAGTAGAATGAGGATTGCATTTTCCTCTTTATATTTTTAGAAAGCAGAATTTGTTTTTCTAAAAAAATAAGTAGAATGAGGATTGCATATACTCTAATAACTCACATTTTTTCATTTTATTTTTCAAAAAACTGTTTCCAATTTCATTACGTAAACACATTTCCATTGTTGTTTTACAGTTATAAAAAATTAAAACAGAAAACATGCTTTTATTTTCATAAGTCAGACTTTATAAATTGAGTATTTGTGTCATTTAGTAAAAAACACTATTAAAAGATACGCAGATACTCACATGGAAGAAAGACCAATTATATGACATTAAAAGATATTATCTCTTTTTTAGTTCTACAATGATAAACGTTTAATCTAAGTTGGAAATAAAATGTATTATGAAAAGTTGAATTACAATCTTAACTTAATCAAATTTTATTATTTTTATCTTATTAGGTATAATATATTAAAAGAGTAATGATATTTGTCACCCTTTTTGTATCACTCTTTTATCACCTCTTACGTGTATGCCTACATGGACCAATGAATCGATTTCTCTATCCTATTTAATTTTTCTCTATCTTCTATACAAGGAAATCAATACATATATATAGAAGGGCGATAAAAGGGTGACATAAAAAGGGGTGACATATATCATTACTCATATTAAAAACATACAAAAAAGAAAAATCATCTTTCTAGACCATGGACAATCACCCTTTCTGTCGTTTCTCAGGGCAAAACTAAAGAATATAATGTAGAATATTGTCACCAAGGCAGGTTTGATTGCCAAACCAATGTTGTTGAGCCTAACATTCCTAGTGAATCACACATTCAAATAGATCCTCGTAATGATTAAGATTAACATGCAACTATCATGTACATTGTACTACAATATGAAAGGTTAAACAATTTTTCAATAAATTTATAAGTAGAATCAATGCAGAGTCAAAATCAAAAGAAAATTTAAGGAATCGATAGCTATATGTAATCTTAAAAAACCAAAGCATCAACATTCACAACCCGTTGATCTTTGTTGTTGTCCTCCACCACCAACATCAATGGTATCAGGAAGATATCTGTCATCATCATGACATCATTAGCCTTACACATTTATATCACAACTATCAATGTAACTACAGGATACTCACGTTTCTTCTTCGGGTTCATTTTTTAACGCATTTTTTGCTATGATTTGGAAAGCAGCCTCAACATTGAATCCTTCTTTTGCTGATGTTTCAAAGTAAGGTATATTTCCCTTGGAAGCACACCATGCCTTTGCTTTCTTCTCAGAAACCTGAAATTAACTTATATCTAAAATTAAAATACACTTAAAGTGAAGAATTTAATTGATAAAAAAAGAGCTTATAACTATTACCACTCGACTATTGCCACCATCAACGTCTATTTTATTACCCAATACTACAAACGGAAAATTCTCAGGATCGGAAGGGCTTGCCTGAATAATATAACACCCAGTAATTAGCTCATTTAGATTTAATTACTGTCAAGTCCTTTTAGCAACTAACAAACAAAATATTACCTGAATAAGAAATTCTTCGCGCCAGTTATTCAAATTTTCGAATGATTTCATTACATTCACATCATACACAAGAACACAACAGTCAGCTCCACGGTAAAAGGCCACACCAAGACTTTGGAACCTTTCTTGACCAGCTGTATCCCATATCTGCAAATATTAATAGAAAACGGAGAAACTGCAAAATAAAACTTCAGCAAAAATTAATTAAAAAAGGGAGAATAAACTAAATTGATGCTTTGGAGTATAACCTGCAATGTGAAGGACCTATCATCAATTTGAACTTCTTTAGTCAAGAAATCAGCTCCTATTGTGGCTTTATATTGATTGCTAAACTTACCATTCACATACCTAAACAATGGTTAAAATTAATAAAATTACGCAAACATACACCCAAAACACGAACAAGTTATATATAGATAAAGGTCCGGGCATTACTGGTTCATTAAAGATGTCTTCCCAACCCTGCAAAAAGTTAAATCAAAGTCCATAAGCATTATATTAGTATATCAGAACCAAACGTTGAAGATTAACTATTTGATTCCTATTATACATCATAAAGCCTAACAATCGAGAAGAAGGCTCATCCAGTATACATTTGAAAAGACTAAATCTTATGGGGATATCGTAGATGCCCAAAACTAATGACCAATTATTGAAAGTATGCCTATCCTATAAAATCGATTTCGTATTAAGTATTAACTGACACAGTACAGAGTTGATGACGCTCTCGTAGATCTTAATCTCAGCTAAATTTGATTAATTATATTCGATATAAGTTATAATCTACAGAATAATCTTCAATTTTAGTAATTTAATCCAAATAAACTCAAATTTCTCGGAATCAAACAGGGAATAACAGATCGATAGTGAGCAAAAAAAGGAAGACGTTACCCGCTGTCGCCGAGGATGATAACCTTGAGAAGCATACGTCTCCGAGGAGCCATTACTGATCACTGAGCTGCTAATTACTATTTAATTCAATATGTTTTAGTTTATTTAATTTTCAGACTCGATGAAATGTTCGTTCATTTAATTGAGAGAATATGACATAGATTCTTCTTCTAAACCTTAATATGTGGAATACACTTTGAAAATGACGTTAGATGCCACTCACGCGTACATATTTTAATATCTTTTTGCTTAAATATTTAACTCCGGTTACGTATGATTTTTACGAACATGGGTCTCTATTTACTTTTTCATCTTATTTCGAGATAATTCTTTTTAGGGTATTCACCGGATTCGATTTTTGACTTATGGATATTGAAAGTTCTAAAAGTTACAAATCGATACCTAAGATTTCATTTTGTGACTCTATTAATACTCGTCGTTAGTTTATCCGTTAAATGTCATGTGGCGTCTACGTGGCGAGTGAAAAATCGGCCACCCACGCGCCACATAGGCACCACGTGACTCTTAACGGAAAAACTGACACTGGTAATAATGAAATACACAAAATGAAATCTTGAGTACTGATTTGTCACTTTTAAAACCTCATACACTCAGAATTAAATATTGAAACTGGGGTACCTACGGGTGTATTTTCCCCATTATTTCAGATTCCCTAAACTTTGGTCAATATGAAAAAAAATCACCATTTGATTTTGGAGATTTTGGCAATTTCGGTCATTCGAGTTATCATATAAATATTAGGTTAGTTCAACTGGATAGAACCTCAATATTTTCTTCAACACTTAAAAGGGGAGGTACAGGTTCGAATCTTCTCTCTATCGGGTGTAAAATAAGAGGTGCAAGGCTCGAACCCCTCCCTATCGGGTGTAAAGTAACCTAATTCTGATTTACTTGAGAATATATATGAGGAGACGTGTATATTTTCGTGGAATTATTCGTGGTGCGCGCAAGTTATCCAAAATCACCCAAGTACGGAAAAAACATTGGATTAGTCTGCTAGATAAACTTTAGTGGCAAGTTATACATTTGATGAAATTTTTTGTTCCATTAAGTGCTATTTTCTTTTAATAAAATGATAATATAGCACATTCCATTTTTACGTCATTTACTATGGTTTAAAAATATTTTTAGGTCAAACGTATTTAAAAGTATTATTTTTAGATCATTTTACTAATTTCATGAGATATTTTATAGATTTTAAGAATAATTTGGGTTTTCTAAATAAACTGTATCTTTATTTGACCATATCATAGTAGTAATTCTATTTGAAAATATCTTACGGAATCAATGAAATGGCTTAATAATTGTATATTTAAGTACGTTTGGCCAAAAAACGGTACTTTTGAATACGTTTGACCTAAACACGATACTTTTGAAATGTTTGGCCTAAAAATAGAATTTGCTCATGATAAAATTATTGTGTTAAAATGATATCTCTGAATTCTTATGTGAAAGTACCATGTCGTCTCGAACCAAAAGTTGTGTGTTTAAAGAGGCCGAATCAAGGGAGATTGAACTTGAATAAGAATGTGTAAGATTCGAATGATAGCCTTCCATAATTCATCACTTTCACCTGGATATGAATATGTATAAACAGACGAAAAAAATTCAAAACCCACACTCATGCATACTGATCTCAATGTTAATATGACGGCTCATAGATAACACTCAAATTTAAATGTTAGATTTATCCCATAGTAGCCAAACACCTCTTGTAACTCTTAGATTCAACCCAAACTGAATTGTCTTTCCTAAAAACCCTAATAATCCTTTTTGCCTTATCCTTGTCAACTCGAGGTTCCCCAATATACTTCAACTATACCTTGTGAACTTGAATCAGTTCCTAGAACACTTGTCAAAAAAATGAATTAACTACCCCATGACAGTTCCAAACTAATATATTAATGGGGTTGAGACTCCAACCACCCATAATTATTCTCAAATGGTGTAGACATCAAATATATACTTCAGAAATGATTGATAGTTGTTCTAGTGGTTAGAGTACTCTATAATGATCAAAAGATCATGGGATCGAATCTTACCTGGATCAAATAGTTGGATTACTCAGTAACTTCATCACTCTTATGGAAAAGCTAGCTGTTAACTGTCACTTAGTTGCCACAGAGATGAGTGCAACTGGATAGAAATTGGTCAGGTTCCCTTGATTAATATTAAATTTCACATTTTAAATTTAGTGCGGGATTTGCACGTGCCTGGGATACTGAGAAATATGGTAGACTAATAATGTATGCAAGGAATAGTCTAGTCTATTGAGTAAAGCAGACTAACGGGGTGAAGTTAAAGATTGATGGATGTTAATGTGTGGCCTTGTATCACATTAATGTGGGTCTATTTTGTGACACACAAGGAACGCTTTTACTGTTCGTTAAAGTTACACAAATCTATGCATTGAGACTAGTTCGTTAAAGTTGTTGGTGATTGTGAAGAACATTACAAGTTATGGGAATCTATCAAATAGGATAGTGTGTAATTTCAAGAATACTTTGAGCAAAAATTATGTGACATGTCTACAGTGAGGCGAATGCATGTACAAATTAGCTTGTTAAAGTGAGGCAGAATTGATAATCGGGCCGATTTAGTACTCAAATCCACTTGATAAGTTATGAGATATGATTCTGAAAGATACGAGTAATTGAACCACGCCTAAGATTGTAGTGAGCACCCCAATAGAGGATTAGTTGGAATTTTCTTACTGTTTTTTAACCTTATATGTATTGAAAAGAATCTCCAATTGAAGGTACGATTAAATTAAACGTAGATGTAACTTTTTATTAGAACGATATTATGATGGATTCATTGAAAAAACACTTTTATTTTATCTTATATGGGTATACAAATTAAGCAACATATATTGTGTTCACAATTGAGTGTCTTGGAGTGAACAGCCTTCTTCGATGTATTGTATTTTATTTTCGCAATTGATTGTCTTGGAACACCGTATTTCTTTTCATGCAACGTATGCGGGTTTCACCAATATCTCCTTTGAGAGTGATACTGAGCTGTTTAAGATCACCCAGGAGTGCCACTGATTAAAGTGTTGCCAAATTTTAAGATCACCATGATGTTAATTCATGATTTACCTTTGGTTATGGTTATTTGGATAAGACGGTCTAAAGCAGAGTTCTTACTAGATTATTAAATGGCTACTACTTTTTATATGCTCATTGAAAGAATATCTTTATTTCTATACTGCGTTGGACTATTGTTCCTTCAGAATGGAACAAAAATGGAACTCATATGAATACGGAATTTTTATCCTAGTCTTGTAGCATTGAAGATCCATAGGTATGTGTTAGTAGTGTTACTCACACTTACACACGCAACAAAAGTATTTCCCATAGTTGCTCATACACAAGTTCAAAACATTTACCTCCACAAATATGCAAAACAAGTGCACAACAGAAAAGCCAATCGAGTGAATTGAGCAAATTACAAACAAACAAATTCAATCTTGTAAACGACAGAGAAGACAGTAAAAGAGACTAGTTAGCTAAGTATACATTATAACACATTTTCCCACCACCACCTGATTCTAAAAACTCTAACAAAATGCTGCTACTAGTCTCCCTGTACTAATAATAGAGAAACGTATCACCAATCAAACAAACAATTATGAAACTAAACCTTCTTCTTTCTCATACTTACAAATAAACGAATGATCAAACAGTTAGAAGAAACAAACCTTGTCTTCTTTCTCTACCTGACCAGATTATCAGCAGACTTGACATAAATTTCTCGGGTAATCCCTAAACCTTCACTACTCGAGGCAGAAGGTTGAACACCAAAATCACTAGAGTTATGTTCCATAGTTTCCACTTCCAAAGCCATCTTTCTAAATTTCTTTAAATCCTCTTTATATTTAGCATTGTCATAGTCTGCACTTCCGTGAGAGCCATATATCGCACTCTCTCCAGGTCTCACCCCCTCATTTAAATCATTCAAAGATACTTTCCCTTCTAAAGCCAGGATTATCTGAGCCCATCATTAATAATTAGTGGTATGTTACATAAAGGATTAAATTGTCAAAAAGGTATTACACTCCATACCTGATTCATTTTTGGCCTGAGTCTTGCCAAATGACGAACACATACTGAAGCACATGCAACCATTCGAGCCATTCCTACAGGATCGTAATTTTTTTGCAGCCTCGGATCAGCCACAGTCTCAAAATTACCCTCATCTAGTGCTTGTGCAAGCAAAGGTCTAGCCTGTAACAACAATAAATTAGGCTTTTAACCTTTTCTATACATATATATATCATTGGGTAAATTTATCTTTTTGGTCCATTCTCTTGTAAGCTAAACCTTATAATCCCTTATTTTGTCATAAAATCGAAAGATAAGGGACTAATTTGTTACCTTTGCAAGAGAAAGGACTAAAACGTCAAAATATACAAAGATAAAGGATTTGCAGAAAAGCTTACCCAATCAACAATATTATCATCAAGGTAATGTTCAGTTTTATCAATTGGTCTACGACCAGTAACTAACTCAAGAAGCACCACACCAAAGGAAAACACGTCTGATTTGTCCGTTAATTTCCCACTCAAAGCATACTCTGGAGCTAAATAACTACACATTCAAATACACAGTAAAAAAAAACACAAATGGAAAAAAAAATTAATATATCCAACAAAAATTATTTTACCCGAAAGTTCCCATTACACGAGTCGAAACATGAGTGTCCGCATCAGCATAGAATCTCGCAAGCCCAAAATCCGCAACTTTTGCCTCGAAATTATCATCGAGTAAGATATTCGAAGCCTTGATATCACGATGTATAATCTTGGGCCGGCCTGCAGATTTAATTACACGTCAGAAAAAGAAAGCCCGTTAAGAACAGCCCAAATACAAAAAAACTTACAGTCATTGTGCAAATACGCTAATCCTTTCGCAGAGCCCAAAGCAATCTTCATTCTGGTAGCCCAATTCATAGTAGGTTGTCCTTTACCATGTAAGTGAAATTCTAATGTGTCCTTGGGTACATATTCATATACAAGTAATCTTTGAGCCCCTGACATGCAATATCCGACTAATGAAACGAGATGTTTATGATCGACACGGCTAATTGTTGCAACCTCGGCTTGGAATTCCCGTTCACCTTGATTACTTCCAGCTTTAAGCTGTTTTATTGCGACTACTTTTCCATCAGGGAATATTCCTTTATGAACGTATCCAAAACCGCCTTGACCTAGAAGGTTTGTACTAGCGAAGTTACTTGTTGCGGAAGCTAACTCTTCGTATGTGAATGTGGTTTTTGAAAATGTTACACTGCATTCCGATGAGAGTTGTGAGACCGGCTTCTCGGAAGCTAGACTACTTCCGGTGGAATGTGGTGGAGGAAGGTTTGAATCGGTGTTTAATAGTGGAGGAGGTGGTGGTGGAATACTCAGTTGCCAATGATTGATTTGACCACCAAAAGGGTCGCCTGAGGAAACAAAATACAGGGACTTATAGTGTAAAAAATTGTAATCTAAGGAATTAGAATTAAAAAATTTAAAATCAAAAGAAAAAATTAAGGTTTGGGTTAGAGACTAATCGATCCAACTTGACAGGGAAAAATACAAGAATTGCCATTTGAACAAAAAAAAAATCCAGAAATTCCTGAATATAGACAAACTCTATTGGAGAATATATTATTACGGACAAGAAATCTTCATATGTAAAGCTTCGATGTTTAGTCTCACGTAGTATCATTTTTAAATTTACAGAATAAAAAATTATTTTTTTTAACAATAAAACTAAGAATGACCAAAAAAGAATAAGAAGACAAATTATTCATACATCATCATACAGTACATATTTAAATACTTGATTATTCTACAGAAAAATAAAACTTAGATTCAAAATTCAAGCAGCAAAAACCCTAAACCCAAACAATCAGTAAAAATGTGAAAAGATATTTTAAGCATACGAATACAGTAACACTAACATGCATAGATATTTTCACCTTTAGGTCCTTGAGGATTTGCGTAAGGAATTTTACCACCCAGCACAAGCTTTCTCTTCCTACTCTTGTACCAAAAGAAGAAAATCCCCACACAAAACAGCACAATTGCACCTCCTATCCCGATTCCGACTCCTAACGCCATAAAAGTGGTTTTATTCGCCGATCCGGACAACGGAACACTAACCGTTGCCGGAGGTGACAGTGTCATTGTCGACGGAGAAGGCGGTGATGATATATTGGACGTCGTATTGACTGGTGGATATGGCACCGGAGTTACTCCGGGTGGCGGTGAAGACATCGTCGGAGTTGTAGTGAAGTTCGCCGCGACACTTTAGCTTTTCTTAAAAAATGGCGGAAAATGCTAAAGGGAGAAGTAGAAAGTGAAGAGCTGGAAGTGAAGAGCTGGAGAGAGAAGATGATGTGTACAGAAATGATAACAGGAGATAAACGTCGTCGTTTGTTGAACTTTCCTTTTCCGTGTCGATGATGTAAAGGACTAAAACGACAGCGTTCGATTTTGTTTTGACTAGTAGTTGAAAGTTTTCCTTAAAAAACATACTCCATGAACAAAGATACGGAAGACGAATCTAAACATGGTGGACACCACGTGACTCAAATTTTTTGTTCTCCTCTTTTACTTTTTTTCTGAGACTTTCTAGTGAGGAATATTGGTGGAAATGTTATTGCTTTGCTGGTCTCGTAATTTTTTATTTATTTTACGTAGGAAATCATTCTGTAAAACATTATAATCATAGAAGATTGTTGAATCCAATTATTTTAGTAAACTTTTAAATACAGTCGGTTTATCCAAATATAAATTTGATTGAAGTTTCAATTAAATTAACAACAAAGTATATTTAGAAACATATCGAATTTCAAAAAATTATTACCATTATATTATTATGTAAAATAAGTCCAAATTAGTGCTTTCATAATTATTATGCAATTTATCTCCTGATGTTCAATTTTTTCAAATAATTTTATTGAATTAATTAAAATTGTTATAAATGCCCGTTTAGAAGTGTTTTTAGCATTTAAAAAAAAAATTGACTTTGGAAAGCACTTTTATAAGATTTGGTGCTTCTTAAAAAAAACACTTAAAAAAATTTTAGATTTCAAAATTTATTTTAATAATTTTTTAAAATTTTGAATTTTATTTTAAAAGCGCATTTTTACTCTAAAATAAGCACTTTAGAGCAAAAATGCTTATTTTAGAGCAAAAATGCTTATTTTAGAGCAAAAATGCTTATTTGGAAGTGCTTATTTTAGAACAAAAATGTTTATTTGGAAGTGCTTATTTTAGAGAAAAATGCACTTTTAGAATAAAACTTAAAATTTCAAAAAATTATTAAAAATAAAATTGAAATCTAGAATCACTTTAAGTGCTTTTTTCAGAAATTGGTACTTCTCCCAAAAGTGTTTTTCAGTGTCTAAAACATTTTTTTTTTATTACATGAGAGAGCCACTTTAGACTCGGAACACTTTAAACATTTTTAAAATACTAGAAACACTTTTAAGTGTTTTTCAAGTCGTTTATTTCCAGTGTTCTAAAAATCGGCCTAGGCGGCCGCCAAGGGGCTAGAAAGCAGTGTAACTTCCAGAAATGGCACAGGCGGCCTCTAGGCGGTCCTAGAAGATCCTAAGGGGGATTAGGCGGCGCCTAGGCGGCCGCCTAGATGGTCTAGAAACTGAAAATATAAAAAATAATCATTTTTAATACAAAAAATAAAAAAAATTATTTTTAACGCAAAAAAATATTTAAATATAAATAAAAACCGTCAAACGAAAAAATACTTAGGTTCTACCTAGGGATTTGAAGATGGTCAACCGCCCACCTAACGCTTAGCGCACTTTAGAACACAGTTTATTTCCCATGCATTCTATACATTTTACCATTTGCCAAAAGAAAAAGGAAAATGTATAATGATTATCTTTTTCCATTATAAGCGTTTAGAAAAAGAAAAAAAAAATCTTTTTCCATGGCAAGGTGTGCCTTATTGTCAATTTATTGTGAAGACTTTTAAATTTTTTGCTCAACATTCTCGTCTCTTATACACTGAACTAAACCGCCAAAACAAGAATGGCAGGAAACAAATCTTTAGAAAATGTACCACTTAGAGGCAGAGGAGGCTAATCAAACAAAACTTTGAGCGATTCAAATTCGGCTAAAAGAACCTTGGTCTAATACAAGGTCTAAAGCAAGTGTCGACGGTTGAATGGTAACTCCGACCATGGATCCGACAAATCAGGAAGGTGGCTTCAATGAAGGGACCGATCTTCTTCAAACATATTTCGCGTCGTTTCAATGGTCGTGCTGATACTCTAGCCAAAAGAGTCAGACACAGGGCACAAGGAACTTTCCAGTCAACGGCAGAGATTATGACGAAGTTTACAAGACTAGGGATAGACTAAATCTTTTATTAGTTTAGTTGTAATATTTGGTGTAAAAAAAAAAAAAATCGGCTAAAAGAATCCTGCAACCGCCAAAACAAGAATGGTAGAAACAAAACTTTAGAAAATGTACCACTTAGGCAAGTTTTTTTTTTTTTGGACGCTACCACTCAGGCAAGTTCAATAAAGGGATATATTTATTGAGGCTATATAGTTTTAATTTAACTCTAAAAGTAGGGTTGTAAGCGAGCCGAGTCGAGCCGAATAGTAGATGTACATGCTTGTTTATTTATTTATAAATTTAAACGAACCGAGCTCGAGCTCGAGCCGAGCTTTGAAGTTAGTGTTCGAGCTCGGCTCGTGAGAATATAACAGAGCTCGAGCTCGAGCTCGAAAGCTCGTTTAAAAGTGTTTCGAGCTCGAGCTCGAGCTCAAAATCTTGTTTAAATCTATTTCGAGCTCGAGCTCGAGCTTAAAAGCTTGTTTAAATCTGTTTCGAGTTAGAAATTCCTTCTTTTATCTTAGGCTTTTATGGATTAATTATAAGATAGATTGTTGTAAATCTTTTAATTATATAATTTTTTAATTAGAACGTAATTAACTATTGTAAACTATCACTAAATACAATCACGTATTCTTTCTTTGGATTGTTAAATTTTGAATGATCTTTTATAATTAAGTAGGTAGAGGGGGAGAGTGACATGTAAGTGTTGGGATTAGATAAGTTTTTTTAATATAGTAATTGGTTTTAAATTTTTGAATTGTCAAATATCAATATGTAATAGATATTTATAATTTATTTATATTTTTCACGAGCTTTTCAGAAAAGCTCGCGAACAGGCTCGGCTCGGCTCGTTTAATAAACGAGCTCGGTTTTAGGCTCGAGCTCGGCTCGTTTAGTTTAACGAACGATCTCGAGTCAAGCTTTTTCCGAGCCGAGCTCGAACTGCTCGCGAGCGGCTTGGTTCATTTACAACCCTATCTAAAAGTATTCTATTCCTAAAATCAGGATTTTCATCTATAATAGAATAGAATAGAATAGAATATACTATTTTTGGAAGAAAAAAAAATAGAATAGACTAGGTTATTATTTATATAGATAATTCTCAATAATTATAAATTTTCAAATTATATAGAGAAAATGTCTATTTAAATCATGATTAGAAAATTCTATACTAAAAAATTGACATATTATTATTTGTTTTTAATTAAATTATTCAGTTTTCTATTTAAATCAAAAATCTATTACCATTTTACTTTCTTACCATTTTTATTGTTATTAATTTAAAATAGAGATATTTACTTTAAAAAACCTAATAAAATTATCTAATTATTAAATTAAGCTTTCAATAATTTACTTTATATAACCAAATATAATAATTATTTATAAAAAATATCCCCTTTATATTTTTTATACTTTTACTATCCTTATTATTGAATATATTATTTTCAATAAAATATTTATTTTTAAATATTAAACAAATAATAGGGTAATTCTACCACCACCACCATGTATTTAACCACCATTACAGCTACCACAACCACAACCACTACCACCACCACCTACTACTAATTCCATTACACACGCGCGCATCCATGAAATTTTTTTAAAATCGTCATAACTAATTCTAAAAATATCAGAAAAAAATTCATTTTTGAATAAAGCAAATTAATATTTACGTCTATGATTTTTTCTTTTTGAATTTTTTCGCAGACACGGAATTCACTGTTCGAAACAGATAATTTTCTTTTCGCAGACATGAAATTCACTGCGAAAAAAAATTTAAAAAAATTCAAAAAAAATCATAGACATAAATATTAATTTGCATTATCCAAAAATGCAAATTTTTTATTTAACTAATGTTGTAGAATTAGTTATGACGATTTTAAAAAAAAAAATCACGGACGCGCGCGTGTGTAATGAAATTAGTAGTAGGTAATGGTGGTGGTGGTAGGGTAGTGGTGGTGTTGGGGGTGGTGGTGGTGGTGGTGGTGGAAGGTTTTATCGAAAAATTGGATAGATCCATCTTAGTTTTACAATAGAGATGGGACAAATCTCATCTCAGTATTAAATGGGTTCTTTTTTGTTTTAGTGTTTTAGTGTTTTAGTGTTTTAATATTGATGACTCGTACAATTTGATTTTGAATGTTATATAATAGACTAAAAACAGTAAGTTTCTTCATTTCAACTAATTATTGCTTCTCAAGTCATCAATATTCAAAGTAAATAAGTTATTTCTTATATAAATGTAAATTGTAGGGAATGGATCAGAAAATAAGCTGCTAATAGCCTTAGGTTTCGAAGGCTCTACAAACAAAATCAGAGTGGGAATAGTAAAACTGGACGGAACAATCCTATCAATCCCTCAAAATACATACATAACCCCACCAGGTCAAGGCCTTTTCCCTCGCGAAATAGCACATCATCATCTCCAACACATTATACCTTTAATTAGTTTTACAATAGAGATAGGACAAATCCCATCTTAGTTATACAATAGAGATGGGACAAATCTCATCTCAGTATTAGAATGGAGATAAGACAAATTCATCCAAATGTTAAAATTAGAGATGGGACAAAATCCCATTTAAAAAAAAAAATCAAAAAAGTTTAAAATATTCAAAAAAAAAATCAAAAAAAAATCAAAGAAAATCATAGACGTAAATATTAATTTGTATCATCTAAAAATCCAATATTTTAATTTTTTTAAAATTAGTTATGACGATTTATAAAAAAAGACGTGCACGTGCGATGAAATTAGTAGTAGTTGAATTTTCACATCTATGATAATGTTTGATTTAAATGGGAATAAATATATGGTCAAAGACAACAACTATTATAAGGGTATTATAGTAATATTTTCATCTAAATTATTGTGTAATCTAAATGAGAAGTTGGTTTGTTATTTTGATTTAAGAGGACAGTAACCCAATTACATATTTAAAAAAAAAATCTACTTAATCATAGCTTAAAAGATTAATTTTTAATTAAAAATTTTATCATCTTTATATTTTACTACTATCTTTTATATGAGTTAATTTTCAAATTGATTACAAATTTATAGTTTTCATTCCAAAAAGAAAAATAAAGAAGGTTTTGACATCCTACAATTTATTGTACAATTAATTGTCGAGTGGTGATAAAAACTACTTTTATACCATAATTACCTATAATGTTATTTTAATTATTTCTTATCTATTTTTATTATATAATATCTATTTATTTTTTTATTTTTTTTTATTTTAAAGTTTGGTCATCTCTACCACCACCACCTCATGCAAAACCAACTAGAGGATTACACCAAGGAGACTACCTTACACCTTTTCTATTTGGTCTAGTTACCAATACCCTATCCTCAATCATTCAAGCGAAAGAGAAGAGTCACTTTATCAAAAGTTTTTGAATAACCAGAAACTCTTATACAGTTTCTCACATGTTATTTGCCGATAATAGTCTCTTCTTTCTAAAAACAGAATAAAACAACCTATATTTCGCAATATTATTAATCAGCATGTGTTGGTTTTGGGGCAAGTTGTCAACCTCAACAAAAGTGGAGTTCTTTTCAATAAAAACACCCCAAACTAAGTCAAAACGACACTCGTAAATATTCTAAATATGCACAACCTAGTCGACTTAGGCAAGTACCTAGGTCTCCCCACTCACTAGGTAAAATCTAAGGTGAAGTCATTAGACTGGCTAATAGAGGGAGTTAGAAAACAATGACGACTTGGCAATTGGCATAACCGTTTTCCGTCTGAGAGCGGAAAATAGGTCTTACTCAAGTCAGTTATTAATTACATTCCAAATTATCTACTTAAAGTTTTCCAGATTCTGGCATATGTAGCTAATCATTTGGCCTCTCTAGTTTCTAATATCTTCTGGGATAATAAGAATAGCCTTTCTCGTCTTGCACATTTCTACAAAGTTTGCAAATTCATTGTAGACTTGATTTGTTAAGACAAGGAACATCACATATGTATATCTAGTGTAATCATCAACAAATACAAAAACATATTTAGACCCTCCTAGACTAGTAACATCAATGGGACCAAATATGTCTTTGTGCAACAATTTAAGTTCCCTAGTGGTGATGACCTTATTTATGGGTTTGAAAGAAGAGCGATGTTGTTTACCAAGTTAACATGCATCACATAATTTTCTCAAATTTATAATTAGACAAACCAGCAACAAGATTATTTCTAGAGAATTTTGAAATTAAATCCATGCTATCATGTCCTAGACGTCTATGCCAAAGCCAATTATCAATCACGACGGTCAAGCATTCTATACTTTGACAAATAAGACTCTCAAGATCAACCACAAAAACATTGTCGGATCTTCTAGCAACAAATAACATTTAATTCATCTTTCTTAAAAATAATACATCTAGATGCTTCAAATTTAACTAAATATCCTACATCACATAGTTGACTTATACTAAGAAAATTAAAAGAAATACCCTCAATAAGCAAAACATTTGAGATAAGTAAGGAATCCTTTTCAACGATACTACCTTTACCCAAAACACGACCTTTTCTATTATCCGCAAAAGTGACTTTTTTGTATTTTGTTCTTATGAGGTAGGTAAACAATGAAGATTTCCCAGTCATATGTCTATAGAATCCACTATGAAGAATCCATACATTCTGCCTCCTGATGCTCGATTCCTACACACACAAATGATTAATCTTTAGGTACCCAACTTGGTTTGGGTCCATGAGGGTTAGTGGATTTTCTTTGTATAACCCATATATGCTTTTTCCCATGATGGTACACGAGATCCTAAATCTAATAATTTACGTTAATAGCAATGAGATGCATCATGACCAGGTTTTTCATAATAGGTGCATATGATAGAAGATTTTGTAGGAGGATGGATTCGATGTGAGAAAGTTGGTTAAACAAAAGCATTTTTCAGTTTTTTTTGTTTGGTTGCTGGTGTTTCAATAATTAGACACCCATCTAAGGCGGTCATCTAACTACTATTAAGGTAATCCTATACTCGTGCACTAGCAAGGAAAACAGTCATTAAATCAAAACACATAAACAAATATATAGGTAAGCAGCTAATATAAGATTAAAACATGTAATTCCCAAAGAAACTTAGATATAAAGAAATTAGAATTCATAGTTTATACATGATGCAAAACCCAAGCTATGGTAGTTTAGTTCATACCTGAAGGAAATAAACTTAAAGAAATAATAAAAGATATCATCTTGCTCTCTACAACAACTTTGATGAATAAAACCTTAAGGACTAATTACTATGAAGCAATGATGATTTACAAGTGATATAAGGGTGTATTTATAGGTGTTTAGAAGACCTAATTCGTTTTCTTGAAGGAGAAGTGATGTCTCCTCATTTTTGATAGATTTATGTTAAGACGAGACATCCTTTTTAGTGTTTTAGAAGTCATAAATGTCGATTTTCTTGAGTATTAGTGCACTTTCCTATTTTGAGTCTTGATTTAGTGAATTATTATTTTTAGAGCATATTGGGTTTAATTGTTTATTTTAGTGTGAAGCTTTAAAGATAATTATGGAGATTAATTAGAGTCCAAGTCAAAGACTACAACTTATGGAAAGAGATTTGCATGGAAATTGGAGATAAGGAAACAAAAGCTAAAAATATGGAAAAGGAAAAGCTGCCTAAATCTGAATTCTGCAGCACACGCCTAAAGAAGTGGTGATTACTCCAAGAAATAAGCCGATTTTGGTAATTTCCTTTCATAGGGACGTATATAATTCTGTGAGGATTCTTTTGGTATCTTATGGAGCAAAAACCGACCAATAACGAAGAAGATATGCTCAAAACGGTCCAACAGTGTTTATCTTTATTTCCATACGAATTTGAGTTGGGCTAGGAGTCCAATACTTTATCTCTTCCTCAAGAAAACGAATTAGGTCTTCTAAACACCTATAAATACACCCTTATATCACTTGTAAAAGTACCCTAGCAATCCTTGCCTCATAGTAATTAGTTCTTAAGGTTTTATTCTTCCATTTTATTGGTGAGAGCAAGATGATGTCTTTTGTAATTTCTTTTAGTTTATTTCCTTCAAGTATGAACTAAACCTCCCATAGCTTGGGTTTTGCATCATGTATAAACTATGAATTCTAATTCTTCTATCTAATTTTCTTTGGGAATTATATGTTTTAATCTGATATTAGCTACTTGCCTTTATATTTGATTATGTGTTTTGATTTAATGTATGTTTTCCTTGCTAGTGCACGAGTATAGGATTACCTTAATAGTAGTTAGATGATCACCTTAGCTGGGTGCTTAACTATTGAACCACCACATAACGTCTAGTGTCGATATTAGTTTTGACAAAACATGATTCTAACTAGATAGTCATTAGGGTTTGTTTTAATCACCATATCACCAATTGATTGTAGTGTCTGTTTAGGGCCTTGGTAGCGCTTGATAACCCTATTTGAGACCTCGTCTTGGTTGTGTCGTAGCCCCCTTAGTCGCTCTCAAGGTCTAAGGTATGGGAATTTAGAATCCTGACTAAGTATACCAAGAGCTAATATTCTCCCTTATTAACTAGATCTATAGATAGAATTAGAAGGATTAGTGCATACTAGCAAAACCTAAGCTATATCTCTCATCTCATATTCTTTGTATTTACTTTATTATATTTTATTCTTAGTTTTAATTCTTAATTTCGAAATCTATTCTCTTTTATTTTCTGTCTTTTAATTATTTACTTTTACTCGTTATTTCTACTCACGCGATTAACACACTTAAGTCCCTGAGAACGAACTCAACTTACTAACTAAAACTTGCATACGTCCTGTAATACTTGCAGTACTGTGCCTGTCTAGGGTGAGAGTGCGTAGTTTCTTGACCTTTATTTGTATTAATTTTATCACACCCTAGGTGATGTCTCCTTAAATGTTCTTATTTTCGACCCTTAGGAGACATCATTTTTGGTGTTTATTTAATCATTTCGATAGACTTTTGGACTAAATATGCAATAATATGATTTTCCTCTTTTAATTCTAGCATTTTTGATTTATTAAGCTTTTGCGCGTAATATGGGTATTTTTAGTGAGTATTTTACAGGTTTTAGATGTTAGCTAGAAGAGGAGTCCAAGGAGAAAGTCAAAGATCAAAAGATAGAGTCAAGACTTGAAAAGAAATCCCGAAGATATTATTTTTAGAGCTGAAAATCCATTTTTCAGGCCATAGATTGCTGATTTCGAGGTGCTTAAGCGGTGATCTAGCTGTTGACCTTTGAAGAGAAATCATTCCTTATCGAATTACGGAACTTTAGCAACTGGAATGAGGTCAATCGGAGTTGTAACGCATCGGGAAAACATGTTAACGGGGGTGAGCACAATTCAACATGCCACCTATGGTATTCTTATGCAGGAGAAAGTTCATGGACGCAACACCGATAACCAGCCTCGAGCTGGTTAAGATACGTTTTCTATCCCTTTCGCATTTTAGTTAGATTAGTTTATTTTTTATGGCGTTGAGTCTTTTCGAGTCGTGGGGACACGACTCATTTTTGAGTTTGGGGTGGGGTTCGTTGCCTCATCCCAATTTTTATGTGTTATATGTTTTATTTGCTTTCAATAAAAATAATTTTCGGAGTTGCGTTTGACTATAGAAGATTTTAAATGTCCCTTTAAGCATACTTTTGATGAATCTATGATAGTAAATAGTGGACTTTAGGGACTGATATAGAACGCACTTACAATTGCATGCGAACATAGGTAATTGATAGGAAAAATTAATGAACAATGCAAATGAAGTAAGCTTGTACTTAAGGAATATGTTTGGTGTGTAGAACGTGAAATCTTAATTAGTAGAGAACCCACCTAGATATGAACTAAAGACAAGCTATGTACTTAAGAAAATGATAGGGGCAGTTCTTTGTTAAGCCATTTGAAACCTTTTAGCTTGCTATCCCTTATTATAATTTTATCCGTCTTAGCCCAATTTTGAGCCTTAAGCCTTTTCTTTTGTAGCCACGATATAAGCCCATTATCCTTTAGATTATTAGGCATGACCAAATGACCCGCACTTGAATCACAACCCTGAGACTTGTCTCGAGCTTGAGTTTGGGGTGGAGGGTCCACATTTTGGGAATTTACATTGGGAAGGGATTATATGTGTTTGTATTGAGGCACAAAAATGTAGATGATATTATTATTTGTAACCCTTTGCCGGGATTTGAAAAAAAAAAAAAAAAAAAAAAAAAGAGAAAAAGAAAAAGAAAATTATAAGAGACATGACTTTTCACATCAAAATGATGGTCATGGGTATCTTGTACAAAAAAGAAGAAAAGAAATGAAAAATAAAATAAAAAGAAAGAAAGAATAAAATAAACCGGCAAAGTGGAATATTTTTGGAAATCATCTTAGTTTTATTTGGGTTGACATTGGGGACGCAACATTAGCGCGTCAAATGGGTGAGTGAGAACATTTTTGAGCGTAAACTCAAGCTCGAGGACATGTGGATGGTAAGTGAGGAGAGAGCCAAAAGCTCACTTCAAATTTACCAAATATATATCCATACCGTCCTTAAGCCAATATTAAAACCATAAGGACCTCTTGATTCTTAAATACATAGTGAATTTATACTTCTGTTGATAGGGAATATTTAGGTGGAACATTCAAAGCGATTTATGATTAATGACCATCCTATAGCCATCATACAGATATGAGTACAAGTGTAACCTTCAAGCATTGCAACTTTAATTTTATGATTGAGATTATTTATGTTTGATTTTGCATGATTAGTGTATGTATATGTTAGTTCTTAAAGTTTTGCTATATGAGATTTATCTTAAGAATTGCTTAGGGTTTATTTGCTAAGCTTCTATTTGTTCTTGCGTTTACTTCCACCCCTTGTTTTGTTTTGTTTTGCTTTGCTTTGTCGGGACGACAAAGGTTTGAGTTGGGGGTCTTGATGTCTCCTTAAATGTTCTTATTTTCGACCCTTAGGAGACATCATTTTTGGTGTTTATTTAATCATTTCGATAGACTTTTGGACTAAATATGCAATAATATGATTTTCCTCTTTTAATTCTAGCATTTTTGATTTATTAAGCTTTTGCGCGTAATATGGGTATTTTTAGTGAGTATTTTACAGGTTTTAGATGTTAGCTAGAAGAGGAGTCCAAGGAGAAAGTCAAAGATCAAAAGATAGAGTCAAGACTTGAAAAGAAATCCCGAAGATATTATTTTTAGAGCTGAAAATCCATTTTTCAGGCCATAGATTGCTGATTTCGAGGTGCTTAAGCGGTGATCTAGCTGTTGACCTTTGAAGAGAAATCATTCCTTATCGAATTACGGAACTTTAGCAACTGGAATGAGGTCAATCGGAGTTGTAACGCATCGGGAAAAGCTGTTTTAGTGAAGGTATATCAGCAGTTACGGGATTTTGGGCTAAGTTAGTGGACTTGGGCCTTTTATATTTCATTTAATTAAAAGCCTAGGTCCAAGTCCGAATTTCCACCTATAAAATCAGCCCTTGACTTATATTTTACACACAATTCACATTCTGCAAGATTAGAAACACCAGAGAGAAGCAACTGAAGGAAGGAGAAGAAGCTACAAGAGCTGGAGAGGGTCTATATCTCCGTTCGTAGTCATTCCGATTCCGGAAATTAGGTTCTTTTATCTTTTTAATTCTGTAAACAATATGAATTCCTTTATTTTTAATTTCGTATTTCATTTTAATATGAGCTAAGTTTTATTTAGTGCTTGAGAACAAACAATGGGTGAATCCCAATTCTTATTAATTAACGAATGTTGAATTTGGGTTTTTAATAAATTAAACTAAATTAGGGCTTTTACTCTTTTCGATAAATTATGAATATTTACTGTTTTTAGCGTCATGAACTAGGAACAGGTAATAGTATTTAGGCTATTCCAATTAGTGGCAATTGGATCATCCTGACGGGGGGTTTAAATACGGAACTATTTATTCAATCTAGGATAGAAGTTAATGATTCTGACGAGCTTAGCTAATCCTAGGGCCAATGAGGTAATAACACTTAATCATCCAACGGTGGATCATATTTACCCTGACGGGACTAGTGACACCTTAGGATCGCCTTATAGTCCACCCTGACGGGGGTATAAGGATATTAGAATCCCGACCATTGTAATTGACTAATTTAGCCCTTAAACAACATAAGTTAAGAAATAGAATAGGGAGGATCCTTGCGTTCTCAAGTGCTACTTCTCATATCGCGTTTTACATCAATTTAGTTGCGTTTTAGCTTTTGTTTGCATTTTTAATATTTGTCTCTCATTCATTAGTCTTATAACAAAAACCAAACAAATATATTATTGTCTTTTATTTTCATAAGTGCATCAATCACTACTTGCTAAACATTGTGATCAACCATTCCGTCCTTGGAACGAATCTGATTTATCAGAATTACTACTTGGGACAACCGTACACTTGCGGTTGTGGTTCAATTATTTATTGCATTATTTTTAGAACACACAAAGGACCACCACTAGGCGACACCAAGAAGGTAAGTAGTGGACTCCAAGCCCAACTCAAATTCGTAACCATAAAACATGAAATCAGACCCGTTTTTGTTTTGGTCCTAACAGTTTCAATACTCCTCCGTCTGATGCGTATGAGTAGTCGAAATTCATCGTCTCGGAAAGATCTTCAACTTTTCTCTTGACCGTTTCTCCAAATTCCACACCGATTTTGAGATATAAGCTGATTTGTGGTCGTAGGTGCTAAAATTCAGATTTAAGGCAGCTTTTCCTTTTCCATGATTTTAGCTTTTCTTTCCTTATCTCCAATTACCATGTTTATATCTTTCCATATCTCTTAGTCTTTGACTTGGACTCTAATTAATCTCCATAATTATCTTTAAAACTTCACACTAAATAAATAATTAAACCCAATATGCTCTAAAAATATTAATTTACTAAATCAAGACTCAAAATAGGAAAGTGCATAATTTCTCAAGAAAAACGATTAGAAAGACTTCTAAGTCACTAAAAATGATGTCTCATCTTAACATAAATCTATCACAAATGAGGAGACATCAGATGTAGACTCATAACCAATGCCATCTTTTTGAAGCCTAAAATTAAATCTAAATTTTCTTGTCCCTTGGTAAATTTTAAAATGATAGCATTTAACTCTTCAACCTTTTTGTTTAATAAAACATTTTCTTTCAAAATATTTTTCTTGTTAAGATGAAGTTTTTCATTTTCATCTATAACATTCATCACTAAGGTTTTGACAATCCTCCAATGCTTTTAAAATCTCTTTCATTATATTTCTTTCAATCTCTAAATCTTTTATTAAAACATTGTTTGTTTCAATATAGTTCACGAAATCATTATAAAAAGAATCAAATGCATCATGAATATCTTCATCCCTAGCATCATTTGATAAAGAAAGACCAGATTTAGGAGTTATCTCATACTTTTTGCCATGAGTACATAGTGAGTTGAATCATCATCACTCATCTCTTGGATTGAATTGTTATCATACCAACTAGCATCTTCATCTTTTGCAAGATCTGCCATGAATGCAACTAGGTTTACATGACCACTTTTACTTTCTTCTTCATCCGAATTTTGATCATCCCAAGTGATACTTGCATGAATAGCCTTCTTAGATTTCTCCTTGCATAGAAGTTGACAATAGGTTTTGATGTGTCCTATTTTCTTGCAATGGTAGCAAGTAGATTCCTCTAACTTGATGGCTCTAACATTCTTTTTGAAAGGTGTAAGAGAGCTTCCTTTATTGTAAATTTATTAATATCTCATGAATCTTTTCACATCTCTTTCCAAAATAGTCACTCCTTCATCTTCACTATTTTCTTCTTCATAAGAATCTTCTTCCTCTTTATTTTCCTTCTTTTCTTTTTGTTCTTTCCACTTGCTACTTGAATCATGAAAGGCAATGGACTTCTTAACTTTCCTATCTTCCTCATCTCTTAATTTTTCTTCTTCAAGCACAAGTTCCTCCGCCATGAGGTTGCATATAAGCTCATGACTGTCATTTTTTAGAGATCCGTTGTGTCTCTTATGGTAGATCTTTGACTTGCATTTATTTGGAAGATCAAATAGGAGCTTTCGGTATTGCTATTTGTTGGTGTAGGTTTGACGAAGAGTCTTCAAGGTGTTTACGATGTTGGAGAAGGTTTGATGCATCACATTTAAAGTTTCATTGGGCTCCATTCGTAATAACTAGTGATATAGAGACCAATATTGGTTTCTTTGACATCCACTGTACCTTGATATGATAACTCCAAGAGTTCCCACATTCATGAGCCGAATTACATTCACCAACTCAACTATAATCTGTGATACTTAATCCACAAATGGGTGTATTCATCGCCTTGTTGTCCTTGGTGAGTTTGGTTATATCGCTAGGAGTGAGATCTTTGTGATCTTTCTATATTATGCCGACTTCATCTTCGTAAGGAATGCAGGGACCCTGTTTGGTAACCAACCATAAAAGGTAGTCAATTCCTTTGATATAGATCTCCATTCTCTTCTTCCGTTTAAAGTAGTTTCTTCCTGTAAAGAGCGGAGGTCTTGTAGAACACGAACCTTCCGATTGGTTAAAGTCCATATAGTTTTTACTCTAGAAACGGTTAAGTACAAATTAGAGCTAGGCGCTTATACCAATTTATATTCAATATAGGTCCTATAAGGGGGTTGAATAGGACTATGAATGTTAATCGGCTAATTTTATATAAGTAAATAAAATTAAAAGCTAATTTAAATCATATTATCTTAGTTATCTAGATGGTCATAATATAGATAAGACTAAGAGACAATACGAGGGAAATTTTCATACGAGCATATTATCAAACATATAACATGCAAAAAATAATGAGTGTAGGGAAAGAAAGATATACAACGATGTAGAGTGGTTTGGTTTCTTTACTCAACTACCTAAGGTGTCCACCTTAGGATTTGCAAGATTCTCAACTAATCTTCGTATCTCTTCAACCTGGGTGAGATCACAAAACCCTTTACAACCACTTCACTAACTTGAAGCAACACAATTGTGTTACCACAAACACAAGGAACCAAGTATACTACATATACTCACAATACACTCTTAATATATTGCTAGAATTAAGAGGAAGAAAGGTGTTTAAAGTGGTGATACAACTTTGTGACTAACTCCCTAAGTGTGGATATAACAATATAGCTTGTAGTGAAATTCCCTTAAAATCTTCTTGATCACAATAAAAGCTCTTAAGATTGGTAGATGGAAGGTGTAAATTCTAACTTGAATGAGCTCCATTTTATAGAAAATAAGCATCCAAAGGTCATAAGCCATATGCCTAACTAATATAAATGAAAGACAACATATATAACACATATGTCTTGTTGTTAAGCTAAAAAAACGACCATATGCGGTGTACCGCAACTCATGCGGCTTACCGCAACTATCCTCTGGTGTGGGGTAGGCTTTCTTCTCGCGGGGCATAGCTTGGGTTTGCGCTTCGTGCGATGTACACTTGATGTCTCCCATTTTGTTCTAATTATATGCCTATAGGAGACATTATTTTTGGTGTCTAATTGATTGATTTGGTAGACTTTTGGTATTAAATAGTTATATTTCAATTTCCATCCTTGAATTCTAGTATTTTTGATTTATTAAACTTTTGCGCGTAATATGGTTTGTTTTAGTGAAAAGTTTGTAGGTTTCTAATACTAACAAGGAGAAGAATCAAGAATAGAAGTCTTAGATCGTGTAAGGAAGTCAAAAGCGTGAAGAAATATCCCAAGGAGTTGACAAAGTTGAGCTGAAAAATCTGGAAGGCTGATAGAAATTGCTGATTTCGAGCCACTTAAAGATGGAATCAGCCCCTGAGTTATGAAGAAGATTCGTGCCTTATCGAGTTACGAAGAATTAACAAGTTGAATGAGTCAATTCGGAGTTATATTGAGAAAGTTAAAGTCGTTTTTGTGAAGGGTGTACATCAGTTACGGGATTTTGGGCTTGAAGAATGGACTTGGGCCATTTAATATTTAATTATTCTTTTAAAAATAGCCCAAGTCCGATTTTAGTAGTATAAAAGGACCTTTTGACTTTATTTTTTACACACAATTCATTATTCACAAGTCAGAGAATCAGAAAGAAAGTCAGAGCAAGGAAGAGAAGAAGCTAAGAAGTTGGAGAAAGTCATCTTCTCAAAATTCGCAGCCAAATCAATTCCCTAATTAGGTTTCTTATCTTTTTATTTCTGTAAAACATTATGAATTCCTTTATTTCTATTTTATTTGTTTCCATTTCATTCATGAGCTAAATTTAATTAGTACTTGAGAACGCATTAATGGGTTAAGCCCCAATTTGTTTAATTCAATGTTTTTGGTTTTGGGGATTGTAAGATTTAATACGAATTGGGTAATTTATTATTTTTTTATTATCTTGCCATTAATGACTATTCTTGAAGTAATTAATTAATAATAAGATTTAGTGACTAGGCTATTCATTATAGTGGCGTAATGATCACCTTGGCAGGGGATCTAGTTATGGAATTAGGTAATGAATGTATGGTATAAATTAGTGAGTCTGACGGTCTTAGTTAATCTTATAGCCAATTGGGTAGAACACTTGACCATTCGATGGTGGACTATAATCACCCTGACGGGGTTTGTAGCACCCTAGAGTAGCTCCTTAGTCCACCCTGACGGGGGTAAGGAGAACATTGAATCCCGACTACTACTAATTACAAATTAGTCCCTTAAACAAGACATTGATTGATCAGGTTTAGGTGAAACCATAGCGTTACTCAAGTATTCTCTCTCTCTCTCTCTCTCCCTCTCTCTCTCTCTCTCCCTCCCTCCCTCCCTCCCTCCCTCCCTCCCTCCCTCCCTCCCTCTCTCTCTCTCTCTCTCTCTCTCTCTCTCTCTCTCTCTCTCTCTCTCTCTCTCTCTCTCTCTCTCTCTCTCTCCCTCTCGCGCGCGCGCGCGTTTACTCAATTTTCACTTGCGTCTAGCTTAGTTGCATTATTAGGGGATCAAAGGTTTCATTATGGTATATCACATCCATATTCGTTAACTGAAATCTATATTATATTTACTTTATTTGCACCTTAGTTATAGTTCACAACTACAATCACTATATTTTCATTCTTGTATATCCACAATATTGATTCACACTTATCTAGAGACACTGGTTAACTTCACGTTCTCCAGGGATATGGTCTTTACTTATTGAGTATTAATTGAGCGATCTCGTACCCTTGCAAGAGTGAGAAGTCTTGGGTTTTGAGGTGTTGAATTTTATACCTACCCGGGCCCATCAAGTTTGAAAAAAGTGTGTATTCCCATCCATAGAGACTTTTTTTTTAACATGAAGGATAAGTCGAGGTGCACTAATTGTCCTAGGTCCATTTAGAGGGTCACGAGTATTGTAAGAATTTAAGTGGCCTTACAAATGTTCTTTGAGAAGTTAAACGAGGAAGATTTGTTAGAGTTAGACAGGCTCATAAATTATAAGTATTGTGTATGCTATGGAAATTCCCTTATCGATCTTGACGAAGAGCTTATACTTCTAGTCATTGAGTCTGCACCGAAACTTGAACTTAAGCCACTTTCAACACAACTTAAGACTTAAGTATGTTTTTCTAGGTTTCAGGGACAATCTTCCCGCTATCATCGATTCTGACATTCCCTTAGGAAAACATAGTAGGTTACTCAATCTCGTTGTGGAACACAATGAGCTTTTGGTTTTGACTGTGGTAGGCAATGGAAAAGGAAAGTGAAAATCGAGATAGGGTGATAGACGTGAGGTGACATTGTTGTTTTTATTTGAATAATGCAAACCAGGGATCCTGGTCAGAATATATGGAGTGAGAGACTGAGAGATGACTAGATTATTATGATAAATGTAGAGAAAATGGGAGTTCCTAAGTATATCCCCAACTTATCACCCAAGCAAAAAAAATTTGCTAGCTTACAAACCTCTCTCTCTCTCTCTCTCTCCTCTCTCTCTCTCTCTCTCTCTCTCTCTCTCTCTCTCTCTCTCTCTCTCTCTCTCTCTCTCTCTCAAAATAACATTTTTTTGAAATTGATTAGGGACGTAAATGCGTTGACTGATATCTCGATTTGTTACAAAATAACTAGTGTATCTTCTGAATCGTCTCAGCTTGTTATTGTGATGACTCAAAGTACATGATTATCTCACCTACAAAAAAGTAAGAAACATGTATGCCATGTTTGTTAGGGTGACCTTAGGGACAATGTAGTCCAAGATAAAATTGATATTATGCAATTTCTATTTAAACCACTCTAAACATAGAAACATGAATTTTCAAAGATTCTCCCGTGGCATTTAGATCACATGAAAATAAGTAAAAGACTGAAAAAAAAAACAAGAGCATGCATCAATTGGGAGGGGATATAAAATTTAAACTCCTATATGGGGACAATAGGTTTTAAATCCACCCCTGTTGGGTTGTTGGCCAAATCCTTCTTGATACTAGTTTGTTGTCAGGAGAGATCGATTTGTTATATATTATTGTCAAGAAAGATTTTTTATTATTCAAATTATAATACTTGGATAATATCATACTTGACTATTGTAGTGACCAAGTTATTAAAAATATTTTATGAGAAAGTGGGTCCTATACCTATTATTCTACGCCCACACCATGTATTTAGGTCTACATTTTTATTTTGGGAACGCTTCAACATTCATTAACCGATTAAATTCCAATAAATTGTGTATTCTCATAGATGAAACAAAATAAATATTTTCTTGTGAGATTTATACTTTTTGAATTAGAAACTTGATTACTTGATTAATGTCCAAACAGGTGACTGAAACAAAATAATGTATTTGTAACCGAATTGGCTTCCATTCCTTTCCATAACACAGTCAATGTATATGAATAGATAGAAAGCTCATGTAAATAACACACACACACACACATATATATATATATATATATATGTGTGTGTGTGTGTGTGTAGCATTGTAGAATTTATCATAATGGAGTAACCCGATCCAAAGTCCCCTCATTCCACAATACTTACATCTCATTTAAAGCCATTGACGAGATGATCAATGACACCAAAAAGAAGGAAACTTGACGTGTTTGATCGTGTACTTAATAAAATCCCATTTAAAATTTCCATACCCATTTTTTTAGATCAATTTTGACCCCTATATAACCTCCAATACAGATGACCTTCAACATCTGATGGTAAGTGGTGTTCTAATCGGGTAAGAGACCACTCTAGCTTGGGCCAACAGGCTCAACTAATAGCGGACATGGTTTGTTCACCGTAGTTGACATAAAAAACTTATATCACATGTTAATAAGACTTATGGGACATAACTATGTTACCCTCTTTGGATCAGTCACCTAAGTAATAAGGTGGATAAGTACCATTAAGCCTATGGGGAAGCGCTTTAGTAGCCAATTAACATCGAAGCATTTCACAAACCAAAGGCCTAATATGATACATATACTAACTGATAAGCTCAGTCATGCTATGCCAAGTGCGATAATATCATAGTCCTTAGATGGCCAACAATCCACGCCTCCTTGAACAATTGAACGCACAAGAGTCTCTAAACAGAATCCAAGGAAATCCATCCCACTTTGTTATATGATCAAGGATACAATCTCCCATGTTCCTCCTTGAACAATTGAACGCACAAGAGTCTCTAAACAGAATCCAAGGAAATCCATCCCACTTTGTTATATGATCAAGGATACAATCTCCCATGTTCCCCCTTACGGGATACGCCTAAAGACCAACTAGATTTACTGGGATTTCCTTATATATAAATACCCATGGCATGCGCTTAAAAATGTATCACATATATTCTTACATAATGTATATTACAATCGAACCTACTCCTATATATAATTACCTTAGTCCTTGATCCCAATACTGTTTTGATAGTCAGAGTACCAACAGGAGACATACCTCCCGTGGTCCCGACCTTTGTCTGATTTCAGGTCACTAGGATTGGTTGAATATATATTTAGCGCCAACATCACCAATATCACTGTCAAAAGACACTAGATTTCCACCATTCATGTATTTTATTGGTCAGGCATTTACATTCTATCACCATCTAGCCTTAATGTGTTTTGACTAAAAACCCGTGATTTGAATCTCATGTTACAACATATTAGCTTACAATAGTTGGGCACATTCCTCGTTAATAAATGTCATTACTGGGAGGAAGCAAATCTCATTATGACTATCTAGAGCCAAATAGAGCTTGCCTATGTGATGATGAACCAAACTTTGCTGCTCCACCGTATTGGAAACCCACTGATCATCCTCACCCTTGAGTTGAGTGCACATCTACTTCTTCTTCGTTGTGATGGTTGAAATATGATAAAAAACCATGCATGATGACCCACATACCAATCCAATATGCACGAGACTTTTGAAACACAAGTAACTGCGCATGCTCTAGAATACTCAACGTATTCATCTTTTAATTGTTTCTCAGGTTAAACTAGAGAGATATTATATGAACAATGCAACACGATATGAATGCACCATATTCTTTCCCCTAGATGTCGCTTCATAAGAAATATATCCCAACATATCTGGCTTTCATTGAGTAAGCTAGTCTTGTACAGTGCTAATACTAACACCTAAATCTTGTTAGTTACCATCCTATTTATCATGAACAAAAATATGGAACCCCTCTTGTAAGCATCATGACGACTCAATATGAAAATGTTGAACTATTATTGGACGAATCTGATCCGATTGAATGAAAATCAACACATGATGTGAGTCTGCATGAGAAATATGACACATCTATCCATATTAGAAAAGTTATTTTCATTTAAAATTACTATACACCATGTCCAATATTTGCATTATTCGCTGACATGTGTTCCAATAATCGCACCAAGTATAGCGCAACTCATCAAAACCCAATCGATTAACCAATACATAGTATGCCATTTTTTTGGCTTTTTCATCTTACGAGATAGATTTGGAGTCTTGGCCATTTTCTACTTTCCCCTTTCCCTCGTTTTCCTCTCCCTCCCTTCTTTCTCAAATTGGTCCAAATCACTGGTCACTAACTAATAAATGTTTAGGTTATGAGAAACTTGACATGCATAAATCCAAAAAAAAGATCCAAAAATCGTGCAGAGTATTGATTACTTAACGACATATGCACAGTTAATGAACATGCATATCTAAATCATTAACCTTACATACCATGCATGTCTTTCTGTTTCCGTTCGTGTTAATTTTCGTTTCTTAATAAGTTAATAATTTATTTTGTCTTGTCTCCCCTATCCCAGGATTCCTAGGTAAAAATATTCTAATGATACCTAATAAGTTATATCTCTCTTTAGAATTAGCTTTTATATCATATAACGAGAATAAATATATCGTTCAAAACATTTTTCATTTTCAAGAGTCATAATACCTCTATTTCAACCATACATATATTTTACAGAAACTATAACTTCATCAAAAGTATTAGTTACATGAGATTCGATCTCAAAAATTTATCAAAGAGGAAGAGAGAGAGAGAGCTATTTTTTTTTTTTTTTTTTAACCATTGAGCTAAAACACGATATGAAAATAAATTATATTGGGGAAGGGTGATAGTGCTTGATTTTTGGGCCAAGTCTATGATATCAGTTACGTCTCAGTCTCAACCCGATTAGCCTATTTCCCATTTCGCACTAATCGAACCCTTCCAAATGAGCCTACTAGCTTAATATAGCTATTTTACACATTAGCACACAAACATCACACATAATAAGCACACACAACCAGCTTTAAGACCTAATGGTCCTTGCATTCTCAGTCAATTCACTTCGAAACCCTTTCGCTCAATCCAATTTCAATCTCCATCAATCTTGATACCTAAATTCCTTCAAAAGAAATTTGTTTCTTTATATATCCGTTTGGTGATTTTTGAAGAGATGATCGCCTGAAATTTGAGAATGCACAGTGCTTGATCAAATATCGGATTACTGATTTATTAGCTTTTATATAATTTGGTGAATATTAGAGAGCTTTGAAGAATTAAATTGATCTCGGAGGTCCAAAATGAGCACCGAGAAGCAAACGGCGACGGTGATGGACCTCGTTGAGGAAGCGAAGAAGCGGATTGTGTTGCTGATTGTCTGCCTTGTTGGCCTTTCCTATCTCATGTCACGTGAGTTTTTTTTAAACATTTAATTGATAAATTATATGATTTTTTAGTCTTTAATTTCTTTACTGTATTTATGCATTTGATCAAATGTTTTTAATGTGATTGCATCAGTGTGTATGTGCATATGTATGTGTGTGAAATATGGAAGCAAGATACAGCTTAGCTGTTGTTCTAGCTCTATACTCTGTATTTTCTAGGGTTTTATATGGTGAGTGCTGACTCTGTTAGAACCCACTCTGTTATAGGTCGTAGGAGGTCAATACATTTAGGGAAATTTGATAACACATGGAAATAGCTGCTACAATTTGAAACACTGGTATTTTTTCTAGCTATTTTCATAATATATGTATCAAATTTGCAATCAAATACTATCTGTGCTGCATTGAATGTTTAGCTGAGAGTTTTGCGCGGTTTTCTGTTTTGATTTTCTGTTATAATTGGGAAGTTTTTAATTTGGGAGATTTACTCGTACTTCTTACACGTGCCGTATCTATTAAAAAACACGCGAAAAAGATATTAATTTTTTCTTGTTTTGTCATTATAGTAACAAGCTCTTCAGTACTAGTCAACTTACCCGCCGCTGGATTGCTAATAATCCTCATCCGCTATATCTCCCTGGATTTCGAGATGAAAAGACGAGCTTTAACTTTCAAGAACAAAACATCTTCTTCTACAAATAATGCTCAAGAGAAAAAAACTCTGGAAAAACCTCGCGCTAAAACCAATGAATGGAGGCAAAAAGTGAGCTCACCTGTAGTTGAAGATGCGATAGACCAGTTCACTCGACATATCGTTTCTGAATGGGTAACAGATCTTTGGTACTCTCGCATTACTCCTGATAAACAAGGTCCAGAAGAGCTTGTGCTGATCATAAATGGTGTGCTAGCAGAAATTTCTCGACGCTCGAGAAACATTAATTTGATAACTCTTCTAACCAGGTTTTGATTCTTGAATTTTCGCTTATTTTTCATCCTTAATTGGCTTATAATTCTTTTTACTTATGAATGCAGGGATATTGTTAATCTTATATGCACAAATTTGGAACTTTTTCGTGCTACGAAGTTAAAGATTGAGAAACAAAAGCTAAAATCCTTAACTATTCAAGAGATAGACGTTGAAATAAAATATGTTTTAGCTGCGGAAGACAAGTTACATCCTGCTCTATTTTCCCCCGAAGCTGAGCATAAGGTATATCTCTGAATAATAAGTAGCTTAAATTTATTCTCCAGAATAAATTTTTAACCGTTTGATTTGGATAAGTTTAGGTTCTCCAGCATGTTATGGAAGGCTTGATTTCATACACGTTCAAGCAAGATGAACTTCAATGCTCTTTGTTCCGTTATATTGTTCGTGAGCTTTTGGCTTGTGTAGTAATCAGACCAGTACTAAATTTGGCAAGCCCAAGGTAGTTAAGTTAAGACTTAAGATTGTAGTAAATTGTAACACACGTTTTCACATATTATATCCGTTACATTTTGGTAAATTGGCAGGTTCATTAATGAGAGGATTGAATCACTAGTTTTATCGTTAAAAAAAGACGATAAAGGAAGTATAAAAGCGCAAGCAGAAAAAACACCAATGAAAGAAAACGAATCAAAGAAAATAGAAGCTGATGATTTTTCGCCTTTTCAAGATCCTTCTGTTAAAGGTGTTGAACTTGTACAGTTAAAAAAGGATCCGCCTAAACCAAAACCAGGAAATGGAACAGTTGTTACAAAGGATCCTTTACTTTCCATTGATGCAAGATCTACCCGTTCTTGGAGTTCATTACCTGAATCAACTAAAACTGAAGAAAAAGGTCTCCAAAGACACAAATCTGGTGAACAATGGGGTGATATGCTTGATATGGTTTCGAAACGAAAAACCGAAGTTTTGGCTCCAGAACATTTCGATGATATGTGGACAAAAGGTCGAAATTTCAAAAGTAAAGCACCAAATCCACTTCCAATCCCAAAAGGTATTGTAAAATCAGGGGATAATTTAAAGGTGACTGGTTTGCAAAAGGAAAAGAGTGGGGAATTGAAGGGTGGGTTGTCCGAGAAAGTTACTGGTGGGGCCCACACTTTACCGAATCGTAATAAGAACACCCAAAGTCATGCTATAGGTTTTTCGTATAAGGAGGAAGATATGGATTCTGAAACAACTGATTCAAAGAGTGAAAGTTCGTATACTACTGAAGATGAAGATATTGGTAATATAACGGGTTTAGATTCACCTGGTGTGAAAGTTTGGGATGGGAAAAATCGAAGAAATGTTAATCACATTCATCACCCTCTTGAAAATTTCGATAGTGGGAAAAAGAAAAAAAGTAAGCCTAGAGCAAAATCTAAGAGGAAAAAGTCAAGACTAAATAGTCAAACGAGTCATGTTTGGCAAGAAGTTGAAAGGTCAAGTTTTTTGCTTGAAGATGGACAGAATATATTGAATGCTAATAATAAAAACTATTTAAAATATGAGAATTCGAGCGATGATTCGGAAACTGAAATATTGAATAGAATTGGTAGTGGCGCAAATGCTTCGTCTAATGTTTCTTCTTCAGCTTCTTTACCTGAAGCTCGTACTTTTGCTGCAACTTTTTCTAATGCTCCGATAATTTCTGATTCTTTTTGGAAGTTAAGATGTGAGGTACGTACTTTAACTTTTATATTCTTTTTTTGGTCTTCTTAAAACCATGAGGGTATTTTTGACCTTTTTCAAACGATTAGCTATATATGGTATTTTATCGTCGTTTCTTTACATAAGTGGAAAGGATTAAATTCAGTTTCTGGTTCAGGTATCGGGTGCAAATATTGTGAAGAGTGGGTCCAGGACATTTGCTGTTTATTCCATATCTGTTACTGATTTAAATAATCATAGCTGGTCAATTAAACGAAGGTGAATATTTCGTTAATATCGATTCTTCGTTCTTTAATGAAGGTGAAATTTACTTTAACTGAATGTAATGATAGGTTTCAACATTTTTCGGAGCTACATAGGCGCCTCAAGATGTTTCAGGAATACAATCTTCATTTGCCACCTAAGCATTTCTTATCAAATGGGCTTGATACTTTTGTAGTTCAAGAACGATGTATATTGCTCGACAAGTATTTGAAGGTTTATTTATATTATTTTGGATGTGATCCTTGAGTAAATTTTTGTTTAATCACACATATGATCTCTTTTTTCCTATGTTGTTTCAGGACCTTCTTCAGCTTCCTACTCTTTCAGGCTCTATCGAAGTTTGGGACTTTCTTAGCGTGGATTCTCAGGTTGAGATATTGTTTTTTTATATGTGCTCTTTCTTGTACTTTCTTGCGATGAATCTGATTCAGTATGCTCCATTTTTTGCAGACATATCTTTTCACAGATACTTTATCGATACTCGAAACATTATCAGGTAAGTTTATCTATATAGTGTGAGTTTTATAGGAAAAGTCATAATTGTTGTTAATTTCAGTTGGAAAGAAGGGAGAAAATCAAGTTAATAATAATAACAATAATCAACAATCACCAAAGATTCAACAAGCAAAAAATGAAAATGAGAAAGGTGCATCAAGAATGATGCATGGGCATATAGCAGATAATTCAAAACCTTATGCAAAAGGTGTTGCTCTTCCTCATAATAATGGTGATTCTGATGAAGTGGTGCGAAAAGATGAACCTTTAGTTAAGACTGTAAAATCAGGAAATGCTGGTTTACGAAAGTCAACCAAATTGGTTGACCATGATGATGGGACCCCTCCACCCCTCCCTAGCGAGGTATGAATGAACCTGTGCATATTTTATTTTTCGATGTTTTTTTACTTGTAAATGTAATATTATAGTTTAAAATTTATTTGTTCTTCTTACATGCAGTGGGTCCCGCCAAATTTAACTCACCCTATATTAGAGTTAGTTGATGTCATTTTTCAGCTTCAAGATGGTGGGTGGATTAGGTATGTCTTGAAATATTTTAAGATATATCTAATTCAATTTAACCGTGAGTCACTTTTTTTGTTTTATTATGAGTACAGGAGAAAGGCTTTTTGGGTGGCGAAACAGGTATTACAGTTGGGAATGGGTGATGCTTTTGATGATTGGCTAATCGAGAAAATCCAGCTTCTTCGCCGGGGCTCAGTAGTTGCTTCGGGTATTAACCGCCTTGAGACGGTAATAATTTTAAAATCTTATTTTTAGTAATTAATTAATTATTTTACACTGTTTAATTTGTGTAAATATCGTCTATACAGATACTTTGGCCAGATGGAATATTCATAACAAAGCATCCGAGAAGGCAACAGCCCCCAAGCCCAACCCAAAACTCTCCTCGTGGCCCACCTTCATCTCCTCTATCTTCCCCTACAATGCAAGAACTCGAAGAGATTCAACAAAAAGAAGCTGAAAGGCGCGCAAAGTTAGTTTATGAGATGATGATAGGTAAGTGGGCCCCACTTGAAAAGAATATATGCTCACTAGAGATGTTAATGGAATGAAGTTTTCGTTCTCTATCTTGCAGATAAAGCACCAGCAGCTATTGTGAGTGTTTTTGGTAGCAAGGAATATGAACAATGTGCCAAGGATCTCTATTATTTTATTCAGGTCACTATTATTTTATTTTTATTCCCCTGCCCTTTTTAACTAACTAGTATTTAATTAGCTATTGCTTTTTACAGTCTTCTGTTGCGGTGAAACATTTGGTTTTGGATATTCTCGAGTTGCTAATTGTGTCTGCATTTCCGGAGCTGGAGAAGGTGTTTAAGCAAATCCATGAAGAGAAGGAAAAATTTGGAGAACTGAAGAGGGGTTCTTAGAATTATATATATGGGGGGAATTTTGTTATAAAGTAAAGTATATTTGTCAATGGGGATTAAATTTGGGGGGTTTTATCTTTGGATTTGGGTAAATACTTGGTTTAAGACTACATCTGCCGAAGCATAGTAGGCATTGTCAATGCTTTTAAACTTGTGACTGACTTTTGATTTAAGTGGTGAGGTGAGGTCCTTTACAGAAAAAAGATATATACATGTAAGAAGAAGAAGAAGTTTGTTGGTATTTTGAGGTATGTGAATGTAACTTTAGGATTTGGTTGTGTATATTTGGAGGTGCTTTACGTTTTTGTTTGTTTGTTTGTTTTTGGGTTTAGTTGCGCCAGACTCACCCCCTTCCATAATAGGAGTCCATTAGCCTTTGTGGTAGAAAAATTAAAATGCAGCTAGACTCCCTTATATTCTTCATTCTTGAGCACCTGCAAACTCTAAGGCGTCATTTAGATTGAGGGATTATTTTGTAAAGGATATAGAGGGAGAGTATAAGACTATGTCTAATGGTTTAGCAAAATAGAGAACGAATTTTAGCAAAATGGCAACTAAAAATTTGATTTTACAAAAAAAGATTGAATTTTTAACACTTTCAAACGACACTAATTTTTCTAAATTAGTTTTTGATTATATAAAATTATGTTATTTTATAAAAATATGTTTTATAAATCTTGATCAAATTAAATATATTACTAATAAATGATAAGTTGTGAGAGAGTTTTTTTTTTACAATGTAGGTCTAAAACGATTAGGAAGTATAAACTTTCTACAACTTACTTATGGACTAATTAGAGGTAAAGTCCAGCCATAACAATTTGGTGAGCCATCTCCACAATTTCTCTGGCGGTCCTGAAACGGAATTGGTCTATCCAAGCTATTTGAACTGCTTTCGTCATCCAATCTGTCTATTTATTGGCATCAAAACACACAAAGAAGCTCAAAATGTTCCTTTGTTGCTAAGATATCTTGACAGGCGTAATACCTCTTTTGGAAATCCTTTTGAGTTCGCACCACCCTTTACTAGCGTGTACAACTCACTCTAGTCCGTTTCTATAATCAACGATCTATCCGCTCGACTCACGGCCATATTCAACCCAAAATGATGAGCCAATAACTCCGCAGTTATACCCAAAATCAATATATTTTAAATATTTGAAGAATAGTATTATAATTTAATTATAAACCAATGATCAATAACATCCTCACAAAAAGTTATCACCTATAACATCTGTCTTAAAAAAAATCTTTCACAAATTCTTATTTAGTTAAAGATTAAATTACCCTTTTAACTTAATTATTATTAAGTCTCTCTCTCGGCATTTTCCTGCTACTTATTGAAGATCTAAAGAGAAGGGGGTTAGGGTGTTATAAACGGTGAAAGAAAGGTGTGGTTGTGGTGGTATTTTTAACACATGGTGGGTAGCGACAAATGGTGGTGATTTGTTACAGTTTGGGAAGGGCTGGTGATAGATAGGAGAGAAGCATTGGTGGTGATATTACTTGTATAAGTGGTGGTGGGCTTTTAGGTAGAGAGAGAGAGAGAGAGAGAGAGAGAGAGAGAGAGAGAGAGAGAGAGAGAGAGAGAGTTATATGCCATACTTTAATATTAATTAAATTATTATATTTAGTTCATTTATTATTTTTTTATTGTGTAACTAACCATCATTCATTTCATTTTCTGCATTTGACAAGGGTATTTGATATGAATAAGGAGAAGATTTCTCAAGCATCATTTAAATCCACTGATTTGATTTTAACTTCTTAAGCATAATTTTGTTATCCTTTATTTCATTGTTTTTGATTTCTTGACTACTCATTAAAATGCTATATATCATTTACTTGTCTAGATTTCTTAACTATTGAGGCCATGCCAATGCTTTAGTTGTAGTTTAGCTAAACGTGGTTGTATCTCCATATATTTCTTTTTTTTTTCATTGAATGTAATGTCGAGTTTGCAACCCCGTTGTTAGTTTGCAATTATTGTTTTTGTTTGTGATTGTGAATTCAATGAGTTTCCACAACTTGTCTATATCGTGCTCCTATTAATTCGATGACGATGTTGATTCCAAATTCTTTATAATAGACAATGATGATAATTAAAGACGAGGTTTTATAACACTTAATCATCTTTCACATATTTGTTTTATACTTGTTAATTAAACTATATGTATTTATACAGGTTGATGTCCAATCGATAGAGACCTAAACTCGGACTCGAGACTCATTGACATTTTCTCATGTTATTGTTTTCTAATTACATGAGAACTTGTTGAATTGTTGTAATATTTAAAACTTAAACTTGAGTTTAATCACTTTTGTTGTTTCGGTATGTAATTTTAATCTTTAAGACTTGAATTTGAAATAGTTTGGAAGTGTTTTATGTTGTTTTTAGGTTGTCAGAAATAGCCAGAGATGCTATTTTTAAACATTATGGTTTGGGTAACTCCTTGTTTCCTCCTTTGGCCTGACCTACCTGGATGGGTATCTTAGAAGAGTTGCAGTGTTTTTCACTATTGCAGATCATGGTGGTTTTAAGTTGATCGTGATAATCTCCACTTAGTTCTGAAATTTTTAGTCCACGTTGAAAACTCAATGATGGTGGATTTGAAAGTGTGATTATGTTATTTGGCTATTTATCATCTGGAAGAGATTAATCCTATGTTTAGTTGTTGCTTATTATTAAATATAATTTTTATTCCGTCTCGACTCAACTTATACTTATAGTTTTCTGTAATCTTTATCTCTCGTTGTAATGTTTGTTGTGTTAGAATAAAATTGTTATTTACGACCAAAAAAATCCATGCATCTTCATATTACAGTATAGCCATTCTCGTTGCGTCAGAGGTTAAACTCCAATTTAGTTAAAATGCATATATCATCCCTACATATCCATATCCATATCCATATACATATCAATATCCTGGTATCTACATTCTTGTTCCATCAGTTGAACAAGTTAGTTAAAATTGCACATAATAATGTCCATGCATCTTCATAGCGCAATATCACCATTCTCATTGCGTCAGAAGTTAAACTCTCAAAATATCAAAGATTCACTTTCCACAATATAGTCTAATACTCATTTACATACATATATAAATTAATAAATTTGACAGATTGAGATATGAAATTTTACAAAATTGTGAGTATAAATTATTTTGAACATTGTGAAAGAGACATTGTAATGTGATAATTAGTGGTGGTCGTGGAACAATTGTCTTGTCGATGTGAGTGAATATGTGCAAAAAATGATTATATGGTGTTATGAATGGATTTGTGCAAAGAATGTTGGGTGAATCTGTCGCCATTAACTTTTTTTTTGTTCGGTAGAGACAATTCAAAATCAGTTCATAAGTATCCGGACTAAAAGAAACTAGAAAGTAGTAATATACATAATTCCTAACTAGTAGCTCTTTCATATATGGTAAGAGTCAATCGTTGATGGATGCCTATTAAAAAACTTATTTAGAAAAAAGTGCCTAGAATAAAATATTTATTGAAAACAGCCCCATCCCAAATTACCCTTATAATTAACAATTAAAAAATAAGAAAAAAACTAATAAACACACGCGCGTGTCCGTGAATTTTTTTTTTAAATCGTCATAACTAATTCAAAAAAAATCAAAAAAAATTATATTTGGATAAATCAAATTAATATTTACGTTTATGATTTTTTTCGGAATTTTCTGAATTTTTTGATTTTTTTTGGTTTTTTTTAATTTTTTTTTCGCAGACACAGAATTCCATGTTTATTTCACGGTTTAAAACATGGAATTCCATGTTTAAAACATGGAATTCTGTGTCTACGTTCGAAAAAATTCAAAAAAAAACAAAAAAATTCATAGACGTAAATATTAATTTGCTTTATTAAAAAATACAATTTTTTTAATTTTCTGATTTTTTTTGAATTAGTTATGACGATTTAAAAAAAAAATCACGGACGCGCGCGTGCGATGGAATTAGTAGTAGTAGGTGGTGGTGGTGGTTGTGGTGGTGGAGATGGTGATGGTTGTGGTGGATGTAGTGGTGGTTACATACATGGTGGTTGTGGTGGTGGAGAAAGAAGTACTCTATTATTTGTTTAATATTTAAAAATTAATATTGTATTAAAATAAAATAATATATTTAATAATAAGGATAGTAAAAGCATAGAAAATATAAAGGGGATGTTTTCTATAAATATTTACTTTATTAAGTATTTTTCTATAAAATAGATTATTGAAGGCATAAAAGAACAATTAGATAGTTTAATGAGGATGTTATCAATAATAATCTCATATGGTTCATATATGGTAATGCACAATAGAATGAGTGAATATATAGACTATTGAGAGTAATATTCCTCCTACCACATTGAGTAAAAACATTCGTCAATCATATTCTCTATTATGGAAATACACCCGAATCTAAATTGAGGATTTATTCGAGCAATTTCCAATTATTTAGTTGAATAGGCTGGATAGATCAAAGGCTCTAAATGGCTGTTTCAAACCCTAAAAAATTTCAAGGGTCCATATTGATAGAGACAGACGTTGACAATTTGTGTGATCCTCGAAAGTTATGCAAGTTCTCAAAACTGTTAAAATTCCAGTTTCACCAAATTCTATCCTTCACGACTCAAAGACTCAATATTATAACTAATTTGGATCGATATGGCATTCACTCTAAGATTGTGCTCCCTCCATCCATACAAGATTGTCACACCATTTTCTCACACAAACTTACCAAGTAAATTTACCAAGTAATTTACTTAAAAATTACATAGATTGAGGGGAATCCCCGTGCTTAGACTATATGTTTGGTGTATTACTCAATAAGTAGTTCTTATTCTATAATCCACTTAAAATAATCAATATTAATTTTTACTTTGGTTAGGACATAGCTGCAAGAGCACCTTCCCTACCACAAATCATGAATTTCAAACCAGGATAATTCAAGCTAAGTAATACTCTCATCAATTTCTTCATCAATTTCTTTTAAATAAGACAATTTAAATTAAAATGCCACCATAAAATCAATAAGAGTCGATACATAATAAACTTTGAAATGATGTTCACAAAAATGCATTCAGTTTGCTCTTTAACAGTTTAAGAAATTGTAAATAACACTAAACTCAGTCCAAAATCACACTCTTCAAGCAGAAGCTGCAGCTAACTTCTTTCTGGGAGCAGCTTCAGTACCTATTTCAAACACAAATATCCAAAATCCATCAACATATATATTTTTTTTTTTAAATAGACATTAAGCAAAAAATGAAATTCTCAATCTTTACCTTCTCTGAAACCAGTCTTGAACCTACGGGGCACATTACGAAGATACCTCATACGTCCAGTACCAGTAGTCTTTCGGCGAATAGCCTTCTCACTCCAGTTGTCTGAATCCCAAGAAAATGTTTTATTAATCTCAAATGTAAATCAAAAGGTTCTAACATTCCAAGTAACATCTCATAGTATTAGTGATTAGACAGATTGTTTAAACACCATTTTATAAATTCAGCTTAAACTTTTCAGTAAACGTAACTACAAACAGATATTTTTTGTGGTCAAATCTTACAAGAGAAGCTAGAAGCTCTTAACCCACACTAATTTTCCAATTAATTAACATAATTAATGGGTAAAGGAAGCTAGAACGGTGTAATTAGCATCAACGAACAATTAAGGGAAAGCTTAAAATTTTGGTGATGATTAAAGAAATTAAATCGAGATAGCTATGTGCAAATAATTAAATCGTAAAGTACGTACACGTCCTCTTGCGAGCAGCAGGGTAAGCACAAGCAGAACAACGACTCTTCTGGAGATGGAAACTGCGACGCCCACATCGCACACACAGTGTGTGGGACTTGTTTCTCCTCTTACCAAAACTTCCTGTTCCTTTACCCTATACATACAAATATAGATACACATTTAGATATTTCATATCAGATTCTAGAAGTACACACTTTCACATGTAAACATATATTGAAGAGAGAGAGAGAAAATGGGATGGGTTACCATGGCTGCGCAGAGCTGAAGCTGAAACCCTAGAGTGAACGTTTACTTTGATTGAGGGGGTGTTATAGTTTGGTTGTGTTTTTTATATGTTTCAACTGTAGGGCTGGGTCTGGAGTAATACTGGGCCTCTTTTGGGCTTTATGTGAACAGTTATGGACTCATTCGACCCAACGGAAAGAATAAAAAGTGTCATGGACTCCGCTAATACTTAACCTATATCTCGATATTTATACAATTTTAATATGGTTGAGAAATTACTAGAATAGATTTATCATTCCATAAGAATAAGTGAATAACCCAATCTTTTGTCTAACACACTTAGCAAGAATATCAGCTTTTTATTAATCCGCCAAAAAAAGTTTCGGGATGGCATAGTGCGTTAATAGGTAAGAACCTTGTCATTCCTACTATAATTGATACGGATGAGATTAAAATTAATAAGCATAGTAGGATTGGTAGTGATTATTTTGAGTCAATTAAGGATGATTTACCATTGGAAAACTGTGAATTTCCACAAGTATTACGTTCTAGAGAAGAGATTATTGAGGGCATACAGTTGTGAAATAATACCGTTGTGGTTAGATTGTTGGGCTACAAGGTAGGATTTAATTATCTTGCTTCGAAGCTACAACAAATATGGAGTCCTAAAGGTTTGATTGAATTAGTAGATGTAGGGTATGGTTACTTTATGGTGAAATTTGCATTTAAAGAAGACTGTGAGTTTGCTCTAGAAGGAGGGCCCTGGATGATATATGATCACTATTTAGTAGTTAGGGAATGGACTCCGGACTTTAAGCCGCAAACAGATTCGATTACCACTACAACGGCTTGGGTCCGAATATCTAATGTTGGAATGCATAATTATACCGCTCGGATTCTCAGGAAAATGGGAAATCAGATTGGGAGAACAGTTAGAATCGATCCCTTGACTAAGGCGCGGAAAAAAGGTAATTACGCAAGATTAGCCGTGGAGCTCGATTTACAGAAACCGCTTACGCCTAAACTTTACATTGGAGGTGAAGTGTGCTTGGTTGAATATGAAGGACTCCATATGATTTGTTTTGAATGCGGGAAATTTGGCCACCGGAAAGATAAGTGTGGGATAGTTACTCCACAACAGGCCCCGCAAAACATAGAGCCTACTGTTCAAAATGTTCCGATTAATATGGATAGTAACACGAGCAAAGAGTCTACATATGGTGACTGGATGACAGTCAGGAGGGGTGGCAAAACGAGTAATAGAGGGTATAATAATAATAGCAATAATAACTCGAAAGGAAGCTTTCAAAATGGGTTGGGGCGAGACTTAGGTTCACGTTACGGAGCTCTCTATGTTGAGGAGAGCAATATATTTGCGACAACGTTAAGTGCTAAACAAGGGAATAATAGTAAAGGGAATAATAGTGTGGGCGGAAAGGCAAAGAAAAAAAATAATAACCCGGGATCAGGAGAGAAAAATAGTGCTAGATCAGGAGGAGGACATAAAATTCTAGTTGCGCCGGATTTTGAGTCTCGAAAACAATTGATTTCTATTCCGGAAACGGAAAATGTAGTGCATGGTGGTAAGAAAAATCAGAGTTCTATAATGATATTTGGAGAAAATAATAATAATGCAAAAGCTTCTGATAAGGGAAAGGAAAAAATGCAAGATGGTACTGATATAGGAAAAGATAGTGCTGATGTGCAGCAGGTGCGAGTGGGTGATGACCCATGTGATGATGAGCTGGATTTTGGAGCAAACAATGTTGAGAGGAGAGCTACAGCAGATGGGCGAAACAGGTCAAATGGAGGAGTTAATGTGGGCGCTGAAATAAAAGGTCCAGGGACCCATAGTGCAATTTCCAAAAATATTAAAAGGGCAGAAAATAGTGATTATATTAATGCAACGCGTGGGGAAGTTATTCAGATCAGTGGTGCGCCACAGTGGCAACTACCAGCAGCTTTCGATCAAAGGGAGCAGGTGGAGTTCAAGGAATGTGGTGCAACAGATATGAATTTTCTTGATGACACAGTTCCACCGGACCCGGGAGATTGTAACCTGTCAGTAGTCCCTGAGACCCAATTGGAACGAATAGATCGGGATGAGCAGATGGAGTGCGCTTCGGAAGATAATGCGAGCACGGATCAGGTATTATCCTGAACCTCTTTTTCCTTTCTATATAACCCGTGTTTTTATGTGTACGCAGGTATCAAATAATGGTAATTGGGGAGGTTCACCTCAAAAGCCAAATATCCTTATCTGGAATTGTCACGGTGCAGCAGTGGAAAATTTCCCGAGAGTCGTTAGAGAAATGATTCGTCTTCATCGCGTTTGGTTGATTGTAATAGTTGAGCCAAGGGTGAGTGGAACAAGAGCAAGTGATATAATTCGGAGCTTAGGCAAAACAAATTCCGCTAGAGTTGAAGCAGTTAACTTCAAAGGAGGTATTTGGTTACTCTGGGATGATTCAGAAATCGAGGTTCGAGTGCTATCAGCCGGGGACCAGGTTATCAACATAGAAGTGTCAAAAGAAAACTGTCGCTCCTGGTTTTTTTCAGCAGTATATGCTCGGCCTAGAGCACAAGATAGAGAACCGTTATGGGATGCAGTTTATCACGCGTTTCATAATACTAGAAATCCGTGGATTATTGCTGGGGATTTTAATCAGGTAGGGAAAGAGGTGGACAAAAAAGGTGGAGAGCCGGGGGTAACTCGTCGTATGATTCGGTTTGAGGAATGGCGCCAGAACTGTGATTTAACGGATTTGGGGTTCGAAGGTCCGAGGTATACGTGGTGTGACTCGTGGAATACAGGTCAACGCATTTTAAGAAGATTGGACCGCGCGTATGGGAATACGGAGTTTTTATCTCTTTTTCCGTATGTAAAAGTCTCACATCTTGATAGAAGACATTCCGATCATGCTCCTATACTAATTCAAGTTGTACCAAGAGAACAAATGGGTCCACCAAGAAGGTTTCGTTTTGAATCGGCTTGGTGTGCTCATAAAGATTTCAAGGGTTTTATTCAGGATAATTGGAAAGTAGTAAATGATGATTTAGGTGATAGTCTCAAGGTTATGACGAATCATATGAGTGATTGGAAGGTTAACGTTTTTGGTGATTTAAATAAAAAGAAGAAGGTGCTCCTAGCGAGGCTTAAGGGAATTCAGCTATCACTTCAAAATTCGTATAATTCGTCTTTATTCGAGTTAGGGAAGAGACTACGAGGAGAATATTTAAGCGTGTTAGAGGAAGAAGAACACCTTTGGTTCCAGAGATCGAAGAAGAAATTGATTCGTTCAGGGGAAAGGAACACTAGATACTACCATTTAGCTACTATGAAGAAGAAGAGGGTGACGAAAATTCTACGGTTAAAGGATTTGGATGGTAACTGGATAAAGGATAAAGAGCAGCTCAGTGGTCTGGTAAGAAATTTCTTTGTGGGTATATATACAGAATCAGATAGCTTTGTGGGACCCTTCGCATTACCTCATGGGGTACAGCTGGGAGAATCAGAAAGAGGTCTGTTAGAGGAGGAGTTCACAGATGAAGAAATTCGCGTTGCGGTCTTTCAGTCTAACCCGAATAAGGCTCCGGGAAGTGATGGTATTTCGGCTTTATTTTATCAAAAATATTGGGAGATAGTAGGGGGTGATATATGTAAAATGGTTAGGGAGGCGATAGCTACGGGTGTTATCCCACCGAGTCTGAATGGAACACTAGTTCATCTAATTCCGAAAGTGCCAGATCCGGTAGTAGTAGGAGAATTTCGACCAATTAGTCTAATTAATGTTCCGGTGAAGTTTGTAATGAAAGCAATGGTTAATAGGATTCGACCTCTCTTAGCCGAAAAAATTGGACCAAATCAAAGTAGTTTTCTCCCGGGGAGGTCAACAATCGATAATATAGTACTTGTACAAGAGATTGATCACCGGTTCCAGAAAGTTAAGTCGAAGGCTGGTTATATGGCGTTAAAGATTGATTTGGCAAAGGCCTATGACAAACTAAGTTGGAGGTTTATTGAAGATACAATTTCCTTCTTTGGTTTTCCGAAATCTTGGTCTAAGCTAATAATGTCGGCAATGGAAACTAATACGATGCGGGTGCTATGGAATGGTGAATAGTTGGAGGCTTTCACCCCTCAGCGGGGAATTAGACAGGGAGATCCCTTATCACCTTACCTTTTTGTTTTATGTATGGAACGACTTTCTGTTCTTATTCAGGGACTCTGTCAAAGTGAAGAATGGGTTCCCATTAGAATTCATAGGCAGGGCCCCCCGATCTCACATATATTTTTTGCAGATGATTTAATCCTATTCATGGAGGCGAATGAAAGGCAAGTGGATCTGGTCAAAGGAGTCCTAAAAATGTTTTGTGAGGAAGCGGGTCAGACAGTGAGTAACGAGAAGTCGCTAATATATTTTTCGGCTAATGTACCGGAAGAGTTAGCATCGGTTCTTGCGGAGCGGAGTGGTTTTACTCGAAGTACTTCTCTTGGCAAATATTTGGGGACTCCGATAAGATCAAATAAACTACCGCGGGGTTTTTTCAGAGGTGTAACGGCGAAGATGCAAAGCAAACTCTCGGTTTGGAAGAGTCAGACTCTTTCTATGGCGGGACGCATCACGCTTGCTCAAGCGGTCCTCTCAGCGATTCCGACATATATAATGCAAACGATGAGGCTACCATTTTATGTTTGTGATGAAATAGATCGAATTATACGGGATTTTATTTGGGGCTCCTCGAGTGATGGAAGGAAAATACATTGGTTAGGGTGGAAGACTTTGTGTCAACCAAAAAAGCGTGGTGGTCTTGGTTTGAGGAGCGCGAGATATTATAATGAGTCACTCCTTGCAAAGCTGGGTTGGAAAGTTCTCACAAATGATCCAGCCATGTGGGTAGGGGTGTTTAAACAAAAATATTTTACAAATGGGTTTTTGGATAGGGTGGCAAAACCTTCTGACTCACGGATGTGTAAAAATATACTTGTGGGGCGTGAGGTGCTACAAACAGGGGTTACTGTTATGGGCGTGGGAAATGAGCAGGTGGTGAAGTGGAATAGAGAAGCATCAGGTATTTTTTCGGTTAAATCCGCATATAATAGCCGAGTGGAAAATGGAGGAAATTCGAATTTCAAGTGGGGTCTAATTTGGTCATTAAAGTGTCCACAAAAGATAAAGATCCTCCTGTGGCGAGCGGTATGGGAAAGATTACCCACGGCAAAAAATCTGAAGTTACGGGGGGTAGTGCAAAATCCGGATTGCGGAAGATGTCTTCAAAGGGAGGAAACTGCGCTTCATATTTTTAAGTATTGTAAGGCATATACTGATGTATTTAAAATCTGTTTTCTAGGTGCAAGGGAGGCTGGATTGGCGCAGAACAGGAACGTTGATGGAGCACCTGATTTCATGCGAATTGCTGCAGCGGGAAGCTCCTGGACAGCAGCCGAGAACCGAAGTGAAGCAGCAGCTGAGGGCAGGAACTTGACAGTAGATACGAATAGTACCTGGACAGAAGCTGGACTGAATTTACAGTGGGGTGAAGACTGCAGCGCCGGAAGACAGCAACACCTGGTTGAAGATACAACCACCGGAAGAAGACAGCAGCGCCTGGTTGAAGACAGCAGCGCCAGAAGGAGACAACAGCGCAGGGATGTAGACAGTAGCGCTGGAGGACAGCAGCGCATAAGTGAAAATTGTACCAGCAGGCTCGAGGACTGTAATGTTAATCAGCAGCAGCAAATGAGTGGAACTCCTGGACAAGTCGAACTGCAGAACATGGGAGAAACTATGGCTTGGTGGACTAAGTTATTATCGGATAAAAGAGCTATTAACGGCATCGAAACACGTATTTTATTCGCGGCTTTCGTATGGTATATATGGAAGGATAGAAACACGAGAGTGTTTGACGAGGAAGCAAGAATTCGATCGACTAGTGAACTAAGGGCAATAATAAAAAACGCGGCAAGTGACTATATAAGAGCATGGGGTTTTGAGCGTGATGGTGGCTTATATACCTCTGCAACAAGCGTTATGGTAAAGTGGGTCAAACCGGAGCGAGGGGTGAAATTGAATGTGGATGGGTCGTATAACTCGGAGAGGAAAGTGGCAGGGGTCGGAGGTCTCTTTAGGGACTCAAATGGGGATTATATTCTTGGTTTTTCAGGTAGTTGTGTGGCGCGTTCCCCGTTTGAAGCGGAAATTCTTGCGTTACACTTTGGATTAAGTATGGCGGTGTGTCGTGGGTTTACATCGCTAATCATTGAAACTGACTCGTGTGAGTTGCACGCGCTAGTGAAGGGCGGTGTGAACTCAAGGGGATTTTCAAATGATATAATAAGGGCGTGTCGGGATATATTATGTTCTAGGGAAGGTTTTGAGCTAGTATGGTGCTACAGAGAAGCTAATAATTGTGCGGATTGGTTAGCGAAGCGTGGAACGTTTAGCGAAGAAGGGCCGGTTCCATATCACCACCCCCCGGATGGCTTATGGCGTCTGTTAACTAGGGATAGGTGTGGGTGGACTACACCAAGAGTTGTTTTAGATGTTCAATAAGTTGTAGGAAGTGATCTTCCTGGTCTTCTGACCTCATATGTAACAAAAAAAAATATCAGCTTTTTCATTAATAGATTTGTTAATATGCGAGATTCTCCATGAGAGGAAAAATTTCAACCATTTACGAACTGTGTGAATGATATGTTGAATAACCTAGTTAGTAAAAGATATCTTGCGAATACTTTGAATAATCTCAATGTTATTAGAGTAAAAATATTACTCTTGGATATTCTTTCTACTATCACTTTCATTGTATTCAGAAGGGCTCATGCTTATCCCTTAACGACTGATTTGGCTTTGATACATTTAGCTAGTTATGCATTATACATCATTGGTTGTCAATGACGACAAATGCAATACATGTATCTTCCTATCCATTTGTGAAAGATGTGTCACTAAGCCTAGGGATTTCATTATCTTCTTCTTGGATATATATCCTACAGAGAATGGCTATTTAGAGATTTTTGGATAAGGCAAGTTGTTATTCCAACCGTAAGGTCAATTTCCCCAAGCAGGTCACTGATAACATGTTTCTTTTGCGGTTACTCTCTTGAGTTCCATTTTTCTTGCCAAACATACTTACTTCTTCGTCTTCCAAATATTCCATTGGATGTAGATAATAAATGATGTAATAATTCTATGATCCCATCCATTTTCCTTATATTCTGAATGTCTTTGATGATCCATTCTTCTACTTTTGTATGGTGATTAGGAACAATTTTAATTTGGGTAGCTGTAGTGGCCCAGTCAATAATGTTGAACGGGCAATAAATCAAAAGGTGTTTGATAGATTTGGCCTTATGCTCGCACTGTTCACAAATCTATTAATTCTGTATTTCTCTTAATTAGAGACTTCTTTGTTGGCAGAGCCTTTTTGCAGTATTTCCATACAAAAATCCTACTTTAGTAGGACTATTCGTGTGCCCTGCAATATCTCAAATTTTTGGATCACAATGATTTGACTTCATACACGTTTTGCAAGAAATAGATATTTCAATATGAACTATGGTGTGATATCATGAGAATAAATTTCATTTTTTTTGTGTGCGGTCATATAATCTTGTCATCCAGATCCAATTAAAGAAGTGAAATTCTGAGAATTTCATTTTTGTAAAGGATTTGAAAATTTTGGTTAATGAGATTGAAATTCCATTTATATAAGTCATCCTTAATGAGTTGAGAGACCCAGTTAAGATTACTTCCTTCCAGATTTCCATGACAAAATTCCTACAAATTCACCAGTGTTCCCAAATTTTAGTAAGCATATTGCCAATCTGAAAAACACATTCTTTTTTCACAACCTGCTAACCGTTAAAAGTGTTGGCCCGACTCCAAGACCTATATCTTTTGACAAATTGCATCCCAAAAAGATGAGTTGGGAAAGTAAATTTCTTTGAACACTTTTTCCACTAAAGCATATGGGTTATGGAGAACCCTTCATGCTTGATTTGCAACCAGTGATAATTTATATTTCTAAATCCCAAAAACCAACACCTTATATAGCTTTAAGACGGTAATTTTTCACATGCGATATAGTGAATCCTTTTTTTGTGTTGAGCATCCCACCAGATATTTGCAATAAGACTTGTAAGTTTTTTACAAAGACTCTTCGGGAAATAAAAATTTGACATCACATAGTTTGGAATGGATTGAAGGCTCGCTCTGATTAGAAATTCCTTACCACCTCCAGATAAGAGAGTAGAGACTCAATTGGAAATTTTAGACAAGAGACGGACCTTCATATAATTCAAATTCTCCGGCTTGGATGTTCTAAGATTGAGTGTAATTCTTAAACATTGTCCCAGGGAATCAATTCTTCTTATGTTGAGAGACCTTGAAACCTGATACATTAAATCTTTTGGTGTACCATTGCTAAATAATATAGAAGATTTACCAAAATTGATTATTTGACCAAATGCATTACAACAATTTAGGGTTGTAAACGAGCTGACTCGAGTCGAATAGTAGATTTACAGGCTCGTTTATTTATTTATAGATTTAAACGAGTCGAGCTCGAGTTCAAGCCGAGATTTGAAGTTAGTGTTCGAGCTCGTCTCGTGAGAATATAACAAAGCTTGAGCTCGTTTAAAAGTCTTTCGAGCTCGAGCTCAAAAGCTTGTTTAAATCCATTTCGAGCTCGAAAACTTTTTTTATCTCGGGATTTAGATGAAATAAGATAAATTGTTGAAAATATTTTAATAATATAGATTTTCAATTAAAACATAATTATCTATCATAAACTATCATTAAATACAATCACGTATGCTATCTTTTGATTGTTGAATTTTGAATGGTCTTATATAATTGGGCGGGTAGAGGGGGAGAGTGATAGGTAAGTGTTTTTCTTGGGTACGTGGGGGATCCAGTCCAGCTTGCACGCACCACGACTAATCCCACAGGGATATACACGTCTCCGAATGCATATTCCCAGGTAAATCAGAATCAGGTTACCCACGTTCAGGGAGGGGTTTCGAGTCTTGTGATAGGTAAGTGTTAGGATAAGATAGCTTTTTGAATATAGTAATTGGTTTTTAATTTTTGAATTGTCAAATATTGGAAAAAAATATTTAATAGATATTTATAAATTGAATATATTTTTCACGAGCTTTTATGAAAAGCTCGTCGGCAGGCTTGGCTCACTCGTTTTACAAACGAGCTCATTTTTTAGTTTTAGCTCGACTCAATTAATTTAACGAATGATCTCGAGCCAAGCTATTTTCAAGTCGAGCTCGAGCTGCTCGCAAGCGACTTGGTTCATTTATAGTCCTACAACAATTCCCCAACAAGTTTTTGAAGGAGCTAATATCCTTGTCATTAATCTCGATGAAAAAAATATCATTTGAAAATAATAGGTATGTGAGATAAGGGAAGGCTGGCGTAAGCAATGTACCTTTAATGTATCCTTCTCTACCTTTATTGGGTTAAAAGTCTGATAAGGTCTTTTGTCATGAGTAATAACAAAAGAGGAGAAATTGGGACACCTTGTCCAATTCCTCGATGCGAATATAACCTTTTAAGTATTTTGCCATTAAATTTGTTCTGAAAAGAAATAAATGAAATACAGTTTTAAATCCAAACCGTCCTTTTTATTTATAGAAAACATGATTGTAATGAGAAAGTCCAAATTGACTGGATTGAGGCTTTTGACATATCCAATATAACCATTGTGTAATACTTCTTTATTTTTCTCTTTTATTTCAGAAAATGAGCTACTTAGTACTTATTGAGCAATGAGAATATTATATGGAACACTTCATGCTTCAATGACAGTCGACTGGGTCAAAGAGATGATCTCGTCCATAAACGACTGTAATCTGAGCATGAGAGTTCTTGCAAGAATTTTGTAACAAAAATTAAAGCATGATATCGACCTAAAATCTTGGCTCCTTCTTGAATGTCACCATTAGGAATAAGAGTGATGAGAGTGTCGTTGATCTTCTAACGTGGATTGTTGTCATTGAAAAATGGAAGTACTACAGAGAAATTATCAACTAAGAATATCCCAAAATTCCTGATAGAAATTACCCGATAAATCATTAGGTCCAGGGTCTTTAGTTTTAGACATGCAAAAGACAACTCTTTTAACCTCGTCCAGTTCTGGAGGGCCTCTAAGCATTTCATTCATCGCATTAGTAAATTTTCGAGGAGTAAGATTGGTTACCTCCTCCAAGTTTTCCGAGGAGTAAATTTTTGTGTTTTTTAACAACTTTTATCCTTTCCAACTTGTTGCTTGAGTATGCGATCATATTCTACTACTTATGTTATCACCTGTTTTCTGCAAATGGTTATGGCTGTCGTTAGGTTCGGTTCTCAACCTTCTATGCGTTCATTTAATATTTTCCCGAGTCTCGATTCTATTTTCGATTACGTGCTGTCTAAAAGGTCTTTATTGCTCTTAAGCTCCACTCATTTAGTGTATTCAGTCAGAGAGGACGTTAACTGTGTGTTGAACAACGAAGAAGACTTTTCCAACATGCAGTTTTTGGTTAGCGAGACAACTTTGCAGCGTACGGATATTTATGTCACGGATGATCGGAAAATAGAGGCGTTTTAAGTCTCATGGTGAATTTCAGTATGAATCTAAGATGATAACTTGTGAAAAGCATACCAGGAAACAATAATGCTAAAAGTTGTCAAGTTCCTTTTATGATGTTTCTTTTATATTTATGAATTCTGTATGACAATTATATTTTTAACGGTTCTTTAATATTCTCCAGTTTAACATTTTTTACATTTCTATTGTATACTTTAGATCCTTTTTGTCTATATATTATTATGTCTTTCATTCCTTCAATAGTATAGTCTTTTAGTATAAGTTTATAGTTGAGTAGCTTAACTTTGTTAGTGTTCAAGTAAACGGAATTTCATGTTTTAAACATGGAACACCATGTTTCACACATATGATTCCATGTTTGAGACTATGAATATTTTCAGATTTTGACTACTTTCACGTACCTTGTTGACCTTTACTCTTCACTTGAACTTTAAATGTATAAGAAATAATAACCACTCAATTGTTCCATGGATTCCGAGATGTTTGTTAGACGCAAAACATGTAGAAGTTGGTATCAAAACCTTTGTTAGATAATGAATATTCAAATCAATAACATAATATTGGTTTTCCTTAAAATTTAGTTTCTATCACAAATCATAATAAACCTTAAAAATTCCAACTCTAATCAAATCATTCATAATACTTAAAAAACTAGGCTTCCTTCATTCATTTGGGGGGCTATCAACTTCCTTTATTTCTGCTTGGGTCGGGTTCTCAAAATCAGGTCCAGGTCCCACTTCTATATAGTTGAATGCCTTTTCTGCATTTTTCTTGCTATTTTTCGGATAAGGTATTATCTATACGTTTGGTTGCCGATTTGTAGTGCCTCCATCTATCTTTTTTGTAGCGTTTCCTTTTATTTTCTTTGTGGTTCTTCTGTATCATCAATTTTTTCATTCTCTTCCTCATTTATTCTTCTTACTGGAGCCATAATTTCCTTGTATTTACACAAAATCCAACCACGATAAACAGATTAGTAGTTTGAACTGACATTATCATATAAAATTCACTTCTCCAAACATGAAATTCACTGTTTAATTAAGTGAATTTCATGTTTTGTTCAGTGAATTCTGCAGAACACATAGTGTTACAGTTTAAGTCTCTATATTATGCGTAAATTACACTATAAGGTCCCTAAATTACACAGTTATTCTATAATTTGCACTGTATATATCAAAAAATTCACGATAAGTCCTTGTTTGTCTATGCCTAACAGTTATGCTTCAATTTTTTTGAAATAATTGCAGTATTGGTCTGTGTTTTACAGACTAACCACATTTAATTATTCTAATTCAGTTTTCGTTCATATTAATAACAGTATTTGATGACATTCATCATAAAATGCTATTTTAAACCTAGAAACCTCTAAAATCGGTATATACCATCAAAATTTTACTTAATCAAACATAAATTAGTAAGAAATCATACCAAATCAACATGAATCATGCAAAAAACAGTTTCAAATCCGAATAAACTTTCAAAAACTTCAAAATAGCCATAAACAATGAATATTATTGACTTTCGTATGGTTTTCAAGTTTGATCTTCGAAGTTGAATCTTTGCTTTTATCGCTAGATGTTGTTTCCTGCTTTGTTTCGCCGGAGTAAGCTTTCCTTTTACGCCGTTCACCACCGATTTCGCGTTGATTCGAGGATTGCTTTTTTTCTCCCGCTCTCAAAGACTCTTGGTTTTTTAGTATGTGTTTTTGTGTGTGTTTGGTTACTTGTACGTGTGTTTTCTTTTTTTTCTTTTCTTATTAATAGGGGCTAAATAACCATTAGTTTAGTCTTATCAGATTCTAATTTTTAATTACTATGTATAGGGGTATTTTGGGGTGAGACTGTTTTTTTTATAATAAGTCTTTTTCTAGGCTTGTTTTTATTAATAATTATTTTTTGAATACATGAGAGAACCACTTTTGGATTCGGAGTAAATGACTCCAATGAGATTCGATCCCAGGTTCTCTTGGTCTAACCTAACCACTAGGCCAACTATCGATCTCAATTAATAACTTTTTTAATAGGCATTTCTTGATTATTAGCTCAATTATCTCTTTTCGATAAAAATATCATATTAAAACAGTGCATGGGTAGATTTGAAATATAAAGCAAACTATCAGGGCAATAATGCAATTTCCTCATCTATACGTTTGGCGCGAAAAATCTTTTCCAGTGAGTCCGCGTATTTATATATGTAAATACACAATATATATTAGAATTAAAATTTGAAGGTAAATACACAAATTAATACAGATACTAGGTAGCAGCTATGGAGTCAAAATTTGAAGCATTTCCATATAAACCATACTCAATCCAGATCGATTTTATGAACGCCCTTTACCAATCCCTCGATAAAGGCGGCATTGCGATGCTCGAAAGCCCCACAGGTTGTATATGTATATATATGTTGATATCGTTCACATTTTCGGTGTTCTGTATTCTAATTTATTGCATTGGATGACTTTATATACAGGAACTGGTAAAACATTAAGTATAATATGCAGTGCCTTACAATGGCTTGTTGATAGAAAACATCAACCAATTCAACAAAATTGCGAAACATCTGATGTTCAAAACAGTGTAGATGACGACAATGAACCAGATTGGATGAAGAATTTTTCTGTTAATAAGGAAAACGAACAATCCCCTAAGAAAACTAAAGAGAAGAAAGGATTAGGGTTTAGATCAAAGAAATTTGATAGTAAAAAGGAAAAAGAGGGGTGTATACGAGATATAACTAGTCGTGGTGATGAAGAAGAAGGAGAAGTAGAGAAGGTGGGAAAAGCTTCGAGGGTGAAAAATGGGGGTAAGGAGGTAGATGAGGAGGAGGAGTTTTTATTGGAAGAGTACGAGAGTGAGGATGAAAATGGAGTGTGTGGTAAAAGGAAGGGGAATGGTAATACATTGATTGCTTCATCTAGTGAAGATGAAGAGGATTTAAAGGACGAGGAAGATGAAGCAAGATTAAAAATTTATTTTTGCAGTAGGACACATTCACAGCTATCACAGTTCATAAAAGAGTTAAATAAGACAAAATTTGCTGACGAATTGAAAGTTGTGAGCTTGGGATCTCGAAAGAACATGTGCATCAATCATGGTACAAGTACTAGAGTAGTAGAGTACTGATTTTAAAGATTGCCGTGTTTAATTTTGGTTTTGTTTCAGATGTGTTGAAATTAGGTAGTTCCACTCGCATTAACGAGAGGTGTTTAGAGCTTCAAAAGAGTAACAAAAGCAAGACTTCTAAAACGAAGGTGTGATTTGAACTATTCTGTCTATAATTTGTCGTGATCCAGATTTAATGTTTTTTGTTAGATTCATAATAGTGTGTTCAATATCCTTAAGTTAAAAAATTGTGATTTTTCAAAGATTTATCTTTGGTATATTGATTTATAATTTTATATGCAGAATGTGGGTCCGGGAGAAAAAGTACGCCGGAAAAAGGTTACCTCGGGATGCCCAATGCTTAAAAGTCAAAAGTTAGTAAAGGAGTTTAGGAGTGAGGTGTCTGAAGAGGGACCATTGGATATTGAAGATCTTGTTCAAATTGGAACTAAGTTAGGAACTTGTCCTTATTATGGTTCAAGGAGCATGGTTTCTGAAGCTGATCTTATTGTTCTTCCCTATCAATCTCTTCTCTCAAAATCTGCTCGTGAATCTCTCGGTTTGACTTTGAAGAATAATATTGTTATAATAGATGAAGCTCATAATCTAGCAGATTCTCTCATCAATATGTATGATTCCAAAATTACTCTATTACAGGTAATTGTTCAAGATTAAGAGTTTGTGACTTATTAGTTTAATATGCTGAGAGTTTGTAACTACTTTTATCTTGTTTTTCAGTTGGAAAATGTTTATTCACACTTGGAGAAGTATTTGGAAAGATTTCGCAATGTATTAGGAGCAGGGAATCGAAGATATATCCAAACTTTAATGGTTATAGCTCGAGCTTTTCGAAAGATATTACATGAAGAAACTGATGCAAGCTTGATTGAACCTCTTGAAGAAATTAGAACCGCTCATAATTACTCAGTGTCCATTAATGAATTTTTATTTTCCCACAATATTGACAATATAAACTTGGTTAAATTACTCAAATATATAGAAGATAGCCATATAATTCACAAGGTAAATAAATGCTTTAACATGGTTTTCTCATAATCTTCCATAATAATGATTTTGTCTCTCAGGTGAGTGGCTATGGAGATAAACTAGCTAATACACACAATGGAAATGAAATCGAAAATCAAGAAAATAGCTCATTATCTAGCTTTCGCGCATTAACTTCCATGTTACTCTCATTAACATATAAAGATGGTGATGGACGAATAATAGTTACACGGACTAACCTAATGGGACCCATGCAAAAAAATGGTTACCTTAAATACGTCATGCTCACCGGAGAAAAGATATTCTTCGAGGTATACATATATACACACTTTTACTTTTTAACGTTTTAACATATAAAAATTCATTATTAAAGTCAAATCGCGCATGAATCACGATAGATTGTAGATGAAGCACATGCTGTTGTTTTAGCTGGTGGGACCCTCCAACCCATTGAAGAAACAAAGGAGCGGCTTTTTCCATGGTTACCCTCTGATCAGTTACATTTCTTTTCGTGTGGTCATATAATCCCATCCGAGAATATTTTACCAATTGCTATATCTCAAGGACCTTCTGGAAAATCATTCGATTTTAGCTATAGTTCCCGAAACTCATCGCATATGGTAAGTTTAAGTTTAATTTCAAAGTTTACTCATCGCAATTAGATTGCTTATACGGGTTAAAAATGACAGATTCAAGAATTAGGACTCCTCCTTTGCAATTTAGTATCAGTAATTCCCGAAGGAGTGGTTGTGTTTTTCTCATCCTTTGATTATGAAGAGAAGATTCATAATAGCTGGAAGGAAACAGGAATTCTCACGAGAATAATGAAAAAGAAGCGAATTTTTCGAGAGCCGAGAAAAAGCACGGATATAGAACTTGTTTTGAAGGAATATAGAGACACGATAAGTGCGTGTAATTCTTGTAATGGTGCGATTCTTTTTGCAGTTGTGGGTGGAAAAATATCAGAAGGGATTAATTTTAGTGATGGAATGGGTCGATGTATAATTATGGTTGGTTTGCCTTACCCTAACCCATCAGATATCGAGTTAATGGAGCGGTTAAAGCATATAGAAGGGGCCCATGATAGTGGTACAGGTGGACCCCACAAATCGTTGACTCGTACGGAATGTTACACCGGAGATGTTAAAGCGGGGTTAGAACTTTTAAGAAGTTGTAAGCATAGAGGAAAACAGTATTATGAGAATCTTTGTATGAAAGCTGTGAATCAATCAATTGGTGAGTATTTGGTTCTTTATACTCCCTTATCTTACAAAACTAACATTTTAATTCCTTATTTTGCAATTTTGTGTGTTGTAGGTAGAGCTATCCGACATATTAATGATTATGCAGTGATCTTATTGGTTGATGGACGCTATACATGTGACCCTTTAAAGCAAAGCTTTTCACACCCAACTAATAAGCTTCCTCAGTGGATTAAAGGACGTTTAGTTCCTAAAACTGCAAATTATGGAGAAGTCCATAAACAGCTGAGTCAGTTTTTCAAGCTCCATGGAAAGAAAGAGAATAGTTTATAGAAAAGCTGTACATGAGAATGTTTTAAGTAGTAAGTCGTAGAGTAGTTTGGAGTAAACTTACATCTTCTTGGTTTTTCTGTTTCTTGTGTTTATAATATTATAAGCAACTTTAATTTAGTTCAATTGTAAGGGTACATCTACATTAAATTTGATCACCATCTTAAGGAGGAGAGGACCAATTCAATTCACCAAAATTGTGTAACTAAGGCATTAAGCTATTTGGCATGAGTAAGTTGGGAGCACATTAAGGGTGGCAGAAATGAGAGTAAGCTTTCCACGTTCAAAGAGAAGGATGTGTCAAGCTAAGCTACTTGCTTGATATTTTCCTTATCTGGACCCGAATCCTGGACATTGTTCACGTTAAAAAATCTGTTTGATCGCGTTTTGTGCCTCTCCATGTATTAGGTGTAAATAAAATAAAAGAGTTGTTGAGGTTCAAAACACAATTTATAATCTATACAACCCAGTTTGCCAAAGGCCTTCTCGATGAAATTGAATTCTAGCTTGTCATATGTAATGTTCATTTCACCTTTTAGGATATCCTTTTTTGCCATTCGGGTTCATCTCCTTTAACTTATAATAAACAATGATTACATTATCATGAATTACTCTTTCTTGGATGAATGTTGTTTGGATAGAAAAGACCAACTTCGACATCAAGGTCTTCATCTTGATAACTAGGATTTTAGAGACAATTTGTAGTAAAAGTTTGCCAAGCTTATTGAAATATGTTGGCCTAAAGATTGTATTTTGATTACTGATATGTTGACAAAACATTGAGTATTGAATAGCTTGATCTTACAAGAGTGTCAAGATTTGTGTATAAGTCTTGCGGGTTCAAAAGGACAATGTAATGGATGCATAAACAGAGTTATCGAACCCAGTAAGTAAGTACAGGCCACCAGATTGTCAAATAGCGACAACTGAAATTGTGAAGGAAGAGCTCAAACGCCGGACTTCTGAAGAAGCCACATACCAAATTGCCGAAGGCCATTCGAAGAGGCAGATGCATTAGATCTTTGATCCATTAAGATACCAGACAGTTGAAGTGCATTAGCACAAGAGAGCTCTGAAACCAAAAAAGTTAGACCTCCTAACAGAGAAAACCCCAACTACCGAAGTGCATCCGGTGGAGAGTCGAGATTGATGAAAACCGGTTCCGAGTGAAGATTCAAGAGTACCCAATTCGTTAATCGTCAAGATTTGAAGACTCAACTTCAGTGGATACCCAAATAGAATAAAGTGGGTACCCGAGAAGGAAAATATAACGACTACGATGGAAGAAAATAAAACCGTGGGTGTACGGATTTTTAGAGTTGTTAAAAGAACGGAGACTAGCTTTCACTCGGCCATCCAAGTAGGAGAGATGCAGATACCCGAGAAGAAGAATTTCAACCAATGGGAAGCTGACACGTGGACAACTTAGTTAGGGAGATTGTTCCTATAAATGGAGGCTTTGAATACTCCCAAAATGGCTGATTTCAACACTAAGTTTGATTTCTTTTAAAGCATATATTCAGAAAGAGTCCCAAAGCAATCCATTGTCCATATATTTATATTACTTTGTATTTAGCACACAATTTTGTAAACAGCTTCTCATAAAAGAGTATAGGGGCTAGGATGGGTAGATTAAGTTTAATCGTAATACTAGACAAGGATCAAAAGAAACAATTTAACTAGTACTAAACATGCAAAATTCTATACCTAAAGCTAGAAATTATATAAATATATAAAAAATATGTCATGTATAAAATTTAAAAGTTAAGAGAGAGAAGACAAACACCAATTTAGACTTGTTCGACTCCTCTAGGCCTACTCCACCACTTAACGTCTATTTACCCTTATATTTTCAAGCTCCTCCATTACAACTCCTCGTATCTTATAGGTAGAGTAAAAACCCTTACAAAATCTTCGAAATCACCTTATAAGGAAACCCCTAGTGATATTACCAATACTAGCAAACCAAGTGGACAATCTCCCACTCATGATATACCACTTCACAATATACCACTTCACAAGCCGCGAAGGCTTCCTCTTGTGCATCTCCAGATAAGCACAATTAGAAAATCACCGCTTACGATCTACCACTTCATATTTCGTGAAGCGTTAAAGATTTATGTCCACACCACACAAGTTCTAACCCACTCTTGTCTAGTTTATGTAAGAACACACTCTTCACTAGACCAAGAGCAAAACTGTAGTATTTATGATTATACCTAATCTACCTAGCTTAGCTTCTAAACTATTTAATGAGTTGATAAATAAAGTTTTTGTCATAATAAATACAAAATAATATGTATAGATCTACAATGATATTGATTTGAGACCCCCTTGAAGTATAACTATGAGAAGCTTAAAAATTTGTGCGGAGAAGAACCACTTTTGGAAGTCCTCATAGCCTGTATCTATAAAAAATATTTTCCAACGTCTTTATCCACATGTCGCCTTCCAGATGGATGTTTTTTTACTTTCCGGACATTTGGTATTTATAGATCGAATAACCCGTGACGTGGATCAAATGACCCTTTGACAAATAGTACACTAACGACTCTATTTGTGTCATTTTAAATCGTATAATATTCAATCTCAGAGACCCCCCACCTTCTTCATGAATGTCTATACGCTCGACCCTGAGTCTTCAAATCTAATAATAAAGCATATCGGGTATCCGACGTCTTCCCTTTGGTTGTCCGGTCTTCATCTTCCTTGGCTCCCATCAATTGAGTTTAGGCATTCAACCTTTAATTCAATTTAGAGGTTCGTTTTTCCTTTTATTCTTATCTTTCATCTCAAATAACTTAAGGAGATCTACATGATCCTTTTCTATAGAGGTCTGTTCTTTGTGTTCTTACCTTCCTTCTCCAATAGGTTTAGGTAGTCCACCTCTCCCTCTCTGTCAGAGGTCTGTTCATCTTCTTCTCTTTATCTTCTTCAGCTGGACACTTTAGGCAATCCGCATTTGACGTCTCATCTTTTTCATACTATTTAACATATCGAGAAATATTTTATTTGTGGATTTTTTAGTTTAAAGCCGGGGGTTTTCCCACTATTTGGTGTATGTCGAGTCTTTAGCTAATGTTAACGCTTCACGTGTTTTTGGAGTATATTGAGATGTTTTTTGCTTTATAGGCAAATCTTGAAGGAACACGTGAGATACGGATTTTGTGAAGTGGGTGCATAGACCTTAGGCGGCAGACTACGCCTACGAGAGTTGAACTACTCTAAATCTCTTGTACGTCTTCTCTTACCTTATCTCTTTACTTTGTTTATGCCAATTATCTGTTATATTGCCTCAATACTTGATTTCATTCTTAGGGATAGATTTTTCATTCTTAGTACTTGTATTATTGTCTTTTTTATTATTGGCTAGTATTCTTTCATTAAGGATATACACAAAGTGTTTGATAGAGTGATCCCTCTCATATTATAACTATTGTGTACCTCTAGGCAATTTTTCTAAATCCTTAAAAAATGGATTATTAAGTAGAGTCGAAACAACCAATTTATGTTAGATTTTTTAATTTCTCGTTGGTCCTATTACCCCTCTCTAGAACTATTTATTGGGTTTCATATTATAGACATTAAGACTCGAGGTGACATATCTTTTTAGTATCAGGACTATCAATATATGGTTGAAGAGTTTCAAACCCAAATTTCCATTAAAAAGGCACTACACATTGTCATGTTACCTGAAGCTTGAGTTCCTTTGAGACTCCAATCTCCATCTTTACACTCAATGGTCGCGACATTTCAAATACGGTTCTCATTTTCTTGTTGCATGACGACTTGGCTGACGCAATACAAGATTGTATCTATGTCATGAGAACCAACATCGGTGTAAAGGTCAAAGTAATAAAATGATATCATGTTTCTAATCCTCCTACGACCATTTATGCACGTGCCCTAACTATTTAGGTAGAGTACCATGTTGGCAGTTCGTCTCAGTTTAGTAGAAGAGTGGAAAAACTCAATGTTCCGATCTGCTTCTTCGAGCCATTTGCACTTGTCTCTGATTGGCCAATATTTTTACTTGTAGGTTCGGAGAAGTCCGATTTCCTTAAAGGTTGGCTAACATTATGAGGAAAATAGTGAAAATTCGGAAAGAGTTATAAGTGTGTATAGGACTTCATCAATAGGAAAGGACTCCTATAATTAGGTAGAGATTTGTTTAGATTCAGGATTCACGAGATATAATTCAACCCTACTAGAGTTCGTTCACTGAAAGTGGCGGAGCCACGTGAAACGTGGTGGGTTCCATGGCCCCTGGTTTTCTAAAAAAAATTCCCCTAACAAAATAAAATAAAAAGTATAAGTTATTTTATCCCTTAAATTTTCAGAAATTTTTATTTGGACCCCCTAAATTTTCAAAATCTTCATTTAGTCTCCTAATTTTTAATATTTATTTTATTAGATTTATAATTATTTTATTTTTTCCAATAACTTATATATTATATTGTATTAAATAAAGTGTAATCAATTACAAAAATTATATTGAGACTTGTAGTCCATTTTTATATAATCTAAGGATTTATTTTACAATTTTTAACATTATATATGGACCTATAGTGCAAATAAGTGTAAATGCGTTGCCTCTGAACCCTTTTAATCCCCTTACCAAATATTTCTGACTCCACCCCTGCGCATGGATCAGGAAATATCCAGCCAAGTAGAATTTTTTAGTGCTCTATATAAGTGTTGGAGAACGGGATATTGACCATCTCATTTGTTCGATCAAGTAAATATTGATTGAAGTTGTTATAAACTAGTATAATATTAGCGAAACTAGATGGAGAAATATGGATAGAATAACTAAACTAGATGGAGAAATATGGAGAGAATAATATCATTTCTTCTTTCAACATATGCGTAAAATACAATAGGGATAAAGGTCATATATTTATCGGAGATTTATGACCCTTCATCTCATACAATAAGTGTCTTTCATAAAGATGGGGATTGGAGAGGTCTAGAAACTAAAAGGACATCCACTTAATAATATATTATTTACAATACTCCCCCTTGGATGTCCACTCCTTATGAAATATGACTCATTGAAACCTTGCCAAGTAAAACCATGTGGGATAAAAACTCGGTCGAAGGAAAAAGAGTACATATGCATAGGTTATCTTCAAATACTGCCTCGTTTAAACCTTTCCAAGAAAAACCCAGTGGGATAAAAACTTGGTCGAAGGAAAAAGAATACAGTGTCTTGTTCATGCTCCCCCTAATGCTGGCAAGAGATCTCTGAGTTGTCGCATTCCAATATTGTGGACCAATTTTCTAAATGTTGTGGTTGGCAATGATTTGGGAAATAAATCTGCAGAACTGTTACATGATTGAATCTGTCGAATGTCAATATCTCCATTCTTCTGTAGCTCGTGTGTGTAGAAAATCTTTGGTGAAATATGTTTCGTTTGGTCACCTTTGAAGTATCCATTTTGAATTTGTGTGATATAGGCATCATTATCCTCATACAATACCGTCGGTATATTTCTTATTGAGGATAATTCACACGTTTCTCAGATATGTTGAACTAGGGATCTTAACCATATACATTCTCGACTTGCTTCATGTAGTGCCAATATTTCAGAGTGATTAGATGAAGTGGCAGCTAGAGTTTGCTTCACGGATCTCCATGATATCGCAGCTCCACCACAAGTAAACACGTATCCACTTTGAGATCTGCCTTTATGGGGGTCTAAAATATAACCAACATCATCATAGCCCACTATATGTCATTCTGAATCTTTTGAGTAAAACAAACCCATATCCGTTGTTCCACGAAGATAACGCAAGACATGCTTAATTCCATTCCAATGTATTTTTGTTGGTTCTGCGCTATACCTTGTCAAACTGAGAATGCTATGTCGGGTCTTGTACAATTTGCAAGGTACATTAATGCTCCAATGACACTCAGATATGGTACTTCGTGACCTAATAATTCTTCTTCTTTTTCTCGTGGTCGGGACAAATATTTATTTATATCCAGTGATCGAACAACCATAGGGCTACTTAACGGATGAGCTTTATCCATATCAAAACATTTCAAAATCTTTTAGGTATATGTTGATTGATGGATAAAGTTCCCGGATGACAAGTGTTCAATCTGTAGGCCGAGACAAAACTTTGCCTTTCCAAGGTTTTTCATCTCAAATTCTCTCATTAGATAATTAGCAGTCGCAGTAAGCTCTTCTGGAGTACCTACGAGTTATAAGTCATCCACATATACTGCTATTATGGCAAATCCATATTTATGTTTCTTGATAAAAACACAAGGACAAAGTGGATTGTTGATGTATCCTTCCCTAATAAGGTATTCACTGAGGTGGTTATACCACATTTTCCCAGATTGTTTTAATCCATACAAGGATCTTTGTAACCTAATTGAGTATAAACCAGGAGACTTTTGATTATTTGTATCATTTCTTTTGAATCCCTTAGGGATTTCCATATACACATCACTATTTAATGACCCATACAAATATGCGGTGACACCATCCATAAGACGCATATCCAGTTTTTCTGTGACTGCTAGACTAATCAAGTATCGTAATGTAATTGTGTCAATTACTGGGGAAAACGTTTCATTATAGTCAATACCAGGTTTTTGTGAAAAACCTTGTACCACAAGTTGTGCCTTATATCTTTCAATTTCATTATTCTTGTTGCGTTCTCGTACAAATACCCATCTGTATCCAACTAGTTTTTACACAGTTAGGTGTTTGGACTATTGGTCCATTTTTTTTGATTTTCTAAGGATTTCAATTCAGCTTATATAACATCTTTCCATTTAGGCCAATCTTTTCTATGTCGACATTCTTCTACCGTTTTTGGTTCCGGGTCATCATTCACAATGTCTAGGGACATTACATATGTGAATACATTATATATAATGACTTTCTTTCTATCCCAACTTTCTCTTGTATTCAAATAATTCAAAGAGATCTCTTCAGACTCCTCATTCACATTTTTATTTTCAGATTCATCATCCTTTATCTCAACGACAGATTTTTGTCTAGACTCATCAGTCACATTTTTTATAGGACTTATCTCTTGGGAGCACTTGCTTCTTGAAGCCTTTTCTTTCGAGGGTTCTTATCTTTTGCATCAATAGGACGTCCACGTTCGGTGCCCAAATTTAACATATTGCCAGGTTCTCCTTCAGGGATATCAACCCGTGCTGGTGTATTTGCAGCTGGTATATGAGATTTAGTCACTTTCTTAATACCAGTAAACGCTTCTGGTAACTGATTTGCAATATTTTGTAAATTAATTATCCTTTTTACTTCTTGCTCACATCTATTAATATGTGGGTCAAGATGAGATAAAGATGGCACATTCCATAAAAAATTTCGCTGTTTATTATGAAATGCTACGTTTTCTCCCCCTAAATGTGGGAAAGTTGTCTCATCAAAATGACAATCTAAATATCTTGCTTTAAACAAATCACTCGTTAGGGGCTCAATATATCTTATGAGGGATGGGGAATCAAATCCAACATAGATTTCAAGGCGTCTTTGAGGACCGATTTTTGTTCGTTGTGGTTGAGAAATTGGAACATATACCGCATAGCCAATTTTTTTAAAATGAGACACATCTTGTTGCTGGCCAGAAACAAGTTGAAAATGTGAATATTCATAAATGAAGTTGGTATAACACGAACTAATGAAGCGGCATGTAAAATTGCATTCCCTCAAACCGAAGTGGGTAAATTAGATCTTAAAAGTAAAGGTCTAGCAATTAGCTGTAATCTTTTAATAAATGACTCTGCCAGGCCATTTTGAGTGTGTACATGTTCTACTTAATGTTCAACATCAATAGCCATTGACATGCAATAATCATTAAATATCTGAGACATAAATTCACCAGCATTATCCACACGAATGGTCTTTATTGGATAATCTGGAAATTGTGCTCTTAATCTTATTATTTGAGCAAGAAGTTTGGAAAAAGAAACTGTTCGTGTTGACAATAGACTTACATGTGACCATATTAACGATGCATCTATTAGGACCATATAGTAACAAAATGGCCCACAACGTGGATCAATAGGTCCACAAATATCCCCTTGATATCTTTGTAAGAATGTTGGAGATTCAATGTTAAATTTCATTGAAGATGGTCGTATAATCAACTTCCCTTGTGAGCAGGCTATACATACACATTCACGAGGTAATAGAATCTTTTGGTTCTTTAAGGAATGTCCAAGTGAGTTTTCAACTATTCGACGCATCATTGTTGATCCAAGGTGTCCAAGTCGCTCATGCCAGAGCATAAACATTTTTGGGTCATTGAAATTCTGGTTCATAACAATATTTGATTCCACATATCTTATAGTTGCATAATATAACCCTGATGAGAAAATTGGAAGTCTTTCTTTCACTTGCTTCTGGCAAGAAATGTTTGATGTAATGCAAATATATTCTTTATTCCCTTCATTCGTAGTCTCTATATGAAAACCATTGAGATGTATGTCTTTGAAACGTAAAAAGTTTCTTTTTGATTGACTACAATACAAAGCTTCTTTTACTAATATATTTGTTCCCCCATGAAATATTATGTTTGATTCGGTACAAGTTCGAATCTCACAAGTGTCTGAAATAATTAATTTATGCCAAAAATAATTAATATCATGCTTTAGACATTTTTTTTTATTATATACAGGAATCCGGCCTTTATAGCATTAGTTTCCAATTTGTTTATGCTTCGGGGGAATATATTTTATTTCCTAGGCTTCGTGCCTATAATATTAAATTTAGGCTTCAGGCCTATACGATTATTTTTCCATACTTCAGGCGTTGTAGGCTTCAAGCCTAGAAATAAACTCGTTTCATGTTTAAGCCATTCAAAATTATATTTACATATAGGCTCCAGGCCTCTATTTTTCTTTTCTTTTTTATAAAGTGATATCCCATTTATCTGCTTGAATAGAATATTAGTATTGTATAGGAAGCAATGGAAGTCTTTATAATATTTATCGGTTGCAATGGAAAGTCCTTATAATACACACTCTTTTTCTTTGTGAAAAGAAATATATATATATATATATATATATATATATATATATATATATATATATATATATATATATATATATAAATTAGAGTCATATAAATCATACCTGGAACTATTCTTACTTGATTCGATCGACAAAGACTCGTGTTGATAACGTGTTATAAACTAGTATAATATTAGCTAAACTAGATGGAGAAATATGGAGAGAATAGCTAAACTAGATGGAGAAATATGGATAGAATAATATCATTTCTTCTTTCAATATATGTGTAAAATACAATGGGGATGAAGGTCATACATTTATAGGAGATATATGACCCTTCATCTCATACAATAAGTGTCTTTCATAAAGATGGGATTGAAGAGGTCTAGAAACTAAAATGACATCCACTTAATAATATATTATCTACAACAGAAGTAAATAAATGAAGAATATAATTTATATTAATGGTATACAGACGTTCATATGTGAAAAATTAAAAGAATGTAAATGAATTGTTCTATTACCGATCAAAAAAAAAAGATGATTTGTTCAATTTACTTATGAATTGTTTGATATAAAAATATCATTTTGTAATTGTGAGTGTTTATATACCGTGTACTATTGGCTAGATTTGGGATTTTTTATTTATTTATTCTTCATCATTGTCTTATGAGTTGATATTTTTGTGTCAATATAGTATATAAAAGTGTTGTGTATTTTCTTTGCAGCTATAAGGTATCATAGTTGGATAACAGAGACCAACCTTGCAATAAGAGATACTACACCATCAAAATATGTGATCTTCCTATAAGTTAAAGTGTGTATATTTCACATCTTATTTGTGTTGTACCATCATCATACCTAATGGTTGATAGTGTGATGCTCATAGTTGTGCATTGAGATATTGCGCAATGCTTAAATATATGCTACTTTAAGCTTTCGATATCAAGTAGAGGATGTAGTGTACATTCTACAACTTTTATTTCCCTTATTTATACAATCGTTTACCTAACCCAAAAAAAATTAGGTGATGTGAATCTTGTAGTTTTATGTTCACTTTTATTACATATTATTCACCAACAAATAAAAATTCTCTCGATATATTTTTATTAGATGAGAATCCAATTCAATTTTTTTTCTCAGGTCTTACAATAGAGGACAAACTTTGCTCGAAATCTCCATATAAATCAATCATCTTGGTTCAAGTCTCCTAGATATAGTACTATAATTCTAATGTAATTCTATCTAAATTCCAATCAAAAAATAAGAAATTTGAACACACCCCTTATTCATAACGAACTTCTGTTAGTCTTATTTAAAAGGTAAGCTTAAATTCTATTACAAGTGAAAATAACCCCTTTAAGTTAAAAACATTAGCTAAAAATCATCATGGTTTAAGTAAACTAAATAACATTGCCAAATATAAAAAACTACCCTACTCAAACTAGATTTAAACCTTCGTCTAATATATAACTTGGATTCACATTATCAAAAGAAAATAAATGATAGGAATAAAAAAATTGTAAAGAAATGGACAGAAAAGTGATAATCGGTTTGGATTTACATTATTAAAGAAATTGAGAGGGTAATGTTAGATGAAAATTACTTCTATATATTTTTATGTTATGTAAAATCTTATATATATTAAAAATTCTAGGTTAGTTAGCATATTTTAAAAATTAATCCTTTACTTTTCTTTGAAATGACTCCAATATTAGAAAATCTAAAAACCGATATAAAAATTCAAAATATTGTGCAATCCATCGAATTGATTTCCGTTTATTAAAATTTTAATCCAAACAAAGGGAATGGACTTTTATATTTCTCATTCATTTTAAAATATGAATCCAAACAATATATATAAAAGTGAAATACAAAACTATAAGTTTTTATCTCGAAGTAAACAAAAACAGAAGGATTATTCGATTCTATGTAAAATGTACACATCATATATATTTTAGATTAAAATACAAAATATGTATTTAAAAAAATATACCATGATCTTTAATACCATATGTTTAATTTTAAATTAATTTTTTTATATTAAATTAATAATTAAAAATATTAATATCAAGAATTACAAATTTCATATAATAAATAATTTTAGTATTTTTCTTTGATGAGTAATAGTTGAAAATGTTATAAATTTTAATTTTTTTTATATAAATGTTAACTATTATTGATTGAACACTATTTTATATATGTTGATTATAATATCCTGTCTTGTAAATATAAAAAAATTCATTTTTTATTTTTAAATATATTTTACAAGTATAGTGATTTAAGAGAATGATATATAACTAACAAATACCATAAAATTCTATAACATTATATTAGTTCAATATAATTTTATAGTGTATCGTGAGTTTGAGACAAATCTAACATTTGTTTCAAGTAAGAATGATGTTCATATTAATGAGTGATTTAAAAATATTTTTTCGTTACCCTTAAGTGAGAAGAATCAAAACACTAAAGAAACCAATATGTGCATTATCCTCACACCAACTAAACTAAATTCGTTCGTGTGATATTTTGTTAAATTAGTATAGATATCTTTTACTAACATAAAGGGACAAATATAAAATTTTACTTAGAATCTTCAAATTTAGGACAATGATACTCTCGAAAGACACAATTGTTTAATGGTGGCCTTGTTGTCTGTACTCTGTAGGGTTGTGTTCGTCCATGCTTTTGTTCTTGTGTTTATGAGTTTGAATCTTGAATATAGTAATAAGTTTAGCTAGAGAACACTCTAATAATTATAAATGTTAAACAAAAGGTAACCTCAACTTACATCATATTTGAACATTATAAACTAAACTTTAAAAGAAAAATCTCAATATTCACCCAAAAAAGTAATCTAAATCGTAAAAAATGGATCCTAAAAAAATTTAAAAAAATATTATACTCAACTAGTATAACTTATAAAGCTATATATATATATATATATATATATATATATATATATATATATATATATATATATATATATATATATATATATATATATATATATATATCGAAACTATAATCACAAACAACACATCAAGGTTTCTGGATTATCTAACTAAACATAATTTATATTTAAACATCATAAGGGTATTGTATATAGGGTCTTAAAAAAACTTTTTTGCCCAAAAGAAACATGCTGATTGGATGTTCTCCTTAAAGGTAAATTTTTTCCAAATACCCTCATATAAAAAAAAGAAGAGTAATGCTGGATATCACCCCAAATTGCATTGCCTTTATATCGCCCCTTATGTGGATTTTAAATGGACCAATCATGTGATTTCTCTTTCCTCATTTATCATTTTCTCTCTCTTTCTGATTGGTCCACATAAGGGGCGATATAAAGGCGATGCAATTTGGGGTGATATCCAGCATTACTCAAAAAAGAATCACAAATTAATTTTTCGCAAACATCTGACGTATCATTAGTTTTTTCCTTGATTCGAGTTTTTTTTTTATCAAATTTTAAAAATTTCATAACCAATTAAAAAAGAACTGAAAACATATGATTTTGGTGGATTTGAGATCATGATTTTCATATTCGATGAGAGTAAAAATATGAGATTATTATGAATATTCTAATAACTTTTTTTGAAATAATATTATGTTGGGCGGAGTCTCTTTTGTCTAGGAAATTTTTTATTAAAATTCTATGTTGATTTGTCATAAGATTTTTGTATGTCTCCCTTTAGGATGGCATATCCTTTTTTCCCTTTGGGTCCATCTTCTTCAAATTATGGAGAGTTGTAGGAACACTTAACACCGAACCATGAATCTCTCTTTCTTGGTCTGAACGGGTGGAAGACACCAACTTTGACATCAGAGGTTCCATCCTGGGAATAGGATCTTAAAGATGATTGTGTAACAAAGATTCACCAACATTGTTGATATATATACATTAATACTCTATGTGACATTGTTTTTGGGCTATTAGGACTATTAAGGTTTGGTGAAAAGTTCTGAATCCAAATTTCCATAAAAAGACTTATAAGGCTTGAAAATACCATTAAATCCATTGTCGGATACATTGATAGTCTTGATCCACAATGTTTAATTAAAATATTTGGCTGATCACATGTGATCAATTTTGGAGAATATGGAGAGTCGCGTACACATCGACCAAACTATGACTATTAAATGTAATTATTTAGGTAGTGGTATCTCTACCTTTTAAACAAGTACACCCCATGCTCGAGATAAGATATACGGTTCATCCCCACACACGTGCACTATAACCACCACCTGTCCCGAGCCCGGGCCCATGTCAAGGGCCATGGGTCATGGGTCTTAGGGATCTGAGAAATAAAAATATACTTCTTTTTATTACCGATTTTATTTATTTATTTCTGATTAAATTTATAATTGGTTGTATGAGTCTTTCTTGACCTAGTACAAACCACATTCAAGAGTCTTGACATGTTTTTTGTAACAACTCAACAACTTTGACACTTTCTTAGTAACGACTATATTCTGAAACATCTCTTTTGTAACAACTATATTCTGCAACTATAAGTACAACAATGACCTAAGATTATTTCACAAATTCATAACACATTAGATCTTACAAAATACTCACATTCTCTCTCTTTATTTCTTGAGCGACAATTATATAGATCCCATACCTTCTCTTGTGAGTGCACATAAGACAGGGTCATAGTGGTTATACCTTAGCGAGTGTTTGGATAAAGATATTAGTATCTTTGTTGTCCCAAAAATGGTTACTAAGTCAGTGGATTCCCCACGCCACTATAATTGTTTTTTCCTAGTGTTCTGGTTTTTTATAAAGTATTCCCTTTTGTCTAAAATTGTTTTCATTTTATTTCTTTAATTTGATGAAGATTTTTAATCTATTACAATATTGTTATTAATCAAATAAATATATAAGAACTATCTTTATAATATACTATAATGACTACTTCTTCTGCTTTAGCAGCAATTGTCATCTATATGCTAGTGAGAAAAACATGTTTGAACCATTTGGGTTAGCTCAACTGGACAGGGTCCTGACTCTCAACAAAGACGTACATGGTTCAAATCCCTCCTTGAACATGGGTAACCTAGTTCTGTTCTTGGGGATGCGGGCATATCTTAGGCGATCAAAGTGATATAATACACATTTTAGCTAATTGTATTGCATGAATGATATGAGATAACAAAAATGATATGTTGCACATGTGATTGAAATAGATAATGGAAATCAGATAAAGTTGATCTCACACACACACACACACACACACACACATATATATATATATATATATTTGTGTGACACCTATAGGAAAGAGACTGTATATAGTGAGACAGAATCTATTTGATACGTGGGACTTAACTAACTTACCAAAGGGGTGTAAACTAATCAGTAGCAAGTGGATCTTCAAGAGGAAATTGAGACCTGATGGTTCAATAGAAAAAAGGCTAGACTTGTTATACAATGTTTTACCCAAGAAAAAGGCTTGTACTACTTTGACACTTGTTCATCATTGACCAAGATAGCCACCATAAGAACTCTTATTTCCTTAGCTCTCATTCATAAACTCATTATACATCAGATAGATATTAAGACTGCGTTTTTTAATACAGATCTAGATGAAATAATATATATGGTCCAACCTAAGGGGTTTGCCGCATCTGGTTAAGAAAGAAAAGTTTGCAAGCTTAAGAAGTCATTATATGGTTTGAAACAAGCACCTAAACAATGGTACGCGAAATTGGATAGTAATTTAGTGAAAGATAGCTTTATAGTCAACAATGTTGATTTATATGCTTACATGAACATGTTAGGATCAAATTGTGTGATAATTTGTTTATACATAGAAAACATGCTAATCTTTGGTATTAATATTTTAATTTTAGTGAGAATAATAACTTCTTGTTAGCTAAATTTGAGAGAAAAGACATGGGAGAAGATGATGTTATCCTAAGGGTCAAAATCATAAGAAGTGGAATTGTTATACCCCTAAGCCAATATCATTATGTAAAGAAGTTGTTGTGGAGATTCAACTCCTTTGACGGCGTACCCGCTCGAACCACTTATGACTCAAGCATTCATTGACTAAGAACAACAAAAATGCAGTATCTCAAAGTGAATATGCTAATATATAGGAAATGAGACGTTCTTGATGAACTACACTTCATCTAATATTTCCTAATGCCATAGGAAGTCTTAGTCGCAATACCCATAACCCGAGTAGTTAGCATTAAACAACACTTTGAAGAACACTGAAATACCTGAGAGGTACTATGGACATAGGTATACACTATAGCAAGTTCACTACTATCTTGGAAGGCTATTGTGATGTAAATTTGTAATCAGATAATGATGAAGTGAGTTCCACTACTGGTTGTGTGTTTTTCTTAGGTGGAGGAGCTATATCTTGGAAGTCTTTAAAACAAAATCTATAGAATGTTCCACCATGGAATTCGAGTTTATAGTGCTAAGGATGGATGGTCAAGAAACTGAATGGTTGAGGAGACTCCTAATGAATGTGCCATTATGGGAAGATAAAGTTATTCCGGTTTCCTTTCATTGTGACTAGCAAGAAACAATCAGTGTTGTTCATAAGTTCATAACAGTGACTATAGTGGTAAACTGAGACATATCACTATTTAACCAGGAGAATAATCCTGGATTGAGGAGGATGGGGTTTAAGTCCATTCATGGGGGGGCATATGACAAACATATGAGGCACTACCTTCCAATCCCTATGGCATTCAACAATGCAAATGTGGTTGAGTTTTTACTCTTAATGACTCATAGCCCTTTGAGGTGGTCCTGTTGAGATGGACATTATGAATTCACCAAAAATTAATTCAATATTGAGTTTAACTCTTAACGAAACTCATATCCCTTGGTGGTGTTCCTACTAATATGGACTTGATGTACTTACTGACATATAATGAGGTTGATCCCTCAAGCTCTTAATTATCTCAAGACCCATGATGGATAGTATACGATGGATAGACGTTCTTGAAATTACCTATAGGAGTGTGAAGGGGGTCCACCTTAAATAAAAGACACAAATAACCTTTTCAGATCACTCATGAGAACTAAGGTTTGCGCATGGCACGAAAGGCGCTTGTGATAGTATCATAATATGTATAAAATTAACGGGTTAGAGTATGTATTGTAGAGGTCCCAACTGAAAAATGTCAAGTTCAATAGTACGTTCACTTGAATGGATTTGGTTGTTGCTCATTTCACTATGTTTCAATTCAAATAGGAAGATATTGGAACTTAAATACAATTCACCCATTTTTTGCTCAAAATTTGTTCCTTTCCGAAAAACCTATACCTCTTTGGTGTCCAAGACAATCAATGTCTAGGGAATTCTTGGATACGGAAATAGTCTTAAGCCACAATGTTTGACTAAGCTATTTGGTTGATCACTGTTTGATCAACCATGGAGAATATAGAAAGTTACAAGACCAAACTATGACTATTAAATGTATTTATTTAGCTATTGGTCTCTTTACCTTACAAATAATTACACCTCATACATGAGATAGGATATATGTTTCATCCCACCCGCGCGTACCACCACCATCCGCCAGACCTTAGTCATAGGTCTTGGAGATTTAAATTTTTATTTTTATTACCGTGTTTATTAATTTTTTTCTGATTAAAATTTAAATGGTAGAATAAGTCTTTCTTGATGTAGTCGTTACAACTCCACGTTCAATAACCTTAACACGTTTTTGGTAACAACTCAACAACTTTTCCAAGTTCTTGGTAATAACTTAACAACTTCGACAACTCTTTTGTAAAAGTTATATTCTACAACTATATATACATCAGTTATCTTAGTTCATTTCATAGATTCATAACACTACTTCAGAGCTTATAAAATACTCCTTAATCAACCGTTATCAAATTCTATACCTTTGCTTGTGAGTGCACATAAATGAGAGTCGTAGTGGTTATATCTTGAGTATCCCGATTTTTTTTCTTATAGTAGTTCTCCACGACGCTATAGTTGGGTTTTCCTATTGTTTCGGTTTCTAAATTTATTATAGTATTAGAATAATTTAAACAACATCTATCAAGCCCTAGAAATTTGGGTTGTTCCGAGGATCCAAATTTGGGTCTAACTCAGCCTTCATTAAAACAATATTGCATTTATTGTTATAAAAACAGTTTGCTTCATATATGTAGATTGTCATAGTGATATTTAGGGGGTGTTTGTTTGCACTTAATGAAATCTTAATCTGATTCATTAAGACACTGGATTAATAAGACGGGTTGTTTTTATGGACAAATTCAGATCTGAATAGCTCTTAATTGGTCTGTTTCATTAAGATTTAAAACCAAGTCCGATTCATTTATACCATGTCTCTTAACAGAATAAGTCTGTTCAGCTGTTATTCAACATTCAGTACTTATTACTTAAAAAAAAATCAAATGACACCTTAAGTTCCACTGCAATTTGTGAGATGAGCATCTGGAAAAAAAAGTTATCTTTTTTTTTTCGATCTATTAAAAAAAAAGGTATCTTGGGTGTGCAACAAATTTTCTATGACGGAAATGCCTTACTATGATTTGAACAAAAAAAAAAGAAATGCCTTCCTATGAGTCGCCCTAAGAAGTCTCGAATAGGAAACTACTCATACTCTTAGACAAAAGGTTGTTTAAAGAGGAAAATACAAATTAGATCCCAATTTCCACCAACTTTCCAATTAAAATCCTAGTTAGAAAAAATTATTTATTAAGTCCTAGGTCTAACTTTGCTGGTTTGGAACTTTCCCATTTTACCCCTCTTCGTTATGGGTATAGACCCATAACGACTAACTATCACGGCTACACTATAACGTGATGGGTACAAACCCGATACATTTTGCAATGGTTTTTTAATCTTTTTTATTAAGTCCAAAGATATTCGGATTCTTTTTGGGGCCGTACCTAACACGTTTTTTTTTATTAAGTCCTTTTTCATATTTTATTTATATATGGGCCATACGCAACAAGAACAAAAAAATATTCACAGGAAAATAGGTTGCAGTTTTCTCATATACGGGCTGTACCCAACATCTGGCCCAATAACAAAGGAAATCAAAAAATTTAAAAAATTCAAATAACACTATATGGGGCTGTCTTATTACTAACAACTAAAAAATTGGACTGGCCCATCAACGCAAAAAAAAAAAACCAGAATCACGATCTGGATCTGGAGGGGAGTCTCTGCAGCAGCGTGTTCTTCGTCACTTCCGTGGGGAGGAGGTGCTCCGTCGCTGGTGTAGCGCAGCAGAGGACGGTTTCCGTTCGCAGCCCTGGTGGTGGCGGATCTGGAAACGAGAGGTGGTGGGTTCACGCAGGTGGGTTCGTTTCTTCACGCAGGTGTTGTTGGTGGTGAGATTCGTGCAGAAGGTGGGGTGGCGAGGTGGTGGTGGATCTGCATCAGGGGTGGCGAGGCAGCAGGAATGGTGAGACGGAGGTTTTACTGTGGTGGTGGTTCTCTTTGTCGACGGTGGTGAGGAGCGACTTGGTGGCGCAGCAGTGCGGCGAGGAGGTGCGGGGCGGTGGCAGCAGCAAGGTCGATGCTGCTCGATGGTGATGGTGAGTTGCTCTACTGCGGGGATGGCGGTGGGTCTGCAGAAGTGTCCTGTGGTGGTGGTGGATCTGCTTCGACGGTGGTGGGGGATCGGGGTGGTGCAGTGTTGCTCCATGCTGTGGGTCGTGGATCGGGATGAAGGGGGTGGGGGCTTGGTGGTGGTGCAGTGGTGCAGTGGGGGGGGGGGTTGGGATGAAGGTGGTGTTAATGGTGATGTAGGTGGAGGTGGAGGTGGAGGTGGGTGGAGGTGATGGTGGTGTTAATGGTGATGGGGGTGATGAAGGTGGAGGTGGGAGTGGGGTGGGTGGTTCGCCGAGAGAGAGAGAGAGAGAGAGAGAGAGAGAGAGAGAGAGAGAGAGAGAGAGAGAGAGAGAGAGAGAGAGAGAGAGAGAGAGAGAGAGAGAGTGTGAATGAGATAGGGTGGGGGGTTTCAGAGCTCTTAATGGAGCTTTGGGGTAGGATTTTGCTTCTTCACTATGGGGATAAGGGATGGGGGTATTATTGGTATATCCCCTATTAGTTGGACCTTCTAATTAGTAGTTAGGGGGTTAGTTGGGATGGAGATTTTAAATGGAAATAGGAGTGGGTTCTAGACCTTTAAAACTGAATGCCCCTTGTTTAAATTGAGGAGTAACGGGTATTGTCCAACTCAATGCAATAAAGTATGCATTGTTATTTGTTTCCATTAAGGGTTGGTATTGCAAATAAAAAATCATTAACTCAAAAAAAAATCAATATAGGAACCTATAGTGCAATTTTTGCATAATATATGCATAATATAAGTTCTTAAAGTGCAATTAACTACAGAAAATCACCCAAACACCAACCAAAAATTCATGGTTTCTCTCCTACTTGCTATCTATTACAGTTCCTTACATCACAGTATGTTTAATGAGGTCTCAATTAAGTGAGGCAAGAATCGACAAAGTACCAAAGATCATAAAAGAATGTGATTAGTGAGAGTTATCAAACATATTTATACCTCTAATCTGTTAACATGAGTAATAACAGAAAATTCGAAAACCCGAGAGAGGAAAAAACCGAGTTAGTTTGAATAAAAGAACTTCTATGAAGCCACTCTCCTACAATTAACTCGAACTTGTCCCATCGGTGCAGTAAGAACCCGATAATTGGATAGTTTGTGCATCGTTATAGTGAAATCCCTTTGAAACAAGGACACATCCGAAGCATATGCCTGGACCCACATCTCAGTTTCTAATCCTGCTGTTAGCTGTTGATCAACATGAAGTAATCCTTTACCCTGTAGAAGACTCCTATAGTATAATGTACCAAAATCAAATCCAGGTCCCTCGTAGTCCATCTTTAACCCTTCTAAAGGTGACGATATTGGAGCTTGTGATGGTGACGAAACTGGGGCTTGTGACGGTGACGATACTGGGCCCAATGGACCCGATGGTGATAATGGGCTTTTTTCCGGGTTGCATTTTGATTTTAATTGGTTGAGAAACTTCTCGTCAGGCCCATCAGTTCCGCTAAAATGGCGGAGCCGCTTCAGGATGAACTTGCAGTGGATCGTCCCTGTGCTATGCGCACCTGAGTGGAAAAAAGAATCGCCCAAATTAGACAATTTTCAGGGACCATTAGTGCAATTAAGTGAAAGTTACCTAAAAGACTGACTGTTTCTCTTTCATTGAACCCTCTGGATGCAAACGAGGCGATGATAGTTGAAAGATCATCGTGGGGCCCAGGGAGCTCGTACGATGCCACGTCACGGAAAGAGAAGTTACTGTCTCGCCTCCCGGTATACAAAGGGTAGAATGGTCCACCAGCCTGAAACTCGAAAAGCTGAAGAAATCAGGAAAAAGGTGATCTTTTTCCGAGTTTGCGTTTATTTGAGATAGAGAAAGGGAAAAAGTTCGAGAATTAACCAGAATTACGCTTTCACGTGCAGCCAAAACAAGAATGTCAGCACAAGAAACTACTCCTGGGCATGCTTCTTCAAGCTCCGATTTGATTGTATCTATCAGATCAAAGCCCTTTAAAGATTCATTCGGAGGGGAATCTTTCTCACTATTGATTCCCTCAGCAGGATCTAATAAAACTGAAGCATCACAACCCTGTTCAAAATTTTAAAAAAAAATCTCGAAATCAAGATCCATTTTGTACAAAAAACAGCTAAACCCAGTAAATTCAACAAAGCCAAGAACATAAAGAACCCAAATATCTCAATCACATGGGAAAAAGACTAAAATCTGTACAAAACCCAAACAAGAAACATCAAAGAAATGAAGAAAAAGAGTACCTCGATAAAGCAATCGTGAAAAAGGAGCCTTAACAAAGCAGGAGCAACATCTTGGCGTTTTTTGTGAAGATGATGAACAGTTCTGCGTATAATTTGCTCAGCAAATGGGCAAGACTTGTTGTAATAATCATATCTGAGGGTCGCTTCAACATTGCTTTCCTGCACCATTCGGTGAGTCGTTGATGATGATGATATAAAGTCTTCTTCTTCTTCATCAGATGATGATGGCGAGCCTTTCTTGGTTTCGGCATTTTGATTCTTTAGTGATATAAGAACACAGAGAAGAAACACTAAGAAGCTTAGTTTCCTTGCAAAATCCATTTTTTAACCGTTAAGAAAAGCTTAGATTTGCAGAGGGTTTTTTTGGGTGATAGTAATGGAGATTTTGAGCTTCAAATGAAAGAAAGAGCGCGAATGAGAAAGTTGGGTACTATTGGTGCCGGAGAGAGTAACCAACTACCTTATTTGATATGACTATAACGCCCTTGAATTTGGGTCTACGTGGCTTTATTAAATTTCAGTCCCTCACAGATACTTTCCAACTTTTACATTTTTGTGTTTTTCCTATATTATCATTATCTTTTTTTGTCAGAACCTATATTATCATTAGGAAAATTCTTCATATTCAATATTAGATGATACTCCAACATTTATATTAAGACACATATTTCATCTTTTAAACTTAGAAAATAACTAACTAATTAATCTAATAGAGCTATAAATGAGTCAAGTCGAGCCGAATACTTAATGTACATGCTTGTTTGTTTAATTTTTCGAGCTGAACTGAGCTCAAATTTAAACGAGTCCGGCCGAGCCGAGCTTAAATTCAAATGAGCCAGGCCGAGTTGGGCTCAAATTTAAACGAGGCGAGCCCGAGTATCCAATGATTCAAATAAGAAATGTTAGAACTTGTTTATTTAACTTATAGAACAATCTTTTTTAGAGTCGAACACGAGTTGCTCATGAACAATTTGTTTTTATGGTTAAAATATGACTTTCATGAACGGTTGGTATTTGATGGATTGTGTGGCATGAAAATATGAAACATAACATTAATGAAATAATAAATGTCTAAAGAAATTAAAAATATCCAATTTGATATCGAATGTTTAATAATATATTTATAAGTAGATAATATATTAATTATAATTCGTAATTTTAAACGAGCTCACGAGCCGAACTCGAGTAGGCTCGTTTACTTATCGATCTTAAAATAGAGCTTGAGCTTCTTTATATACGACGATCTCAAACGAGTTCTTTTTCGAGCCGAGCTGGAGCTGCTCGCGAGCGGCTTGATTTATTTACAGACCTAGACATGTGTTTTGTTATAATAATCAATGGAAATGATATGAATAATGGACCATCCAATATTAGATAGACGTCTTTCCCTTATATTAACATGTTAGTTGTTTTTTCTGACTAATTTTGCAATTTCTTAACTAATGATGTGAGTTTGAATTTTTTAATCATCTCTTTTCTAATTTTAAGATCGGTTTGGATTAAAACAAAGTATGAATCACGTGATCAAAACATCAAAAATTATACGCACAAAAGGACTAACACAATAAGATGGAGAAAACATACCAAAATGATACAAAATAAAGTCAAGGGACAGGTTGTTGGTAGGTGGACCTGAGGAAAATTATTCGGTACATTAAAATTTATTTTTATTAGTTCAATTTTTATGAAAAAGATACTAGGATATGATTGATATAATGAGATTTTATAAAAAGATATACCTGTGATGTGACAGATTCTATGAAAAGATATACCTACATTTTATTGATGTGACATAAAGTTATTGTACCAAATACTCTCTCGTGGACCTGAGGGTGCAGTTTGGATCGTGAATGTAATGTGAGTTTGTCAAAAAAAATTGGATAAAATATGTATACGTAAAAACTATAACTCTTTTAAAAAAATTAGTCCACCTGCCTACAAAATCATACTCTTGAGGAAAATTTGATTTTGGCTGAATAATAACCACTTGACTGAAAAATATGGATATATCCCTAACTACAATGATATCACTGTGAAGATATATAAACTACGTTATTGTGCTTTTTTTTTTGACATAGTGAAAAAAGATACAATTAAGAAGATAACCGACTAACTAAAAAACTTTCTGAACCGTTGACTGAGAAGTCCTTCCATCCCGTTAAGCTGATGTTCCTTCTAACGTATTTAGTCAGCGCATCTGCGATCCCATTAAGTTCTCTCCTAATATACACTATTTTCCACAAAGGAAATTCATTTCTCCATCCATTAATCTCATCGATGATTGGGTTTAGACTCCAATGTAGTCCACCATTCTTATTAATTCCTTGAACAAGTTCAAGGTTGTCAGAGTAGAAGAGGCTACTCTGAATTTTGTTCACTCCAGCTGTTCTGCATGCGAGGAGCAGCGCCCATGCTTCCACTTCAATACATGATTTTAATCTACATTTCGTTGCTTTTCTCCTCGTGACGACTTTTTGACTATCAATTCCAATAGCTGCAATTGCTGCCGGCTCCCATTCTTTTGTATACGATGCATCACTATACCAAATCATTTCAACCCCGTCCCCTGATTCCAGACCACATTTTTCGCCATTTTCAACCTTATTTTTATCCTCTTTATTTTTTTGCCCTCTCGTTCTTTTTCCATCAAAGAGTTTATTAATGACTTCGTTTGTATTAAAGGTAATATTGCTAACTGCCCATTTCTCTTTCTCAAAAAAACCTTTCATCCTTTCTGTCCATATGTTCCAAGTTGTTGTTAGCACAATTGCCACCACCTTTCTTTTATCCCATCCATTTTCACCATAGTTATTTATAATATTATGGAACCATTCTTCAAATGTTTCTTTGCTCTCTTTATCAATTTTAATTTGTAGTGCTGATTCAGCCCACGCTTGTATACTAAAAGGGCACCGCAAAATAATATGTTCCGTATTTTCGTTCTCTGTCTCACACCATTCACATACAGCTTCCTCCTTACACTTTCTTTTCTTCAAATTTATCTTCGATGGAAGGAGGTCGTTACATACCCTCCACGCGAAATTCCTTATCTTTGACGGCACATTGGCTTTCCATATTTGATTCCATAAATTTGTGTCATTCTCTTTCCCTCCCTTTTCCGATGATTGAGCTTTAAAAATTATTTCTTCGTTAACCAACGTGTGATATCCCGACTTTGTTGAATAATTACCATCTTTTGAAAAGGGCCATACCAACGTATCTTCCTTTAATGTTCTTGTTAATGGTATTTTAAGAATCTCATTAGCTACAATTGGGTCAAAAACTCTTTTGATAAGTTCAATATTCCATCCCCTTCTTCAATTTTCCATTAGTTCGTGAACCCACTTAATGTTCCTTGCCTGTAAATTTTCTAGTTGATAGTTACCATTAATCCATTTATGCTTCCATATGTCCACACTTCTACCATCACCGATTTGCCAAAGAGCGTGTTTTTTCAGCATTTGTAGACCTTTATATATGCTGCCCCAACTCCACGATCTTTTATTTTTCAATTTTGTATCCCACATGCTTTCATTTGGAAAATATATTCCTTTAAGTATTTTATGCACCAGCGAATCCTTATTGTTAAAAATTCTCCAAGCTTGGCCAGCCAACATAGCCATGTTCATTTGTTGAAATTCTCTAAACCCGACTCCTCCAATCTTCTTAGATTTTGTCATTTTTCCCCAGTTATACCAATGTATTTTCTTTTTCTCTTTTGTGTCCCACCAGAAATTTGCAACCAATGTTGTAAGTTTCTTACATAACGTCTTGGGGAATTCGAAAATTGACATAGCATAGTTCGGAATTGCTTGTAAAACCGCTTTAATCATTGTTTCTTTCCCCCTTCCGAAAGGAGAGACGCCGTCCAACTTGCCGATTTACTAAGTAGTCTATCCTTAATATAATTTAGATTCTCAACTTTGGACCTCTTAAGTGTAAGTGGTAAACCCAAGTATTTGCCCAATGAGTCCGTACTTTTAATATTTAGTTCTTTCGAGACTTTCTCTTTCAGATTTTCTGGTGTATCCTTACTAAACAGGATAGATGATTTTGCTAAGTTAACTTTTTGACCGGACGCTTGACAGTAAAGTTTCAGTATTTCAGTAAAAGATTCAACTTCCTTGTCACTTATTTTAATGAAAAAAAGCGCATCATCCGCGAAGAAGAGATGTGTCAATCTTGGGCATTTTCTTGTGATCGAGATTCCTTCTATATTCCCTTCCCTACATTAATTGTTGATGAGTCCAATTAAGCTCTCCGTAAGAAGTGAAAATAGAAGGGGCGATAACGGATCTCCTTGTATAAGGCCCTGTTCTGGCTTGAATTTCTTCATTCTCTCACCACTTACTTTAATTTGCATAAACAGTGTTGTAACACAGTTTTTTACCCACTCGATCCACTTCCCTGCGAAACCCAAAGCCTCCATAGACTTGAATAAAAATTCCCAATTAACTTGATCGTACGCTTTTTTTCATGTTTATTTTGACCGCCGCATAATTATTTTTCAATTTCCTTTTAGTTTTTAAAAAATATGAGACTTCTTGCGCAATTAAAATGTTATCCTATATGCTTCTTCCTTTAATAAAAGCCGACTGCGTTTGTGAAATGATCTCGTTCATAAATGGTTGCAATCTAAGAGCCATGATTTTTGAAATAATTTTATAACAAAAATTAACGCACGAGATAGGCCTAAAATCCTTGATCGTCTCTTGTTTTTCTCCCTTGGGTACCAGGGTTATAATAGTATCATTAATCATATTAAGTGGTGTATTGTTAGTGAAGAAGTTAATCACAATTCGCGTAATATCACCCCTAATGATTTCCCAAAATTCGTGATAGAATTTCCCTGGCAATCCATCCGGTCCTGGAGCTTTTGACCCATCCATCTTAAAGACCGCATCTTCAATCTTTTTAGCGTCTGGAATTCTCGTTAAAATATCATTAATTTGGTTGCTTACTTTACACGGGATGTGCCTCGTTACTTCCTCAACATTTCCAACCACCTATCTTTTAAATAGTTTCATATAAAAGTTCCTTATTGCATTCTTAATTTCCTTTTTATTTTCGCTCCATTTCTCCCCATCACATTTCAAGGTTTTGATTTTATTTATCTTTCTTCTTTGTATTGTCTTCGCAAAAAAATATTTCGAATTCTTATCCCCCTCTTTTATATTAAGATCTCTCGCTCTATCCATCCAATATAACTCTTCCTCATCCCAACATTTCTCGATTTCTTTTTTAATTTCATCCTCTTTTTTTTTTATTCCTTGAGTTCGCATCGGCATCTTGTATTTCCTCCAACTTTTTATATAGATTGGACAGCTTTCTCCTATTATTATAAAATGTTGTTTTACTCCATCCACTAAGAGCAAGGCATGTAGCATCTCTTTTATCGCAGAAATGTTTGATATCATTAGCCATTATACTTATTAACCAAAAAGTTCATCCCAATTTTGTGACAAAATTGGACAAATATAGTCTTGGCTTGGTCAGTACACAATAATGATATCATAAACAAACTACCATTATCACTGCAATGGTCAACATCAACCATGTTTACACCATGTTTGTAGCTGATCCAACCTTCTTTTCAACCAGATCTAGGCTTTTTCTCGATCTCCAATCACCACCTAGCCACCACTGATCTGAACTGTCATGGACACAAACCTAAAAGCCACCAATTGTATTTGAACTACATGGTAAAAAACAGCACCACCACCACGCCTGAAACCACCCTGAAACCATCACCATGATTAGGATCTAAACCTCACGAACCATGACCATGATCATGGACACTATAACACGACAAACCACGAATATCAACCACTCATTGGGTCAAAACCCTAGATTTGACCAACCTGAAATCCAACTCCATGCTCTGAACTACCCTATACGCCATTTTGGATAGGTTTCTAGTATTTATAGTTGTCGTCCTAGTCGAATTAAATTTTATATGAATTAAAGAAAGTTGATGTGTGCTGTTGTATATCGGGTATTTCGATGTGTTGAGTGTATAATGTTGTTAATTGATGGTCTGATGGGATGCAAGAGAAAAATAAATGGTTTGATGACTTATTTTGATGGCTGGTAGTGGAATGAGTTGTATACACATTTGAAAAGCTTTTCACTGAATAATGTATGAGTTGTTTTCACATTTGAATGGGATGTTAGTGACAATGATTAGGTTATATGCACATTTGAATGAAATACTAGAATGATTGGGTTTCATCATTAATCTTGATTTTACGTTTAAACTAATCTTGATTTTGTTTTGAAAATGATAGAGATCGTTTTGCAAAGGATAGTATTATAGAACCAATAAATTTTGGAATTTGAATTTTGAATTTCAGAGGATGAATGATATGAAAGATTTGGAATTTGAACAAAAATATAAATGTCGTTAATGGATGTGATGGCAACGATAATATTTTTTGTGGTGGTTTAATATTTATGGTGTTAATACTGTGGTGGTGGGCTAATGCCTTGTAAAAATTGGTGGTTTGGAATTTTTGGTGATGGCGTTAATAGAGGTGATGGAAGTCGGTTGGAGTGGGGGAGAGTTGTAGGGTAGGGTTGCATTTTGAAACTTTGAAATATAACATATATGTGTTTTTTTAAAAATCGTTAAAAAAAGGAATATTCAAAAAAATTGATCAAATATAAAAATATCTAACACCTTATGAGGAACAAAAATTAGGATAAATTCTTAGATAATTATTTTGAAATTTGTGGAATTATTTGAGTAATTAACTCATGTAGTAATATCTCTATTTTAATTTTGCACATGATTAAAAAGTATTATTTATGGAATTTTTTTTAATCCAATACTGGATGGACCAATATTAAGATTAGTCATTTATATTATGACACGTGTCCCATGTTTATAGAATCACATAAACTAATCTATAGACACGTGTTTTGTTATTATATCCAATAATCATGATTTATATATTTGACCATCATATATTGGATGGAAGTCTTACCCATTATTTATTGGTATTTGACCGGGGAACCGGAACCGATAGCCGGGCTGAACACTTTGAAACCTAGATCCCGTTTGGGATTGATTATTTTAGCGTTAAAAGTGCTTTTTGATTAAAAATAAAGTATTTGTAAAAAATATTAAAAAATATTTAGACATCTAAAATCACTTTAAGTGATTATTTTGATAATCAATTAGAGTCCGTTTGGAATTGATTATCTTAGAGCTAAAAGCGCTTTTTGATTAAAATTAAAATATTTATAAAAAATATTAAAAAATATTTTAACATCCAAAATCACTTTAAGTGATTATTTGCTTTTTCTAAAAGTGATTTTAAGAGTCTAAAATATTGCTATGGATCTAAAATCACTTCAAGAGATTATTTTGAAAAGCAATTCTAAACGTGCATTAATGATTTTAAAGATTTAAAGTGCTTTTATGAATCTAAAATCATTTCAAGTGATTATTTTAAAAAGCAATCTTGAATGGACCCCTAATTTATACAATATAAGTAGTTAATTTTCTTTTTATTTTGTAAATAATTGGTTTGTGGGTAATTTTGTTACTTTACATCTTTTAAGTAGGCATTACTTTTTAGATGTAATTAGTAGAAAATATTAATTTATTATCAATTAGACATTGTTCTTTTTAGATATTGTTTTAAAAGAGAAACGAGTTTAGAGAAAAAATTTAAGGTGAAAAAGGTTTTTTTTTTTTTTCTCACACAAGTATCAATTTATCATCTATATTAAAATCATCCTTTTCAATTTTGTTGGTCAACATACATTATCACCTATATTCGCATCATTCTTTTTAGTTTTATTGGTGAAAAACATTATCTATATTTATCAATAAAATATGTAAAGTTAAAATTTTATTTAGATCACTTTAATATTAGGCAGGATTGACATTAATTTTTTTTTTTATAAATACTAAGATATAATACTCATGTTCCTCACAAAATATATTGAAAACAATTATTATGTATTCAGTAAGCAAGACAACTCTCCTATCTATGTTTTTGTTCCACCTAATAATTGTTACCTCAACTAATTGTGCAAAGATCGGTCGAAACAAAGTGACAGAGACAATGACAAGGAACGCAAAAATCAATTATGATCAGAAGGTGCAAAACAATTCTCTTTGTGATAAGGTAATATGTAATGTAGGGTGTATGGAAGATGGGTATAAGAAGGGTGTTTGTCATGGTGATAATTGTGAGTGTATAAACTGATAAGTGGATCTTGTCTCATAATGTAAGAAAGTATTAATCAAACAAGATATCATAAAAAAAATTATACGTGATATATTATATCACTCTATTTCGTATAATATAACTATTTTAAAATTATCAACGAATCCACTAAGAAATGTCATGAATGGTTCTTCTTACGAGAAAAAAATTCTAAGTTTGTGTTCTTTTTTACTTATTTAAATGAAATCAATATGAAATCTAATATATCGTATTTATAAAAGGAGTAAACGGAAACTCAAATTTTATTGCATATAAATTCTCACCTTTAAAATAAATTACGTAAATTGGGGTTTCTATTAAAATTGAGTCTCTCCCTCCCTCCCTCCCTCTCTCGACACTAGATCAAAAATAAATATTTTAAAGTATAAAAAATTTAAGGGATATATATATGGGGCAACGCCCAATTAATTACGCGGAGAAGGTAAGTATTCCCTATTAATTACAACTTCAACTTAATTCCCAATTAAGCACAAAATATTACCCAATTACCAAAATATCCTTCTACCTATTATTAATTACTTTAATTATATATTTTATTAATTATAGTTTAATATTTATTTATTTTTTTCAGATTTTTTTTTAAAATATTTTTTTTTTCGAAATATTTTTTTTTCAAAAAATATTTTTTTTTAGAAAAATATTTTTTTTTTCGAAAAATAATTTTTTTTTCAAAAAATATTTTTTTTTCGAAAAATATTTTTTTTTCGAAAAATATTTTTTTTTCAAAAAATATTTTTTTTTTCGGAAATTTTTTTTTTCGAAATTTTTTTTTTTCGGAAATTTTTTTTTCGAATTTTTTTTTTTGTCGATTTTTTTCCCCCAGAATTTTTTTTCCATGATAATTGTGTGTTAAAGTAACACAAAATCATATGTGTTGTGTGTTGCATGAACACCCAATATGTATAATATTGAGTTGTTTAAACACACATAAATAACAAATTGTGTGATACATGAACACAAAATCAGACAGACAGAATATTTGTACACAAAGGTATAGAATAATGTATATGTAGGCTGATTATGTGTTCATGCAACACGCAATTGCTGAAAGTATGTGTTACAGTAACACACAACAGTATGGGTTTTGTGTTGGTAAGACACACAATGCGTTTATCATTTACAGTTTTGCGTTGCTTAAACACACACAAATAACAATTGTGTGTTGCAGGAACACAGAATAAGATATACAGAATATTTGTACACATTAATAGATAATAGTGTACAGATAGCCTGAACATCTGATTGTGTGTTAATGTAACACACAATCGCTTGATGTATGAGTTACAGTAACACAAAACAGTATGGACTTGTGTGTTAATGAAAAAATCTTCGAAAATATTTTTCGAAAAAAAAAAAAAAAATTTAAAAAAAAAATAATTTTCGAAAAAAAAAAATTTTAAAAAAAAAATATTTTTCGAAAAAAAAAATTCCAAAAAAAAAAAAAATTTGTGGAAAAAAAAATATTTTTCGAAAAAAAAAAATCAAAATTTTTTTTTTTCGGAAAAAAAAAAATTTAAAAAAATGAAAAAATAAATTCAGATATTAAATATATAAATATATAATGAAATAAAAAAACATATAAGGGCAATAATGGAAGGTAAATATGACCATGTGCTTATTTGAGAATTAAGTTGAAAATTTGTGAGTAAGTAGGAAGTAATTTCCTCCTTCCTTTTTTTTGAGAATGAAAAGTGAGGAAGTGTAATTAATTGGGAATTATCTCTCTATATATATATATATATATATATATATATATCTATATTATATTTCGAAGTTTTTCCTACGGTCTGGATTTACCCACTTAAGTGGTGGCCAGGATCGATTCTGGAAAAATATAAGTGGTGGCCAGGATCGATTCTGGCAAAACATAAGTGGTGGCCAGGATTGATTCTGGCCCCACTTAATACAAAAAAAAAAAAAAAAAAAAAACCTCATTTCACTCTCTTATCTCGAACCCTAACTCAATCTTCTCCAGAGCCGCTCTCCAACTTCATCCACACAAACGGCGATGGAAGACCATTCTCCACCTCCGCATCACCGCTAGAAGACCACTCTCCACCACCGCTCGAAGACCATTCTCCACCATCACGGATTCGAACCCCTCAGCTGTTCCAACTTCATCCACACAAACGGCGATGGAAGACCATTCTCCACCATTCTCCACCACCGCTCGAAGACCATTCTCCACCATTCTCCACCACCGCTCGAAGACCATTCTCCACCGCCGCTCAAAGACCTCCACCGCCGCCCAAAGACCTCCACCGCCGCCCAAAGACCATTCTCCACCGCCGCTCAAAGACCATTCTCCATATGTTTTACAGCCATTACATACAACTTTATATCTGATCGTAGCTTCTTCCGTAAACATCCTTCAATAACTCATTTGGGAACTATCAAGGTAAGATTCAAATTTAAAATTCATTAATTAAATTTTGGGTATAAATTCATTAATTAATATTCATCTAATATTCTCTTATTTTGGAAGAAGACCTCATCACATGATGTACGCAGATTTTTGTCGATTTTCACATGTTGGAAATGCGTGTCATCAGGTTTGATTTTCAATATTTTTATTAAACAAAATTAACTTCACATTGCACGCGATTTGTTTCTTCATACATATTTTCTTATGTAATTTGTTCAGAAACGATGGAATGGAAGATCGTTACAGTGTTTTAATTAGATTCGATGATCAAACCTCAGCAGATTCTTTCTATAAACATTTTAGTGGAATGCGTTTTTCATCTCTTGAAGTAATAATTTACACTCAAAATGATTATTTTCCATTTATAGTAAAAAAAAATGTGTTCTCACTTTTTTTTTACTGTTTCTCCAGGTAAATACATGTAATGTACTGTTTGCAGTTGATATACAATACACAGGCTCTATAGAACACACTCAAACTTCTCCAGGAAATACTACAGATCAGCCTTCATGTCCAGTTTGTCTTGGTATTTATCACTCTTCAAACGTGCGTGTAAATCCGAGTGAATTTTGATAATTTTTTTAAGTGAATTTTGACTTTGACAGCTGTAATTAAGCTTTTGACCCAGGAATATACCTACTCCCCTCAGGCTAATCATCGTAAAGTAAGCTTTAATCCGAGTGAAAGTTATTCTTTGTTTTTCGTTTTTAGTGGTTTTAATCCGAGTGAATTTTAAGGGAGGATTGATAGGATTAGCAGCTGCAACAGTGGGATTAACTTCAGAGGCAGCTCAACACCTTGATGTAAGAAATTATTAAATTTATGTGTTTTTAATTTTTAGAGTCTTGATAAACTGAATTAATTGTAACAATTCATTCACATTATTGTGTTGGCAGATTTGCGTATAATACAGGTGAACGTGCAGTTTTAGCTCTCAGGTCCTTATATCCGCAGAAAAGGAAAACGCCCTGTGTCAATGATAGCCCAAGTAGTCCTGCTAAAGTAAGTTTTTATGTTTTTTGTTTAGTTTTTTCATTTATTGTAAAATTTACCATTTCCTTTATTGAGATATCTTTGAATTCACTACTGATTGTTGGTTGATAATTAATTTCAGAACAGTTGAGTTGGTAATGAGCTCTCCGTCGATTACACAGAAGCATTGAGTCCTTCGGAAAGTGCAGTGAGTTCTCGATCGAACAGTTGAATTAATTTGAAGCATTGTTGGTTGATAATACCAAGCAACAAAAGAAGGGCAAGATTTCAAGGTTAATTGATTATCAACATTAACTTGAAATTTAATATTTGTATACATGTTAATATATGTTTTTTTATGTAGAAAGTTTAATGAAAAATTGGTCGAATTTGCCCCCACCAAAGAGCAGTACCAACATTGAAGTAAAATCCAAAGGTATATATAACTTGATTTGCTGTTACTTTCTTATTTTTTCTTATCTTTGGGTCATGAATATTAATCAATCATATACCATTACAGCTGTTATTTTTCCAGAACTGTAGCTTTGAAGAATATATGTGTAACTATAAGCAAAAAGGGTTCAACACTTAAGAAGCTGCTTCAACTAACAAGCCGGCACAGTCGCAGACTCAGCTACAGTGGCTAAGGAGGAACCAGTTACCAGCTGAAACGGCTTAAAAGAAGTCGAAAAGACTGTTCAGTCCGAAGTTGTTGATTCGAGGTAGGGTTTTGTTCTTTCTTCTGTATTTCACAATTGTAAGCTTCTCTCAATATGTTCGATCAAATGACCGAATCAAGCATATGATAATTAAGTAATTTTCAAAGACCTGTAATTGAACTAATTTTATTGTAGGTCCTATTTCACCGCAAAGATGATTTGTGTCAATCTACATCTGCACAGATGCTTAGTGGCATTCATCTAGACTCTGGAATGAGGTGTGCTAATTCATCTCTTTAGTTCTTTATTTAAAGCTTTTCATTATATTATTGAAATTTTATAGTCTAATCTTATGATGTCTTACAAGCGTTTATTTGACAGTTTTACATAACACAGGGACCCTTGGTGCAATGTAGCCTGTTTCAATTGCTGAGTAATGATAGGAAATATATATATATATCTCGGTGTAATTCTCAAAACTAATTAGATATGGTTTTGGTGAAGGCAGAAAAGGTACCTTAAACTGTGAGTTGGATTTTATTATGGTGTTGGATTTTGCACCATTGATCCCTGTATTATGCAAAATAGCCAAATACCCTGCGTAATACATTAATATTTATTCTATATGGATTATATAGAATAAATATTAATGTATTTGCTACTTTTTGCATAAAACAGGGACCAATATTGCAATTTATTCTATATGGATTTCTGATAATATTTATTCTATGTGTAGGCCTTACGGAACTATTAGTCTTTTGTCTGCACTTATCTGTGAAGAAGTTAAAGACCTTATGACTAATTACACTGACGAAGAAACATGGAGTTGGGTAGCACGTGATATTTTATTAGATACTTGGACTGTACTTCTCATGGTAAATTTCATTATTTCTTTTTATATCTATATATATATATTTACATTTTAAATTTTCTAAACAACCATTTTATAGTATGGGTCATGATGGTTTTCCACCATAAGGGATTATTGCTGCAGCTAATCTCTTTAATTTAATTGTAGAAGCTGAATTAAAAGGTAATTCTCAATTCTCTGTTAAAAGTTAATTCTCAATTCACTATAAGTCCCTAGGTTTTCAAAAGAATATTTCTACCCCATTGAAAAAAAAAAAGAAAAATTTATAATAATACTTTGTAATCCCTCTAAATATTCAAAATCTTCTTTTGCGCCATCCTTTTTACTGTTTGTGTGAATATTTGTTGTTTCCTTGATAGACTATAGGCTATTTTGCATAATATAGGGACTTATAGTGCAGTGCAATTATTAAATCTTCAGGGTCCTACAAATATCTGTGGTCCCACCATATATTCAAAATCTTCACTTGCCCCATCTTTTTTGCCGTTTCTTTGATAGAATATAGGCTATTTTGCATAATATAGGGACTTAATGTGCAATTATTAAATCTTCAGGGACCTACAAACAATTCACACGCTTCAATTCTTTCATCATTACAGTGCATTATGCAACAAAAGATAAATCAAAGAGTAAGTCTTGCAAAATTAAGTGACAATGTTTAATTAATTTTTTTTAATAAATAAATAAATTAATTTTTTTTTTTACTTTTCAGGATGATATTACTAAAATGATCAAATATGTTGAAATGTCATCTGGTAAATTTCTTTTATTCTTGAATATGCACTTTAATTGAAATATTGATTTTTTTTCTTACTATATAAAAGAAAATTTCTTAGAATAATTATTCTATTTGATATTAATTTCAGGAAACCTTACAACGAGCTGCCGAAATCAAGGAGTTTCCGAAATCAAGGAGCTGACGAATAAATATTTAATTTTCTTGCATTTTACCATTAATATCATTTCCATTTGCCTTTTTTAAATTTTGTTATCTATATATAAATATCCTAAAACTATTTTAAGCAAATATATTAGTCAAAACATTACTAAAATATTTCGAAGGTTTAATCATAGCATACTTTCCTTGATTTATGTTAGTTTCCTTTTCCTAAAACAATTTTTTAACTATATACGAAAATCATTTCTAAACATTCCAACTTCTTTTCTTTTATTAAAAAAATTTCTCACTTTCTTTTGCTCAAAGCATAACTTCGAACTAAGGTTAGTATTAATTTTCGCTTAGTATATTTTAAATGTAATAGTTGAAAATTTCGCTTAGTTTTAATATTCGGTTAGTTTTAACTTCGAACTAACTTAAATTTAAATGTACTGTTGTAATATTCGCTTAGTATTTTTTAACTGTAATAGTTAAAATTTTCGCATATATTCTAGAAATTGTATTAAACTGTTTTAGAGTGTAATAAGAATTCTATGAACTGTTTTAGAGACCCTCCTTTCTTTTTAGCTTCTCACTACTTAACTTTAAATGTAGTGTTGTAATATTCGCTTACTATTTTTTAATTGTAATAGTTAAAATTTTCATACAGTAGTCTAGAAATTGTATAATCAAAATGCTTAAGGATAAATTTAGGGGTATTTACGTGATTAGACATTGGCTCGCGTTTTAGTACAAAAGCTTTGACGAATTAGGTTAGTGGGTGATATAGAATTTAATGTTGGCTCGCGTTTTAGACATTGTCTTGCGTTTTAGTACTAAAATTTACTTTTGTAATATTACTGTATATAGAATATTAAACAGAAATATATTTTCATCCTTTGAAAGTGATCCTCTTTTTTTTTTCTTGGGGGTGATATAAAAATATCTTATTTAAAAACTGAAAATGGGTAATAATGGTTTTCTTTAATACATCAGCTATGTTGTGTCCATTATTGTATATAGAATAGTCCATTACTGTATATAGAATATTAAAAAGAAATATATTTTCATCCTTTGAAAGTGATCCTCTCTTTTTCTTCTTGGGGTGATATAAAACTGAAAATGGGTAATAATGGTTTTTTTTAATACATCTAAATGAATTAACCAAGACTTTGCATAATTAAACTAACCTCAAAACTAATTAAAAATGATAATAATATATTGACTGTTTGTTATCATACTAATTTTTTATTCTTACTTAATACTTTATCACATTTCAATAGATCTGTATATATCTATATAACATTACATAATTCCACTTTACGAAAATTATAACACCAATAAATATACCTAAATCCTTTGAATAAATAAATAAATTAGTTATTAAAATATAAATTAATGAGATTTTAAAATAAACTTACTTCTCAGAATTAAGAATTTCGTAATACTTCTTGCAACATCCTAAAACAGTACAAGTACAAAAGTTTCACAAGTACACCTTAACCATGCTGATATCTAGAAATTGTATCTACAAAAGTTGGTTAATATATAACGAAAAATAATTAAATTTTTTGAATGATAGATAAGAGTTTATTGTTCTATTTATCATTATCTTAAATTTTACTTTTTATATGATAAGATTATTTAGTAATTACATGATATTTAAATTTTGTTAATATATAATAACTAATATACAATGTATTTACTACTCCACAGGTTTTATTAACACTAAAAAAATGATTGTCTACAAGAGTCGTGCCGTAAGTAATTTTTGTGTTTATTTTACTATTTTGTATAATTCTTTGCTAAACAGTACTATTTTTTCAGGCTAACAGAAATCTCATGGAAACCGTAAGTTAACCTATCTTATACGCATTACGTATTTTGGCTGTGTATATTATTTTTGAAGTGTAATTATGAATTCAAATTGTAGGTTCAGTTCCTTCAATCGCAAAATGTGATTGTTACATTAAGGGACAAGGAGGAATTTTATCGATTAAAATCACCACAAGTAAGAAATAAATAAAACTTTTCTATAATGTGAGTAAAGCTTATTACAAAATAATGATTTGGAATTATATGTAGAATTGGAAGCAACTTATGAATGCTGATTAGAAAAAAAGAAGACGTGTGGCTAGATGGGACTACAATCAAATGGTAAAATTACTCATAGGTTATACCGTTATATGATTTATATTTGTAATACATACTTAATTACAATATTTCAAATATGCAGGTTATTGTCGCGGTTCCCCAAATCGAGCGATATATGTATGTTGATATATCCACGTTTTGTAGAGTTATGAGACGGATGCACAAAAAACATGATAAGAATATTGAAAAGATTCAAGAAAAAGACATTTAGTAGTTATGGACTATTTTGTATTCATGTCATCTCAAATATTTGAGATTTTTATTTTGTATTACATAAAAATATATTTTGGTTGATTGATTTATAATTTATGTCGCTATTGAAATTTTTTAAATTTATTTTTATCTCAAGAAATTTTGTTTATCCAGTGTAATATTTATTTTTGTAAATTAATATTGTTAGAATGCCTTCAGGCTCGGGTTTTTCTAAGAATATATCGTATTCTTAAATATAAATTTACATTCGAATTTTAAATTGTTCGAAGTGGCTTCAGACACGGGCAATACCTAGTATATATATATTCCTATATTTCTTTTTACTAATGTTTTCTTCTTAATAAATTGGCCAAATTTGAAATATATTCCAAGACTAATAGGCACCCTAGTTCGGCCCTTGAGTACATCAATATTAATCCGAGCATCAATTTTTTCTCGAATGCTTACATTTATGAATTTTACCATCTGTAAACACGATTCAAAATGTATATTATTCCACTTTTTTATCTCTCATAATTTCTTTTATATGGATAATTGATTTTAGCGCAAACTGAAGGAAAAGACTGACCCATTCGGTGACTTTCGCGGTCGCCCTCACTGAACCAACTTGAATCTGAACTACGATTCAGATCAAGTCTGACCGAAATCGAATTTCCTTTTCGTGTGTGTGTGTGTGTGTGTGAGAGAGAGAGAGAGAGAGAGAGAGAGAGAGAGAGAGAGAGAGAGAGAGAGAGAGAGAGAGAGAGAGAGAGAGAGAGAGAGAGAGAGAGAGAGAGAGAGAGAGAGAGAGTATTTACTTATTTCAATAGATACAAAAAGAAAATAATGTAGTTTGATTAAAGAGACCATATTACTTTTTAATAAAATACAAATCGAAAAACTAAGGCCTTATTTGGTTCGTAAAAATATTTTTTATTTCCGTTTTCATAGTATATTTTCATAAAATGATTTTTGTTTTCAGAGTATATCTGCAGAAAATATGAAAAACGATGATTTCACGTTCTATAATATAGCAACATTTGCATTTAATTTTCTAGAAAACTGTTTTCCTTTTCTCTAGCTAAACATGTATTTAATAGTATTTCGAGAATGTGAACGGAATTATTCATTATTTTCATGAACCAAACGGGGCCTAATCATTTAGAATGTTTTGTAAAAATAAAATATTAAATTGAATTTGATATTAAAATAAATATAAACACAAAAATTGCATGATCACAAACATTTCGTTGAAGCCTCTTAATTTTTTCATATAACTCAAACGTATTTATTGGATCGTTATATTAGGCTCATCTATGACCTTAAATCTTTTGATGTATTCCATAGAGTTAATTAATTGATTGACCTTTTTTCACAAATTTAATGTATTAACCCAAATTTATAAATTTCAAGTTTTTTAAGCAATTAAGTTTATAGGAATTTGACCCTTTGTCGTGTAAGGAAGTCGTAGAGACCAATTGCACTTATAAATAAGGGCAACTGTCATTGTAGATGTTTTGGAAATATACAATTAGTTCTCAAGCTATTACACCAAAAACCTTAATTGTTTGCCGTTTGTTTGGCTGCTTTTTAAAGCATATGAGATATAACACACATAATTCTTCATAAAATTGATATTTTTTTTTTTTTTCAAATGCATAATAAAATATAGATAGTAGAAAAGGTTACAAAGTTTAGCCCACCCCGGAAGGTTCGGCTTCATTACAAATCAAAGTAGCTAACTGGGGAGGGATACACACACCCCAATTACCAAACAGAGTGCTAAGAAGCTCCTGTTTAGCAATCCAGTCAGCTGTCCCATTTCTACTTCTAGATACAAACGAAAAAGAAGGAGATGATAGTTCAGCAAAATAATAAATATTACAAACTAAGTTTTTAATTGAATGACTCAACACTGGTAATCCTGACGAAAGAGACTTCATAATAGTGGCTGAGTCATTCTCTATAATCACGCTTCCAAAAGGATAATTTGAAGCCATCTCTGTAGCTTTCAAGATCCCCGTGGCCTCTGCCTCTAGCACCGAATCTGCCGCAATTTTCCAACTATTACCTGCTACAAATTCTCCATTAGAGTTTCTAACTAAACATGCTATTGCAGCTCCCTTATCGGAAAAAGCTGCATCACAATTAATTTTAAATTTATTAGGTGGAGGTTTTTTCCACTTATCTTTGAATTTTTGATTATGTGGAATATTATCATTAATATTTATTCCAATATTATTAATGTTATTAACTTTCCCTAACTTATCTAGAAAGTTTAAATCGTTAGGGTTTGAAATTTTATAATATTCTTTCCAATTCTCTGTAGCTTTTCTAATGGTATTCAAAGGTTCACATTTTTTTCCATTATAGATAAAATTATTCCTATCCTTCCATATATGCCACATTATAATGCATATAAGTTCAAAAATCCTATCATGATTATCAAATTTTTTCATGATTTTTTGTACATGATTTAAAATCCAAAATTCTACACTTATAGTTGTATCATTATCAGTTTTTAAATTTAACGGGTTAGTAAACCATACACTTTTAGCCCAAGGGCATCTGAAAAGCATATGTTCCACTGTTTCAATATTATTATCACAAATCTTACAAATGTTATCTTTTGCACATTTCCTTTTAAAAAGGTTTTCACCTGTTGATAAAAGGTTTCTAATAGCTCTCCACATAAAATTCCTTATTTTTGTTTGGGTTTCCATTATCCAAATAAGTTTCCAAATTTTTTTGTCCCTAGTAATAGAGGGTGTAGGATTATTTATATTTCTTATAATTTGGATATTAGTTTCATCATCTTTTAATTTATGATAAGTATCCTTAACTGTATAAGTGCCATTTTTACAGTAGTCTATACTTATTTGGTCTTCACATAGAACCTTAGGTATTATCATTTTTTCAATTTTTTCTTTGATTTCCTTGGGATATAATTGATTTAAAAGATCAATGTCCCAGGATTTATTATCTTTAATTAGTTGATTTACCCAAAGTAGGTTAGAGTTTATTGGTTGGATAGGTTGCTTGATCACATATCCAATTATGTTCATAAATATTAATACTCCTTCCATTACCTAGTTTCCATTTAATATTATTCTTGAATGTATCTCTACCTATGAGTATACTTCTCCATCCCCAAGAAGGTGAGCTACCAATTTTAGCTTCAAGGAAACTACAGTTTTTGAAATATTTTCCTTTAAGGAGTCTATATAAAAGAGACTCTTTTTTATTTAATAGGTTCCAAACTTGTTTACCTAATAGAGCTTTATTCATCAGGTGTAGGTCTCTAAAACCTAACCCACCTTCAAATTTTGAGCTAGTAAGTATATCCCAGTTAGCCCAATGTATTCTTTTTTTTCCTTTATCACCCACCAAAATTGAGCAATTATAGAGTGGATTTTGCTTATGATATTTTTTGGAAAAATAAAATTTGACATAAAATAGTTTGGTAGGCTTTGGATTATTACCTTTATTAGTATTTCCTTCCCTCCTTCTGAAAGAAAGATGGTTTTCCAATTTTCAAATCTATTTAGAATCTTATCAATTAAGAATTGAAGATCTTTTGATTTTGACCTAGTCCATTCAGTTGGCATTCCTAAGTAATTACCTAGGTTATTGGTTTTCTTCATATTTAATCTTTGAGTTAGTATAGTTTGTATAAGAATTGGTGTATTAAGACTAAAAATTACCCCACATTTATTGAGATTAAGACATAATCCAGAGGCATTTTTATATTTATTCATAACATCATTAAATGCTTGTATTTCTACATTATCAGCATTAAGGAAGAAGAGGCTATCACCAGCAAAGAGGAGGTGTGTGATAGTAGGACACTCTCTTCCAATTTTAATTCCTTTTAGTAGATCAATATCTTTTTTTTCCCGAATGAGATCATTTAATGTTTGTGAAATTAGGCAGAAAATTAGGGGGGGCAGAGGGTCCCCTTGTCTAATTCCCCTAGTAGGTTTTTGTAATTGGTGTACTTCACCATTTATTAGGATTGAGTAGGTAACTGAGGTAATACAAACCATAATTTTCCTAATCCAATCTTTATTAAAACCTATTTTTATTAGAAGATCTTGTAAGAAATCTCATTCTATATATTCATAAGCTTTTTTTATATCTGCTTTAACTGCAACCATATATTTCTTTGTTTTTTTCCTTCTTTTTATATGGGTTATTAATTCATGTGCAATCATTGTATTTTCCTGAATCATTCTATCAGGAATGAATGCACTTTGATTTTCTCCTACCAGGGAGTTCATGAATGGTTGTAATCTATTAACCAATATTCTAGCTATTATTTTATAAATAAAATTTGAGCAGCTGATTGGTCTATAGTGTTTAATGTTAGTAGGCTTACTTATTTTTGGAATTAAAGTGATAAGAGTTTGGTTTAAATCAGATAGCTCACCCTTATTATTCCAAAAATTGTTTATAACTCTCATGATGTCAAGTTTAATAATATTCCAATATGTTCTAAAGAATATTCCATTATAACCATCAGGACCTGGTGCTTTATTAGGTCCCAATTCCCATGTTGCTTTTTTAACTTCTTCTTCATTAATGTGCATATTTAAAGTATCTGCCGATTTTTTATCTATTCTACTAGTAATGAGATTTATAGTGTTAGTATAATCTCTTTTTCCAGCAGTTGTAAAGATATTATTAAAGTAATTAACTATTTCTAGATTTATATCATTTTTATCTTCAATCCATTTCCCATTTTCATTAGTGATGGTAAGCATTTTATTTTTGCTTCTTCTTTCTTTTGTACAAGCATGGTAGTATTTAGTATTTTTCTCTCCTTTTTTTAGCCATATATTTCTAGATCTATCTTTCCAGAAGATTTCTTCTCTTTTCCAAGTTACTTCTAATTCTTTGGTTATAAGATTATATTCATCCCAATTAAAGTTAGGGTTATTATTATTGAGATTATTTCTAATCTTTTAATAAGTTTTTCTATTTGGATTTTATTATTACCAAATTTCTTTTTATTCCAAACTCTTAATGCTTGACTGCATTTTTTAAGTTTATGGTTGATCACTGCATTAGGGTTACCCCTAAGAGAGTTAAAATCATTCCAAACTTTTTTAATAATATTTAAACAATCAGTTTCCATAGTCCAGAAACTTTCAAAATAAAATCTTCTTTTATTTTTATTAAGAATTTTATCATGATGTAGTATCAAGGGGCAATGATCTGAACCAATTGCTGGTAAGACTGCCACCCAGGCATTAGGGAAGATACTATCCCATTCAGAGTTGTGTAAAACTCTGTCTAAAATAGCTTTTATAAGCTTTTTATTAGCTCTTTTATTGGTCCATGTAAATCTACAACCATAAGAGGTTGTTTCCTCCAAATTGTGGAGGTTAATAAAATTGTTAAAATTTTTTGTTGATTTTTTATGACATATATTTCCCCCTAACTTATCTTTAAGAGCTCTAATACAATTAAAATCACCTAATATAGTCCAAGGAAAATTTTGGGGTTTTAAACATTTAAGAAATCAAAAGAAATTTCTTTTTCAAAATCATAGGGGTCTAAATATACATAAGTATAAAATAAAGGGGTTAAATTACACCTATCAATTTTTAAGGGGGGTGTATTCGATTGAGAATCTGATGGATTTTTTTGGACTTTAAAAAGTCTATAGACTTTGCAGATTTTATGGATTGTATTAAATCCAAACAGATTTTGACAGATTCTGGCAGATTCTTTTTAAATCTTGTATAGAGTTGAATGAATTTTTGTAAATCCTTTATATATTTTGACACTTTGACATACAATTTTTTTATTTTTTTACAAGAATTAAAAATGCTCTACAATGTGGTTGATGGAAATAAAAGTGATTTAAAATAAATTATTGCAAACACTATATATTTAATCAATAATTTAAACTATCAAAGTATATAAAATAAAGAACCAAATAAGCTATTTACACATCCGTCTGGTCCTATGTTAGACCCGGATCTTTACCAATGTGTTAGTGACTTTAAAAATGTTCTCTAATGTTAGTTTCATCGAATTAAAACAACTAAGTACTACTTGGATTGTCAAATTAGTAGAATATGTCATAGATAATATGTTATACAATGTAACCACATGTTTCTTTTGAAACTGTAGTTCTCAATGACAAAAAAATATTAATCACGAGATATCATTTTAGGTTCATTATTGTATTTAGCTGGATCCATATAATATATTGTAGCTCTCCATGAATTTTTTTTATTGAACAATATCTCATTAATTTTTTAACTGAATCAATCGTCTTGCGTAAAAAATGTTATGTAAATTTTTTTAATTGAAGTTAACATAAAAAATATTAATAGCAAGAATGGGTTTTTTAATTGATACAATAATGTTACGACTAATTTTTTCACGAATTTTTTTTTTAATTATAGTCGCACATGAAAAATATATCATGAGTTATTTTATTTTTATTTTTCAATTTGCTAGAAAATAGTCTAAAGAAGAAATCCATCAGAATCTCTAGGTAAAATGATAGATTTCAAAATGAAAATTTTGTTCTTTAAAATCCTATGAAATCCAATAGATAATGAATTCCAAAAAAATCCATAGACTTTTGAATACCATAAGATTTTAAATGATTGTTTAAAATCCAGATTGAATACACCAAGATTTTAAAAGATTCTTTAGAATCGTAATTGAATACACCAAGATTTTAAAAGACTCTTTAGACTCTTAATTGAATACCTCCCGACTTTTAAAATCCAAAAAAATCCTATAGACTCTCTATTGAATACACCCCCCTAAGTGTATATAATATGGTGAGGATTTAATAATTTCAATTAAAAAACCCTTCTTCCCCAAAATTGCCAGGCCACCCCTCGCCCCCTTCGGCTCCACCGTTTCCCACAGTTTCATATCTAAATCCCTAGCAAATTCATTAAGCTTAGTATAAACATTCTTAGTCTCAGAAAGAAACAATACCTCCGGCCGATGCTTAGCGCAGAGATCACGAGCAGCCTGGATTGTCAAGGGATTGCCGATTCCTTGACAATTCCAGGCAATATGTATCATTGATTGAGATGGGGTTGATCAGGCTCAACCCCAGAAAGCTCTTCCTCGTTCAAATCATCTTCATCGATCGACATGTGTTCATCATCTGGAGGTTCAAGGTTATTTGAAGATTCTGAATCACCTTCATTACTCCCTTCAATCTCTTTCTTTCTAGGTAATTTGCTCCTAGATTTTTTGTATTGGTCAAAGAGTTTCGTTCCCGAACCTTCAATCTCACAAATTTTTCATAAAATTGATATGGATTTAGGTTCTTTCATAGTTACTTATTTTTTCATTTATGTGATTTATTAATTTAATCACAAAAATATTTTTATAGAGTTATAATATGCTTATTTGAGGGACTAATCCTTATATTTTTATAGTTTTTCATTTCTTATCCAAATTTAGAAAATTTGTACTTATAGAGCTATTTGTGTATGATTTGTGTGTCAAGTATGCATGTCATAGGTACTTGAATGGTACTAGATCTTAATACAAGGATAAGAAGTAGAGAAAATGAGATTACACCTAAATCATGGCGTTCGAGAACAATTCAACCATTTTAAAAGCGAGAGTAATTGATGGCTATGTTTGGAAATCGTTTTGTTAGTGCCATCACGTGCGGTTTTTTGAAGAATCTGGAGGTGCCCTTTTGATTTATACATAGTACTTGTTGTTAGGAGCTCGTGGGAACTAACAATTTGTGATTTTAAGCTGAATTAAAGAAGTTGTCAAAGTTGCAGATGTCGTGACTCGAAATAGTTCACTCTTCTTTGAAAACCTTTTTGGGTTGACTTGGACTCTCTCTAAAAGGGACCCACAAGTCCAAAAATGTTTTAACCCTTTTATATATCATTATTTAAGTTGCGAAAAAAGTTACCAATCATTAGACATCCGTTTTATTAGCCAGATAAAAGATAAACGCTTGGAGGAAAAAAAACTAGAAGTTAGATCCCTACTATACCACTTATACACCATTCCGCCTCTATTATTAGGATAGTTAGTATTAGTTTCTTGTCTTGAACATGATTCTAATCTTTTTACTATATTGTTTTATTGTTTTCATTATGAACTAAATTAATTTAGCTTTAGTTTACAATCATGTCTCAATGAGTTGAGGATATGATGGAATTTGTCAACTCTCAAGATAAGAACTTGAAGCTTTGGAAGAGTCTCTGCCCATTGAGGAAATGAATCACTTATGAAGTTTACTGTGATATCCACGACTTCTAGTTAATGCCAGTTGATCAATGTCTGAGGAAAAGGATCAATGTCTGAGGAAAAGGCTCTCACATGACAATGTCGCCCAACATCAAGAATCGTAAGCTTCGACAACTGCCTAGTTCTGGAGGAATGAGATCAGAGAAGCGGTTATTGCCCAACATAAGATGCACCAATCTCTTTTGGCAAATTTCAGATGAATTCATGCCATTTAAAAAAAGTTGTTGTCTAGGTGCAAAAACGCTAAATAGAATTGTTGTGTGGGTGCAAAAACGACAAATTAATGAGTATTGCGTTGTATAAGGATATTACAAATGCAGCAAGATGCAAGCTTTACAATAACATCTGTCATGATCATATTGATTATGTAAAATAAAAACAATTGAATAATGACACAAACCACCAAATGGACAGTTTTCACATAAGTTGCATGAGTAGCAATAGTAATTAATGGGTATATGCAACTACTTAAACCGGGAAACAAACAACAAAATGCTCCTCCATGAGTCCATACTTTGTACTCAAGAGCTACTTGTATAATAACTCAGCGTCCAGAAGACACTAAAACATTATGCTCTTTTAAACGTCTCTGAAACTGAGCCAATCGGTTCTGCAATTGTAAGATCCCTGCAGCCTTCTGTGACAATATTGTATTCAATCTTGTCACATAATCATCCAACTGGTTACCCGGTTGATCCGCCACAACCAAAAGATTCATTTCCTGCAACACATTTTACAAATTTAGCACTCTTGCGAGAAAAAACAAAAATAAAATGAAAAATAAAAACCAACCTCTCTAACAATATCCATGGTTTCCTCCACTTGTCTCCTATGAGCAGCAACAAGGTCCTCCTCTTCCTGAAATACGAGGCTTGAAATGTAAGTATTTGGAATACACAACAGGTTTTAGTAGATATTTTACTATTATTACCTTTAAAAGCGCGTCTAAACCAGTATCTGATTTTAAGTAGTTAGAATCCATCTTCATTTGTTGACCATTGACCTTCTTGTAATTTTCATCCGAAGATGAGGGTTTATATACATCGTTTTTTACACTCTTTTGCCAAATTGGGGGTTTTTCTTGTTCATACACCTCGTCATCATACTCATCTTGATCAGTCTGTTCAGCCCATGACTCACCTATCTCATCTTCAAAGGTTGAAGTAGGTGTAAATTGTATTGGTGTTGACTCCTTCATATTTAAAACATCCTTCTTAGCTATACTCCCTTTCGAAAGACTCTTAACCCTAACATTACACGGACACAAAATAAGAAAAAATAGTAACAATCTAGCGATAAACAAAGCTTTGGTTACGTACCTATCAGCATATCTTAATGTGTTTAAAGTATGTTCAGAAGATCCCGAGCTAGGAGAAATACAAGAGATCATAACAGTACGAGAATCTCCAACAAAGGAATCGCGTAATACTTCTGTTAATTTACTGCCTCGGAAAGGGATATGTCCTTGATCATTATCAAGCGCTCTAATGCATTCTTTTAGTGCAAGCAAGCTTTTATTTATCTCCGCTCCTTCTGTTCTGCACGTGCATTAAAAAGTAATAAGATTTTTTTAATTTTTTTTTCAAGAAAAAAAAAAGTAGAAGTTACCTTGTTTGCTTATCATTATCAGTGGTATCAGCACCACGCTCACTTCCTGCTAGATCTATGAAGGAGAGTTTTCCGATATTTCGAGGAGGTTTTGAGTCATTTCCATCAACTGATCGTTTAATAGCAAGCTGAAGTATAGCGTGGGACCTTGATGATTCTTCATTTGCACCAGTGGTCCCTGTACTTCTTGTAGCGTTTCCTTTCTCGATAAGCTCCTTAATTGTCTCCACATCTGATACTCTGTACTCTTGTAACCCAACTATACATACTTGCTTCTTTCCATCTTCTCTCATGAAAAGTTTTCTACATAACAGACGTATTATTATTATTAATAAAATTATAAAAATGAAGCGCCTAAATGATTCCATGGATTAAGAAAACTTATAAGTACTCACTTTCGCTCGTTCAGTAGATCAAAGAGTTTTCCTCCGTAAATCTCGAAAAAACTGACTAATAATTGGTACCCTTGGTTACGATAAGTATGGTGCATAAGCCGAAGAATATCTCTAGAGGCTTTCAGGGGTAATGGCTTCATAGTCCAAGTTTTACCACTTCCTGAATAAAAATAAAGAAAATTAAAATAAATTGAGGATCAATAGCGAGTTTTTAATGACTTTTACCTGTCTGTCCATAAGCAAAGCAAGTTGCTTTGGTTCGTTGGAAAATTATAGGAACAATGGGCTCCACAGTTTCGCGATACACCTGAAGAAAAGAAAGAGAAAAATAAGACAAGTATATAATTGAGGGTAAAAAGGTACTACTATTACCTCGTCATTTGAAACCTCCTCATCTAACACTGCATCAAAGACAAATTCATGCTTCTCCTCATATTCCGTTAAGTCAACCTTGAGTTTAGTCTCGTGAACTACTAAATAATTGGATTTTGTTTCTATGATATCTTCTTCATTCTTCGCTAGCTCCTTCTTGTTAAGTGGTCTTTTACGCACCTGTATCAACAATTTAAATATAGAAGAATAAGAATGTATTTTTCGTGAGAAAAAACTGAGAAATAAATATTCTTGAAAGAGAAAGGTAAAAGCATATACCACAACTTTGATTTTGGCAACATTACTTTGCTTCTCTTTATCTGCTGTAAAACTTTTCATGACATTGTTATCTGGTAAATTACGAGCTTTGCTAGTTTGCTTTCCAAGATAGCCCTCAGAATCTTCGTAACTTCTACCCCCGGCAAACTGGTTCATAGAAGGGGTACCAGACATGGTTTGAACAGGCATCTGTTTGAAGAATTGCATAAGTGAACAAGCATGAGCAATTATAGTCGTATAAATAATTTCAACTACAAGGCCAGAACAATTCGAACTTTAGTAATAATTCATATCTAACTACATAATATAAAAAAGAAATCATCTAGGCCACACTTCAGTTTCAATCACATCAGTATACTCGCTTACTAAGATAAAAAATTTAAACACAAATCTAACTCAATGAACATCTACAGCACATAACATTTATCCCCTAAAAAAAATTGATTTGTTGAATTCTCACCTCAGTGAGAAGCTCGGTATCAAAAGAATGCAGATCTAATAGGCCTGGACTAAACTCATTCTCATCTCCGTTCCTCCTCTGCCCTGCCGGACGAAAATTTTCCGGTGGTGTCAATGTGCCTCCGAAAATATCGGTTCCTCCACGGGCACTCATGTACATTCTCGTATTGTCGCCTCCTTCAGCGTTAAGATATCCGAAATCCTACTTCCAATATAAAATTACATAATTAAATATACAAAATATATGTATATATATGGTGAATGAAATTATCTTTTCTTTGGGCAGATCTAATAATTAACGTCAGTAATATGTACATTGATCGGATAATTTACCTGTGCGGACGAAGCTGAGTTATTCGAAGACTGTAAGTGTTGAAGACCAGCTGATTGTAGCCATCTGCCGTTCGATGAAGCTTCTAGATAGTTATCGGAGTACTGCCGTTGGTGGTGGGCTGTCGAAGTATTGGATTTTTGCCTCCCTACTGCATTCATCTCTCTCTCTCTCTCTCTCTCTCTTGCTTTATCTCTTTAAGCTCTATCGAAATAAAATATAATTAAGCTATTTGAATAAGTTTAAAAGTTTATCGAAGATCAATTTAGTGAGCTGATGAATTGGTAAATTTGAATTCGCAAAGGAGTTTTTGTGAGAGATGAAGAGGGATATTGAAGCACAAATGAAGACTTTGTTTAGAAGGAGCCTTTTCCATGTTCAACGGCTGTGATCTGTCTCTCTTTTCAAGTGTTTGATTTATTACCGCAGTGAAATAAATACTACAGAGCATCGAGAAATTGAAAATGTTACCGAGGAGTGGCAGAGAGTGAAACTGAAGACATGGGGTTGAAAAACATTTACCAAATTTACCCCATCTCGGGTAACGTCAAAAGAAAATACCTTTTGAATATAGGAAAATTCTTTTAAATGATCTCTGGCGTACCTTTCATCTTAAAAAATTCAAAATTTTACAAATAAATTGTGAGTTATATATATAATTTTTATTATTAGTCACGTATTAAAAAAAAATGACTTTATCTCGTTGGGATTAGCTCACTGGTCATGGTTTTGGTCATCCAATTTAATGGTGCAGGTTCAAACCAGGTCAATGACTTCGAATCCAAAATGGATCTCCTATGTAACAAGAAAAATGGCTTATTAAATTTTATCCAAAATTAATGAATATTTTGTTGATACGTGGATGATCCGGCCTAATTTACACGGACCACGAATAGTCCCGCGGGGATATACACGTCTTTCCATGTATATTCACATATAAATCAGAACTAGGTTACCCATATTCAGGGTAAGGGTTTCAAAATTAATTATTATATCAATGTATATATGAGTATTATTTTTCAGTAATATTGGGTATCGCCTAAAAAAGATCTCTTATAAGATGGATAGTTAGTCTAGTAGTTAGAATATTCTATAGAGACCAAGAGGTCCTAAGATCGAATCTTATTAGAATCAAAATGATATTTTTAGTCGAAAGTTGCTTTCATATATATTCAAAAAAAATCTCCTATGATATTGATTTAAAATAATCCAATTACGTTATTTTTTCTTTTTTCTATAATGGATTTACATTAAATTTATATAATGGATAATATTTGGGTAATTCTTTTTTATCCCAAAAGAGGTCCTAAAGACCATGGAATTCTATTCTAGCACCCCACTAATCAAATCCGGGTTAAAGATCAATCTCATAATCTTCCCCTGAACCTATCTCGTGTTAGTCTACCCTAAATCTCATACACGGGTCCTTATATCCTCTATATGTCAAATCTTGTCGCATCCCAAGGTGTGTCATCCAATCCGCGCATGAATTTGCCTCCTGATAGATGTTCTTGATTGAAAAACACAAGATTCTTTCAAAGATCACCCTAATTTTTTGAATCCATGTTGTTGGGGACCCCTTCCTCTTGTCGTTAGGGGACCCCTTCCTCTTGTCGTTGGGGGACCACCTCTATAGCATCTCTTGAATCAACTTCCACGCATAATACACTAATCCCCTCCTCCTCCGCCAACTTTAAGCCTTCATATAAGGCAACCAATTCCACAATATAATCAGAGAAAAACATTTGAACACTCTATGTAACAAAAATAAATGGCTTATCAAGTTCTATCCAAAATTAATTGAATTCTTTTTAGATATGTGGGTGATTCGGCCTAGCTTACACGCACCACGAATAGTTCCACGTGGATATACACGTCTTCCCATGTATATTCCCATGTAAAGCAGAACTAGGTCACCATATTCAGGGATGGGTTTCAAAATTAATTATTATATTAATGCATATATGGGTTTTAAAATAGTTTGGTCAAATCGTATAAATATATATTATTTTACAGTAATATGTATCACCTAAAAAAGATTTCTTATAAGATAGATAGTTGGTCTAGTGGTTAAACTACTTGTAGAGACCAAGAGGTCGTGGGATCGAATTTGGGTTAAAGATCAATCTCAGAATCTTCCACCTGAACCTATCTCGTGTTAGTCTACCCTAAATCCCATATGGGGGTCCTCATATCCTCTATATTCCAAAACTTTTTTTGATATATGGGTGTCCGGGCCAGCTTTCGCACACCATGACTATTCCCATATGAAATATACACGCCTCTTCATGCATATTCCCACTTAGTCAGAATTAGGTTACCCATGTTCAGGGAGGGGATTTGAACCCTGTATCTCTTGCTTTACCCTCTTTAAGTGCTGAAGAAATATCAAGGCTCTGACAAGTTGAGCTACCTTAACTGGTTATCTATATGCCAAATCTTGATGCATCCCAAGGTGTGTCATCCAACCTGCGCATGAATTTGCCTCCTGATAGATGTTATTGATTGAAAAACATAAGTTTCTTTTAGATATTACCCTAATTTTTTAAATCCATGTTGCCGCGTGCCCCTGTCCTCTTGTCGCTTGGAGGACCACCTTCGTAACGTCTCTTGAATCAACTTCCACGCATAATACACTAATCCCCTCCTCCTCCGTCAACTTTAAGCCTTCATATAAGGCAACCAATTCCGCAATAGTCAGAGAAAAATATTTGAATCTCATAAAAAATCCCTTGAACCAACTTCCCTCCACATCCCTGATAACACCTCCTGCTACACCCAGATTATTCCAATTATTATAACTTTCATCTACATTTAGCTTGAAACCGCGGTTAGGCTTGCACCACCCAATGAATTCCCCCGCATTCGTATGAACCACTTTAACAGGAATATTGCTCCAAGCTTTGATAGCATTCGTGGCTTGTAAATGAGCTTTCCTTATAATCTCTTTCCCCGTCGACAAATGGAACATTAAACACGGTATCATTACGTCCTTTCCACAAAGTATCAACCAATTACCTAAAGAAAATGCACCAAGGCACCCCAGCGAAAAGCAACTTACTGGATAAATTTTTGCTTCACCAAGTCGTTACAGCTCCCGCATCCGTATCTGGTGGGGCCTAGGGTGTGATAATATAAGATGTAAATAAAGTGCAAAAACACCCTAGAACTACACGGTTCTGCAAGTATACAGATCGTATGCAAGTTTTAGATAAAGATTCGTTCCGCAGAGACTACAAAGGTTAGGAGAATCTTATGCAAATACATAGTGCAAATAAATTAAAGATAGAACAACTAAACGCAAATAAAAGTAAAGACAAATAGATTTTTGTTTGATTTTCTAATAAACTAAATTAAAACTAAGAAATTTAAAAACAGAAAAAAAAATACGAAAGAGAAGAATATGAGAATATAGCTTAAGTTATTAGCATGTAATCCCCACTAGTTTTGCCGTTCTAAACATGTAAGGGTGAATTATGTAGTATTTCCCTAATCGGTCCCAATATGCTATCGGTAGTTTAAAATAGGATTTACCTGTGTCAATAAGGCTTTCTAAGCAAACTTTTCCTGTAATTGGTAAATAGTCACAAAGACTAAACCATAGTGATTATCTAGCTAGGTTGGGTTGTCAGATCAGACCTAATACTAGACGTTATGTGCTAAACATGCAATTAAACACCGTTGTCAATGGTATCCTAATTACTAGATGGTAATTCTAATGGCTGCAGTCCACAAGAACACAGAATATAAATCCAAACACATAAACAGAGAATAAAAACTATAATTCGATTTAAAACATTAAATTCCCAAATTAGATAGATGTCAATCAAAACTAGAGTTCATACATTAATGCTAAAACTCAAGCTAAAGAAATTTAGTTCATGAAAGAAAAGAAAGAAATTACAAATCTAAAGGTAGAAGAAGACATTGTTGATGACAGCTCCTTCCAGACTTCTCTCTTGTGTTCTAAGCTTCCTCTTGGTTTAAGGTTTCACCAAGGATGATTTAAGAGTGTTAAGAGGCTGTATTTATAGGGTATAGAGGTTGACCTAATTCGTTTCTTTAGAGATAACTTAAGTAATGGACTCCTAGCCCAACTCAAATTCGTAAGGAAATAAAGATAAACACCGTTGCGCTGTTTTGAGTGTATCTTCTTCGTTATTGGTCGGATTGAGCTCCATAAGATACCAAAAGAATCGCAACAGAATTATCTAGACCCTTAAGAAGGAAATCATCAGATTCGGCCTATTTCTTAGGTAAAAACCCATATCTTTGGACGTGTATGCAGAATCCCAAATTTAGGCAGCTTTTCCTTTTCCATCTTTTTAGCATTTGTTTCCTTATCTTCAATTTCCATGCAAATCTCTTTCCATAAGTTGTTGTCTTTGACATGGACTCTAATTAATCTCCATAATTATCTTTAAAGCTTCACACTAAATAAACAATTAAACCCAATATGCTCTAAAAATATTATGTTACTAAATCAAGACCCAAAATAGGAAAGTGCACTAAAATAAGCTAAAATAAGCTAAAATCAACCTATAAACTAATAAATAAGCCTAAAATGATGTCTCATGAGTATATTTTACTATCACAAATGAGGAGACATCTAGACCCCCAACTCAAAGTTGTATCGTCCCGATACAATAAAAGTAAAGAACAGTAGGGTAGTCAAAAAAACAAGAAGAAGTCGGAGGAGAACAAGAACACAAATAAAATGAATGATCCTAGAGCATAAAATCCAAAAAATCTCATGTAATAATGCTCAAGAAATAATGCACAAATATGCCTAATATACATGTAATCAACATTCCATAAATTCAAGTTAAGATTAATTTCGCAATGCCAGAAGGAGAGGATGATAACTTAGTTCAGGTTAATGGCTATAGGTTGTTCATAGGTCCCAAATCTAGCATCCAATGGTCCAGTTGCCTACTACCTAATAGCTCAATTGTTTCTCCATCTAGTAGTTAGAAATCCTAAGGTCTTGGTTATAACTTGGCTTAAGGACGGGTGTGGTATATTTGGATAATGAAAAGTGAGATTTTGACTCTCTCCTCACTAGCCATCAACGAATCGCCCTAGAGCTTGAGTTTTCACTCGAAGATGTTCTCACTCAACCCAATTTCTTGATGATTTTTAATGTGCATCCCCAATAATCCCAATTAAAACCTTTGAGGATATAAAATCCACTTTGCCGGTCCGAATATACATTCTCTTTTCACATCAATTTTTCTTTTGTATAGTTATGATTCTCTTTTGATGTTGAGATATCACGCTATTTTTTCATATATATATATATATATATATATATTCTTTTTATTTTTATGCCCTTGTTGGCAAAATTAGCTCGTAGCTTCTTTTTCATTCACTATTACCCCGGCAAAGGGTTACAATAATAACAAATCATCATCAATAAAATCACAAAGATAATTCCCAATTCCCAAAGTTCCCTAATTATGAAACCCACCACCCCAAACTCAAACTCTAAAACGAGTGTCTCAGGTTTTGCGATTCGAGTGCGGTTCATATAGATAAGTCCTAAAAACTAGGGTATGGATTATAATGTGTTTCAAAAAGGCTTTAGAAAGGCTCGGAGGGGCTAAGACGGATAAATAACAATAATATCAACAAAAGGGTGAGAAAGTTTAAAGGCTTCAAGTGTTTTATCATGAAAGAACTGCCTTAGTCATTTTTCTAACTACCGGATTTCGTTATGTTTTCACTATTAGTTCATAGACAAGTGGGTTTTCAACTAATTTTAAACCTCACGTTCTACACACCAAATAACTATTCCTAAGTTTCAACGTGATTTCTTAGCATTGCTCATTAACTTTTCTATCCTTTATTTCCTGTTTTCATGCATGCATCTAAACAATTTTGTTTTCATCTTTCAAAAGCATACTACCTACTATCATTGACCTAATAAAATCATGCTCAAATAGGTACATTCAAGATATTCTATGCTTTAATTCAACCTAAAAATTTTAAATTTTATGCAAAAACGAAAAGAAGATGAGGACAACGAATCCCCACCCCCAACTCAAAAGTGAGCCGTGTCCCCACGACTCGAAAAAGACTCAAGCATGAAATAAAATTTAAAATAAAACTAACTAAACTACCTAATGCATACAAGCTATTGAGAAAAATTAGAATGACCTACCTGGCTGGCCATAGAGATCCATCATATCGTCCTCGTCCTCCGAAGGATCGGTATAATCATCAACATCCTTATACAAGGTAAAATTCTCTACCTGTGTTTCCAACTGTATGACTTCTGCCCAAAGGTCTTTGTTATCTTCACGTAATCTTTCAACTTCGTTCTGTAACTTGATAGCCCAAGGAGGAAGATCATAAACAATTTCAGAGGAAGAGGTAGAAGAACCTTGGTCTTGGATTTTTATTTTATTCAAAGGCCTCCTTGATGGTATGGACATTCTAGCAGTTAATCTCTTCTTTGGTAGTGGTTGTTCAGGTGCCTGATCTTTTGATTCTTCAGAAACCTCATCAAGATTGATGGGTTTTTCAATGGTGGCTCCAGGCAATTTCTTATTCTTCCCAAGGATTGAGCACTTTCTCTTGTATTCCATAGCTTCAGATCTGTTAGTCATGCTTGATTCACCCACAACTCAATTTATACCAAGGATGGATTAAAAGTTTAAGGAAAATTTGGTTTAGCTTGATGTTGTTGCTTGGAATTGATGAAAGAGAAAGGTTATTGATTGATCTTGGAAGAAATCTTAAAGCTTGTTGAATTTGATGGTGTTTTGATGGTGTAGTGTGATGAATTTGATGAAGGATTGTGTTTATGGAAGATGTAGGAGAGGATTTGATGAGTTGTTGTGTTAATTGTGAAGGTTTGCACAAGCTTTAAGATGTATATATAGGGTTTGGGTCTGAAAAATTCGTGTATGGAATGCTAGGGTTAATCTCATAAGGTAAGAATTTGATTAGGAAAAGAATTCCTTCACAAACCGCCTCCTGCGGTGCACCGGACGAATCATGCGGTATACCGCAGCTTCTGTTGCTCCAAATTTTTGCCCACTGGATAATACCCGAGCTAGCACCCCGTGGCACGTGTTTTAGGCGTGCGGACCAGGGGTGCGGTGCAGGGGATGGTCCGCGCCATGTCCGTCAAAAAATCCGTGGTACCCGACCCCGTGGCACGCGTTTGAGGCGTGCGGACTAGGGTCCGGTGTACCGCGCCTTCAGGTCAATTTTTTTCTTCTTTCTGGATAAAACCCGTGGTACCCGACCGTGGTACGGGTTTTCTGGGCACGGTGCATCCCTGCTGACCATGGGGTAGTCCGCGGGGTAGTCCGCGCCAGGCTTTGAGTTCCTCCAGATTTTTCTTTTTCGACCCCAAACTCGTTTCCTGCACAATAACACACTACCTTTCTCTCCTATTAGCTTGTAAACACAATTAAAAATATACACTAACTTAAAATTATACACTACAAAGCAAAAACAACTAATCTAAAAAGCAATTAAAACAAGGGGTGTCTCCCAAGAGCACTTTTGTTTAACGTCTTTGAGTTAGACGTGTACCTCAGGCTAAGCGCATTCGACAAGGTAGATTTTCTCCCCTTGCCCAAAGTCCTCACTGTCATAGTATCTCTTCAAACGCTGGCCATTCACCATGAATGTCCGTTGCTCGGCTGGATTTTCAATCTCAATCACTCCATGCGGTGTGACTTTGGTAACAATGTAAGGTCCTCCCCAACGGGATTTAAGCTTTCCTGGGTAGTTCGAAAATCGAGAGTTGTATAATAAAACCTTCTGTCCAATCTCAAAATGCTTTGGACGGAGCCGTTTATCATGCCATCGCTTTGTTTTCTCCTTGTAGAGACGTGAATTTTCATAGGCAAGATAACGAAACTCCTACAAATTTAATAATCACTAGGCTTGGGCGCATAATGAAGAATACTCGCCTTAAAATATTTTTGTCGCATCACTAACGGCCAAATGGAATCCACGTCATGTACTACCTTCCAACCTAGCTTACCAAGTACATCTATATCATATCTTCCGCCTTTCGTAACCCTAACCCTCCCTTAGTATTGGGACGACACATGTCTTCCCACGCGATCCAACTAATACGTCTTTAGTCACTATTCGAACCCCAAATGAAGTCCCTCCAAATACGATTAATCTCTTGACAAACATACTTTGGTAACTTCTGAATTTGCATAATATTCGTCGGTGTTGCACTAAGGATAGATTGTGCTAGCGTGATATGCCTTTCCAGAGAAAGGGATGACCCCTTCCACTTAGCAAGATTCCCCCTCAGATTATTAATCAACTCGCCATAAAAACCCCGAGGTCTCCAACCTGAAAGAATGGGAACGCTGTATTTTCCAACCCGTCGCTTCTTTAATACCCACTCCTAATTGTAATAGCCTCCACCAAGCTGTCATCCAAATTATTCGAGAAATAAATGAGTGATTTGTCTTTACTAAGGGTTTGTCCCATATCTTTACAAAATTCTAGTAATGTATCCTCCAAAAGATCAATGCTATGAGTAGAAAAATTAGCAAAAAAAATTAAATCATCAGCAAAGAAAATATGAGAGATAGGATTCCCTCCTGAACTAATTTGCAGTGGCTGCCTCCAACCCTCCTCAACCCTTTTTTGAATGAGCAGTGGGAGCCTTTCCATGCAAATAACGAGGTAGTAGGGAAAGAGCGGATATCCCTGTCTAATCCCTGTCCAAAATCACATTTATATCCGAGATTAGCTAACAACTCAAAACATGTCAAATAAAGGGATAAATTTCATATTAAATCTCAAAACCCACCTAAATGATGTCTTGTATATCTCAAAATCTATCACAAAATGAGATACATCTAATATAAGTTGACAAATCAGATGATTACTCCCTGCTAGTGGGCTCCACCAACCCAAGGAATCACTAAAGTCTATGTCGATGCATCCTTTATTTTAGAGAAAGCTATTATCATCACCACCATGCACAATTGGAGAGGGGATTTGATCCATGTGCTCAAGCAAAATCATTAGCTATTAGAAGCACGCTTATGATGGTTAAGGAGTATGTTTCTTCCAATATCGACATTCAAACCGATACAGATTCTATTTTTTAAGCAACTTAGTCTCCTAGCACCGCATGTCCATGGGTATGCATTCCCATCCCAGAAGATATCAGAAGGATTTTCAAAGATCTTCCATCTCTCAAGATCCAAGGTGTAATAACTAATTATGCAGCAGATTGGGTAACAACAGATTTTTTTTAAATCTATCCTCTCATTGAAATGGTGTAATAATAAACCTAGTGGATTTCGTAATTTACTTTGTCGGATACTATTTTTTTTGTTCCTCTAGGGATTGGCTAAGATCCCATTAACCTAAAAAAAGGCAACAAATTTGATCACTGTATCTTTATCAACAACGACAATACTCGAACTACAATCACACAAATATAGAATACATTATAAAAAAAAATTAATGGCGTTATGAGAGGAAAAAAATATTGATATTAAGTACTCTTTTTCATTCACCATAGTTTTTCTCAACGGGTTTTCATGACAAGTTTTTCATAAGGCGTACATAAATGTGCTACCTTTCAAAAAATAATATACTCTTTTTCTTCATCAAGTGTTGTCATACTGGTTTTCTGACAATGCTTAAGAATTATCTTTAAGTTAATATCCAAAAAGAAGTGTTATGACATATTACTATTATTAGTGAATATTTCCGATAAATCATAATTTGTGAAACTGACTGGTATCAACTTATACGATGAAACAAGCCAAACTTTCATATCATACATGTGATTTAATAATTATATAATGATGTATCCCTAATCAAGATTTCGGAAAAGTTTAATAAAAAATTATATTTCTATATTTGTATACCAACATTCATTTATAATAATATTAATAGTAATTTGCCATTACTTAGGATTAGGGTTGTAAACGAGTTGAGTCGAGCCGAATACTAGATGTACAGGCTTGTTTGTTTAATTTCTCTAGCCGAGTCGAGCTCAGATTTAAATGAGCTGAGCCGAGCCGGACTCAAATTTAAACGAGCCAAGCCCGAGCTTTCAATGATCCAATTAGAAATGTTAAAACTTGTTTATTTAACTTATAGAACAATCTTTTTAGAGTCGAGCTCAAGTTGCTCATGATCAGTTAGTTTTTCTATGGTTGAAATGTGACTTTCATGAACGATTGGTATCTGATGGAATGTGTGGTATGAAAATATGAAGCATAATATTAATGACAAAATAAATGTCTAAAGAAATTAAAATTATCCAAGTTGATATTGAAGGATTAATAATATATTTATAAGTAAATAATATATTGATTTATAATTCATAATTATAATTGAGCCTTTCACGAACGAGGTCGAGCGAACTTGTTTACTTATCGAGTTTAAATTCGAATTTGAGCTTGAGTTTGTTTATATCCGACCCGATCTCGAACAATCTTTCTTCTGAGCCGAGTTCGAGCCGCTTGCGAGCGCATTGGTTCATTTACCGCCCCACTGTATGTTTGGATGGAGGGATTGGGAGGGAGGGGATTGTATTAAAGGATAATGACAATCCAATCTGTTGTTTGTTTTGGAAATAAGTAAAGGGGATAGTTTATTAAAGGATACTTGCAATCCCTTGTGAACCCATATATTCAATCCCTCCAATTCGGTGGGATTAGGAAGGAAGGATTCTTTTATTACGTTGTAATGTCTAAATTACCCTTATTCTTTCTTTATAAAATATTTTAATAGGGGTATATGAGTCATTTAGTTATAAAAAAAATCCCTTCCTCCCATTATTCTTCTAATCCAAACACCGGATAAATGTTATCCTTCAATAAAATCCCCCCTTCTCTTTTTATTGAATCCAAACAAGATTAAATACTCTCATTTTCATTTATTTGTTATACTCTCCCTTCCTATCCTTTAATAAAGAATCCCTCCTTAATCCAAACATACCCTTAGGATTAGTGGTTGGCAAGAATAAACATAGGGGTAAAAACATTTTTCTAACTATTTTCTATTTGTAATAAAGTATTACAATAAAAATAAAATTCCTTTGAAGAAAAGAACATTCCACACTTTCCTTGAAGAAACAACGAATATCGTCTCCCCGAAACTTCTCGAACTCACCATACATCACCGTCCCCATATCGCCCTTTATAATTCGTATATTAAATACACCAACTACATACATCCCCACCACCATCACCAACTCCAAAATCCAATTGTTATCCAAATACAGTTTATACTTAGACATTTCAACAAACACATTGCACATGGCTGACGACGGAACCGTCACTCTTTACAGCGGCAGCGCACTAACCGACGCGATCAAGAACCCATTTTCCATTAAAGTCGGCATTGCTCAGATGCTTCGTGGTGGCGCAATTTTCGAAGTCACCACTGTTGATCAAGCTAAGATCGCCGAATCTGCCGGTGCTTGTTGTTTAACCATTTCCGAACCACTTCAATCAGTCGGCGGCGGCATTTCTCGTATGCCGGACCCATCATTAATTAAAGAAATCAAACGGGCTGTCACAATCCCTATCATGGCCCGAGCTCGAGTTGGACATTTCGTTGAAGCTCAAATCCTTGAAGCCATTGGCGTTGACTACATTGATGAAAGCGAACTTCTAGCACTAGCAGACGAGGAACACTTCATTAACAAACACAATTTCCGGGCTCCGTTCGTTGGTGGCTGCCGCGATCTAGGCGAGGCACTCCGGCGAGTGAGAGAAGGTGCTGCGATGGTCCGATCACAAGGAGACTTACAGCTTGCAGGTGACATCGTTGAGACAGTTCGCAGTGTGAGGAAGTTAATGGGAGAGATTAGGGTTCTGAATAACCTCGATGAAGATGAATTATTCGCATTTGCAAAAAACATTGCAGCTCCTTACGACATAGTGGCTCAGACGAAACAAATGGGGCGGCTTCCGGTGGTGCATTTTGCTGCCGGAGGGATTGTAACCCCAGCAGATGCAGCATTGATGATGCAATTAGGGTGTGATGGCGTATTTATAGGTTCAGAGGTTTTCAACTGCGCTAATCCATACACAAGAGCTCGAGCAATCGTGCAAGCTGTTCGAAATTATAACGATCCGGTCATATTGGCTGATGCAAGTAGTGGTTTGGAGGACACAATGGCTGGGTTGAATCTTAACGAGACTCGAGTTGAGAGGTTTGGTGAAACTCAAGGTACTTCCTCCTATTGAAGTGAAAACTCTGGATTTTGCTATTAATGAATGTACTATGTACTTTTCATTGTTGTATTTTAAGTGATTTGCTTTTTGTTTTCATTCAGATAAATTATGAGCTAATATTTAGTTGTACCTTGCGATTATGTACGAAATTATATTTATATATAAAAAATAAATATTTTTGATGTTGTCTATATGTATGCATTCTCGTAGATTGGTTAAAAATGTTACTGATACATCGAGTGTAAATAACTCATTCAGTTGGGCTGACCAAAAAAATAACTCATTTGGTTCTTTATCTTTGCATATTTTGACAACTTAGCCCCTCATTCTGCAAATACTTTAGTCCCTAATTTTGTGATACCCTTAAAAGTGTTATATTGCTACATAACACTAATAACACTATGGAAGTACAAAATAGAGGACTAATAACATAAACACAAAATTAAAAGATAAGGATTAAATTGCCAGTATGCAAGATAGACTAATGTTATCACAAAATTTCAAAATAAGGGATTAAAGTGTTGCTTTTTTAATATCAAGGGGCCAAACTGTCAAAATATGTATAATACAATTCTATTTATCTAAATTAACTTCGGCTGAAAAAATTGCTATGAATGTTGTTTGGGTTGTTCGGGTAACTGCAGAAGAGTTTCATAGGCTAGAAAAATAGTAGCATGGACTATGAATGCTCGGCTAACCGTAGCTCCTAGTCCTCGCCATAACACGCTATGCCCTTCTTGTTTCACGCTTTGTTTAAAGCAATCAATAATACCTCTGTATTTCATTGGCAAATAATCTTGAGCTTGGAGTCTGGTCTTAACTAAATCTAGAGGATAACAACATAGCCAGCTAGCTACACCTGCAAGTCCACCTGAAATCATCATTGTTCTGTAACTCTCTTGCCCGTTTTTCCTGCATCCAGGGTGAAGTTGCTCTCGTATATACTCGTAGGTCAAGAAGTAGAGTCCATAAGACGGTCCGTCTCTTAAGACAGTAATTGTTAAACCACTAAAGATTCCTTTTAATCCTTTTGTTCTGAATATTGTTCTTGCAAGTTCCATTGGGGTTTTGCGGTTAATTCGGCTAAACGGTGATGTTTGGAGCTGGATTTTTAAGAGTTCGACTGGGCTGACGATTAGGCTTTGTAATGCTCCGGTTCCAGCTCCTCCTAAAGCCACCCCTTTGTATGAAGGCGGATCGTTTGTTTCGCTATTATTGTCAAATACTTTTGATAGTTTAGCGTTGATTTGGAACACCATTGCGTTCTGTAGTAACAAAAAATTAATGGGTTAGAGAACTAGATGGAATTTTGAAATTATAATGAAGGTAAAAAATAAAAATTCAACCTGGAATGCTACAAAGGCTAAGGGAGTACCCATGCCTCGGTACAGGGAAAGGGGTCCGTTTGTGAAAACAAGTTGGCGAAGGATGCCATAGGCTGAACCGCCCTTGGAGCTCTGCTGCACCACCCTGACGGTATCAAGGGGATGACCGGCAATTAGTCCAGCCATCCCCCCAAGTCCTCCGGCTAGAAACTCTTTACCCCAGCTGCTAGAGAAAGTCTCCCGCCAGGAACCCATTTAGCTTTCATTTGTTCACCAGAAACAGAAAATTAACGTTGTTGAGTTGAAAAGCAGTACCAAAGATTTCAGTTATTCATCTTTGTTTGTTAGAATGAAAGTTTGTGATGACGTTCACAAAGTTGAAGTAATATGTCTGATTCTTGCAAGAAAGATTAAAGGTGACAGAAACATAAGCCACTAATTCTCTCTTTGGTATTGCTTTCTAGTCTCTTCTGCCTCACACGTGTACTATTCAATTTATCAAACATTGAAGAGACTCGAATCGATTATTTCAATTAAGCAATCCTTAGACAAAATCTACTTAAAACTCGGGATATTATCTCCGTGTCTAGTGGTAAAACAAATTCTCAAGCACCCAATATCATGTTTCTTATCGTCCTTGCGATTTTTCAGGTGAATTAGATTTATAAATTTATGTTTAAATCAAGTATTTTTTTTTGTTTCAAATCGCTAATAGGGAGTTGCGCGAGTCGGTTTAGGGTAAAAATTATTTGATCGGTAAATTGTTAGTTCTAGTTAGAGTCTTAAAAATTAGATTTGCACCCATTTTTGTATAACGAATTTCGAGTGCATTGCAGGTGATTTGGATGATAAATCGGTTGACTTGTATTTGGGTTTATTGGATTGGTCAATATGATTATATAAATAAAATTTATAATAAATAATATAAGTTTGAGTTTTGATCTATACTAGATTAATCTTTGTTTAATAAATATAACTTGAGATTTTTAAATAATAAATTTTAAAAAATAGAAACAATATATTATGAAATTGAATTTATTGTATAGAATATTATTAAAATTTTAAATTTTTTTGAAAGAGAACGAAGAAAAAGAGAAAAGTAGATGGAGAAGATTAAACAATATACTATGATTTTCTTTTTTGAGATTATTATCCTAAAGGCTACGGTGACAATTCCCTATAAAATTAAACATCCCATCCAATTTTTTTTTTTTTTATTAAGAGTTACAAATCAGATTTAACACTAAATGTCAAATTTATACAAATTCTCACAACTCAATATTTTTTTTTTGTTTTTTAACGCTATATATAGTAAATTATACACAATAATTTAAAAACGCTAAACATCTCTCATTTATACTTTTTACTATGTATTCTCTTTCTTCTCTAAATCTCAAAGTCACACAGTTTTTTTCTCTCTTCAAAGATCCACAACCATGGCATGGAGCAGATTTGCTCTTTCGTAAGGTCTGGTTCAATAGCTCTGGTGACCTCAAGTTTCAATAACCATGGTTTGTAATTCGGGTTTCAGAAGAGGTTTGAGGTTGCAGTTTGAACTCGTTAGTAGCTTTATCTACAACATGGATTCAAGCTCGAACAATGGTTGTAGACAACATCAGAAGAGGTGGTTCGCTAGGCCTATAGAGATCGGCAAGGTCTCAAGCAGTGATTCGCCATGGTTGCAGAGATCGGCGAGGTTCAGCTCGTGAGTTGATTTGTCTTCGACATGGGTTCAAGCTCGAACAATGGTTGTAGACAGCAGCAGAATATGTGGATTGCTATGGTTGCAAAGATCAGAGAGATTTCGAGCAGTGATTTCCGCGATAGCTGTAGAGGTGGTTTGGCATGACTGCTGAGCAGTGATGTCCGAGGTCTCGAGCTTTTTACTGTGGTTCCTAGCGAGTTCTTGAGCTTCACGAGAAGATCCATGGATCTTCTGCGATAAGAGATTTCTCCGTCCATGGATCTCTTGCTTCCATTTTTTTCCTTTTTTGTTACTTTGTTGTTTGAACTGGGTGTAAGTGCTCAACTCATATTTTTTCGCTCGTTGATGGCGCGAGGAGGAATGGCCAGCCAGCCCCCTTGTTCTACCGAGAGATGAACTAAGGAGCGGCAACCACCGACCACCGACTCACATATCCTTGGGGCAGCCTTTTCATTCTCAACAAGAGTTTGCTTTTCATTTTTCTTTTTCGGAATTAATTTTGTAGTTTAGGGTTGTTGTAAGTATTCAAATGTAATTTTTTATTATAATAATATAATTTATGATTCTTTTGTCTATTTTCTTGTTTAATTTTTTTTCAAGTCTACTCATTAGTTTCCCACGAATACTCAGTGTTTTTAGACCATACTCAGTGTTTTTCCTGATACTCAGTAAAATTCGTTAATACTCATATTATTTTTTCCCATACTCGGTGAATTTTTCACCTATACTTAGTGAATTCACTGAGCATTCATCAAAATATTCGCGTATCAGTAAAATATCTGAGCACTCTCGAACCTCTTAGTAAAAAATCTGAGCAATCAGTAAAATCTCCAACGGTGTCGGAACTGGAAAGTATCGATACTCAGTGACTTGATACACATAACTCACTAATTTGATGATTCGTGCTTAATGCCACTTATTTTTTGTCTTAATATGGGTTTTGTTTTATTTGAGGGATATTTTAGTAGTTGATCACCCATAAGATTGGGTGGTGGTTTTTTTGAAGAAAAACCTAGCCACTTGTTCCCTAGAGGTCATTAAGTCTGTCTCTAAGAACTCATAGCTAAATCACCCATTTTTTGAATAAAATAAATAATGAGGTTATTATAGAAAGCATCCTCATAGAGTAGCCTAATATTTTTTTAAGCCTTCAATTATTTATTTAATAAAAAAATGCCTAATAGAACAATTATAGAAAACATCCCTTTTATATTTTTTATACCTTTACTATCCTTATTATTAAATATATTATTTTATTTTTAATACAATATTTATTTTTAAATATTAAACAATTAATATGGTACTTCTACCACTACCACCACCACCACCACCACTACAGCCACCACAACCATCACCACCACCACCACAACCACCACCACCTACTACTAATTTCATCACACGCGCGCGTCTGTGAATTTTTTTTAAAATCGTCATAACTCATTAAAAAAAAAACCAGAAAATTAAAAAATTTGCATTTTTGGATAAAACAAATTAATATTTACGTCTATGATTTTTTTGATTTTTTTTTGAATTTTTTGATTTTTTTTCCGCAGACAATAAATTCCATGTTTAAAACATGAAATCCATGTTTTAAACAGTGAATTTCGTGTCTGCGGAAAACAAATTCAGTATTTCAAAACATGGAATTTCATGTTTAAAACACGGAATTTCATGTTTAAACATTGAATTCCGTGTTTGCGAATCAAAAATTCAAAAAAATCAAAAAAATCAAAAAAATCAAAAAAATCTGAAAAAATCATAGACGTAAATATTAATTTGCTTTATCCAAATATATAGTTTTTTTGTTTTTTTTTATTTTTTTGATTTTTCTAGAATTAGTTATGACGATTTTAAAAAAATTCACGGACGAGCGCGTGTGTTTATTAGTTTTTGTTTTGTTTTTTTCTAATTTCTTTTTCTTTTTTTTAATTGTTAATTGTAAGGGTAGTTTGGGATGAGGCTGTTTTCTATAAAGTATCTTATTCTATGTACCTTTTTTTAAATAAGTTTTTTAATAGGCATTAATCTATAATTGGCTCATAAATAATATGAAACTTCTCTGGTTTTAAGTTCTAAAAGGACAATCGGGTTATGTGGGTCTGCGGGTTTCAACTTTGAAACCCGTAACGCCAAAAAATGTATATTTTTACAAAATTGAATCTGTAACCCACAAAATAAAACAACAATCTGTCTAATTTTGGGTGCATTTAAGCGGGTGGATCGGGTTGGTCAGATTTTCAAACCCGTTGCACACCGCTAATCACTTTTATGCTTTATTTTGTTCATAGTTTCCGGTTTAAGTAAGATTTTTATTTAATATCTATATCATAAAACACATTTTTATAACTAGTTCAGGTTAGCTCAACTGGACAAAGTCTTGGTTCTCCTTCTAAGTGGTACAGGTTCAAACCGAGTCAATGACTCCGAGCTCAAAATGGCTCTCTACTGTATTAAAAATAATAAAATACATTTTTGTTGAATGGTTCAGATTCACTAGATAAAAAAAGACCATTATCGTTTAGGGGCTCTTAAATCACTCATATGCATTTAATTCCTTATCTATATTTGGTCAAAATTCTATTTCCTTTATTTTACACTTTTCTTTTTCAAATTCTGTTAAGTATTTGAATAAACAAAAAAAATCATTGTTCACAAACCATGATTTAATTTCGACTACAAAAAAAATCTTATTCATCCACCCGTCACAACTCATCTCCTTCCCACCCACATTACTCCTCACGGACCCCATTGTAACCCCACCTTTCCAACCATTGTTGTCACGCCACAACATAAGGAAATATCCTTGCTAGGGCTGAGCAAAATTTTACCAAAACCGAAAAACCGAGTTAATTTTAACCAAACCGATCCAAAATATATGTTAATTTTACCCGAACCAACCTTACCCATCGGGTTACCTTGTGATTTTTCGGGTCTATGTAATTTACCTATATATTACCCAAACTATTGGGTTAAGGTTACCCAAACCGAAAAACCGTGTAATAAAAAATATACAAAACATGCATATTAGAGAAGTCTTTTCATTTGATTTCTCGAATATTCTAAAGATCACTGCCAAGTCCCCAATCAAATGGAAACTATTCGATTCACGACTTCTTGATTTGTAATGTTAAAATTGTAATTTTAATTTTTAGAAGTATAATTATATTAGTTTTTTAGATTTTGTCACTTTTTCATGTGTTAAAAAAAGTTTGACTAACGTGGGTAAACCGAAGGTAACTGAATGGTAACCCGGATTAAACCGAGGGTAATTTTTTTTTACCCTACCCTTGGGTTACCCAAACAATTCCTTAAACCGAAATATATTACCCTTGGTTTACCCTAGCCTCTAAACCGGGTAAAACCGACCCGTGCTCTCCCCTAATCCTTGCAACCTTCACACTACTTCACGCAACCACCCACCTCTACCAACCTTCTTTCTTACCCTACCACATGTTATCATCAATACGATCTACGTTTAAACTCCAATTTCAAGGTAATTATTCGATTTTTTCTTTCAGTTAAACTTGTAAAAGATATATTTCAATATGTTTGAAGGTTGATGGATTTGAGATGAATTTGTTTGTTGATTTTTTGTAAATTGATATGTATGTTATGGGTGAGTGGTTGAAGTATGCAAAAATAGTGTTTGATAAACAGATAGATATGTGATTACATGGATATTTTTTATTATCGCGAGTGCTAAGAGTGGGGATATGGTTGCGCCATCAAACTAAAGGGCGGGACCAAAGTAGAACATCCACCATCTACACCACTACGACCACTTATTACTTGAGGTACACATTCAATTTTTTACTATTTTCTTAAAAAGATGAAAAAATTGAAAATCCGATCGACTGTATAAAAAATTATATGCATGTGTATTACCGTTAAAGTTGCAGATGAGGATTGTATTTTCTCTTATTAAACCAAGTAAGTACCCTTTATTATATATGTGATGAAATTTGTGCAATTTTATTGATGAAATCAACCTAATCAAAATTAAGAATGCATCTTGGACTGAACCCTGAAATTAAGGATGGCTGGTAAATTTCAGTGATACTCAAACTCTTCTACTAACACACTTAAATTTGATTAAAATTTTAAGCTAATTATCACTAAATAAAGAAAATCCAACATTCTTATGATCCCAAATAGGGAGTTTTAGGTGTTGAATGGGTTACTTTGAAGAAGTTGGGCTATTGGAGACAAATTTAAACAAATGAACATAACATGGCTAAGTAAAGATGATTTTCTATTTGTTGTAAGTATTATAATTTTTTTTAAAGAATTAGTATGTTTAGAATTGGAAATTAATTTTTTTTTCTAATTTAATAGAACAATCCAGTTGGTACTGGATATGTTTTTGTAGGGGATCCAAAAATCTCGGTAATACTTCAATTATTAGAAGAGAGTGGACTATTTTTTAGTCAAAGGATCATCCATAAATAACTAAAATTACATGTGAATTGATATACCAAGTTCACAAAACATAAAAAGGCGCAACTTTTCAAAATCAGGAAAAAAACAATAAACAAGGATAGATACCCTGCAAATTAACCCAAAGCATAACATGATAACACCTATTGGAAGTAGAATCGTATTGCTGATGAAGGTAAACACTAAAATTAAAACCAAATTAGCATCTCTATACCAAAGAAGAGTTAAAGAAGTCAAAAAGATGGTTGGATTAGAGACAAGAACTGCAAGAACCACACAAATAGCCAAGATAGATCCTTAAACGGAAAGGGTTGTCGATCTATTGGGATGATGAAATATAACCGAAAGGAAATCATCTACCATCATTTCAATGTCAACTAGGATGGGCAAAAATACATTAAGCTTTGCAACGCTAGAGGACTTGATGGCCCTAGAATCGACAACCTCATCACAAAGTTTTAAGCAACCAAAAGTGATACATAAAAGAAACTCTAAATTGGTATGGTCGAAGAAGGTCTTCATACGGGCAATACACACAAAGAAAGAGTAAAAAAGGACAATACATAGAAACATAAAATTCTTAGAATCACCAATAGAGAACAAGGCTAACAAAAATTTCTCAACAACCAAAGATACAAAAAAAGGAGGAGTACATGTGAAGAAACCAACAATCAAGGATCTTACTAGTTTCCACCAAAGATGCACAAAGATCTATAGTAATGAGAAAAAATTACTATCATCATCTTCAACACCCTTAGAAAACTATCGATAGCATATCAGACAACCAAGGACAAAAGAAACCAGGGAGAGTGGAGAAATTTTTTTTAGAAGAAAACCATATCGTTGGTCAAAATTAAGTACGATGATGAAGAACAGGGATTTAGAGGAATCCCTTTTCCAGCCAAAAAAGAAGGATAAACATTGAAATTATGAGGGGATCTTCTAATAAACAATTTTTCAAATTTGTACTTCATAAAACCACAAAGGGTTATGAAATCTAAAACTCATCTTGTAAATCTGATTGGAATTTTAGAATAAGGTTTTGGAAATAAAAGGGTTATCTGTCAGATCTAATAAGATAAATGAGGGAGGAGGGAGAAAGAGACCGGAAAGGAAAAGAAAAAAGGATGCTACCATGGAGGGAGGGGGAGAGCCCCCATCCACAGCAGTAGGGGAAGGACTAACAAGGAGATTGGCGACTTGGGATTTTAGGATTGAGGGAGAAAGGAAGAGAACGTTATCCTGGTTCATGTTCGTGACAAGTTCAAAATTCCAACATGTCAAAAGTAGGAAAAAGAAAGTATTAATCTCTAGATTCATTGCCCATATATTCTGACCAGCATTTTATGACATTGTTAGGTCATCTAATGCGAGGGGGTCTTTTCTGAAGGAGATGTTAGGGACTTTCATTCATCTCGTTCCAAAGCTAAGTAATCCAGAATGTATTAAAAAGTTCAGACCTATTAGTCTTATCAATGTAAGTTACAAAGCTGGAATGAGAGCCTTGGTTAATAGGATAAGGCCTCTTCACGCGGAACAATTGATAATGTAGTGATACTAAGCGAGATTGATTATGTAATGCGACATGCAAAGGGGAAGAAGAGTTATATGGCTATAAAGATCGATTTAGCAAAAACGTATGATAGATTGATAGGCTGAGATGGACGTTTATTAGGGAGTCTCTAGAATCGCTAGGGATTCCAACAAATTGAATATCTATCATTATGACAAGAATGGCGGATAATGAGTATAGCGTGTCATGTAATGGCACACCATTAAACCCCTTCTACCCCGAGAAAGGGATTCGTCAAGGGGGTCCGTTATCACCTTATATCTTCGCAATTTGCATGGAGCGGTTATCAATTCTTATACAGCGGCGGGTGGAGGAGGGCTCATGGTCACCTCTCAGGATATGTTCAGGGGGAACTCCTATTTCTCATATATTTTTTGTGGATGATTTAATTTTATTTTTTGAAGTTTCTAATCAAAATTTTGATTTGGTGCAGGAATCGATGGAATCTTTCTGTCATAGTGCGGGTCAATCCATAAATAATGAGAAATCGCTAATTTATTTCTCAAAGAATATGGAGTCGGATATAACGGATAGTATAACAAGCCAAAGTGGATAGGGACTTATCTCGGATTTTCAATACTGTTAGGGAGAAGACCTAGGGTATTTATGGAGAAATTACTAATGGTCTGCGTGGAAAGCTTGCGGGTTGGAAAGGAAAGACTCTTTCACTTGCTGGGAGGATCACTTTAGCTAAAGTCGTTCTTTGTGCCATGCCAGTCTATATCATGCAAGTATAGGTATTGCTAGGTTATGTTTGCGAGGAGATGAACCGTATTGTTAGAGATTTTATTTGGGGATCAGATGAGAGTCATAGAAAAATCAGCTGGATTTCGTGTGAAAAAATGTGTTCTCCAAAAGAGATAGGTGGCCCAGGGTTTCAATCGACGGGGGACATAAACATGGATTTTTTGGAAAATTGGAATGGAAACTAATTCATGACAACAAATCTTTATGGATCTCGGCGTTGCGACAAAAATATTTCAAGAAAAGTTTCTTACAGTATAAGGCAAAACCATATGATTCACAAATATGTCATGCCATCGCGGAAGGTATTGCCGTGGTTAAAAGAGGATCCCGATGGATGATTCGAAATAGAAAAAGTGTGGCTTTTTGGTTGGATATTTGGGTTGGGGATTATCCGTTGATAGAATAGCTACAAGGTGAGATAGGGAACAATATTCGTAATGAGAAAGTTAGTGAGTAAATTTTGGAGGATGGTAATTGGAATTGGGGTAAGTTTCATTCTCTTGCCACTGGATAAGCTTAATGAAAATGCATGGGTACAGATTCATTTGGAAGATGGCGAAGAGGATATACTGTCTTGGCAAAATGAAACAAATGGTATTTACTCGGTGAAATCGGCTTTAGTAGAACCGCATGTATGTTGGAGGGGAAGATATAGAGTGTGGTAGGGTATGAAAACTCAAGTGCCCCTAAAAGAATAAAATAATGCTTTAGAGAGCAGTTCAAGAAAGATTAGCCACGAGACGTAATTTGGAAAGACGCGGAATGGAAATTTTGATGGTGTGTTCGTGGTGTGGGGTTGAGGAAGAAACTTCGATACACTTATTTAGGTATTGTGTTATAGTAGTTAGACTATGGAGGATAGTGGATCGAGAAATGGGGTGGGCTTCTAATTCATGGCAGGGGAGTGAAGGGATGGGAGGGAATATGGATTTGGGGATTAACTCAGGTGAGTAGTTATTTGATTTTAGAATTCAATTTTTTCTAAAATTATTTTTTGACAAATATTATAATTTTTATTAAAAATTATTTTTCTCCATTTAAATTTTTTTATCTCTAAAACAAGTCATTCAAAAAAAAACCCATATTACAAGTCATTTACAAATGTCCACGGGGCAAAGTGAGATTTACTCACTAAACCCCCAAGATGAATAGAGGCATTAAACTTATAATCTTCAATCTCATGAATATCTCCCTCCTTGCTTCTAATGCTTGGAGGATCTTCATTAGACAAGATTCTATCCTCTTCCAAGTTGTAAAGGGAAAGTATGGGAGGGTTTGGAACATAAGTCTGATCGGCTAAATTCTCACCCCTTTTCAAGCCTGTATGATAACACTTGTTCACGTAGCTCCCATTTAAAGATACCAACAATTCTTGTTGGAATTTAGCCTCACCGGGATATGTATTTGTCAATAAAAAGAGACAACAGGATATGAGACCCTTTGTTTCGTTGCCTATTTGTTTTGGAATATTTGGACGAGCAAAAATAATTCTGTTATTAGAAATACTTGAATCGATCCTCTGGTTAATGTTAATAATACTTTTTGTTCTCATGATGAGTTATCTAAAGTTGTGGCTACAAGCTTTGAGGAAAAGGTCAATATTAAGATGGGACTTAGTGGACCTAACTTTCACATTAATAGGGTGATTGATGAAGTTCCTTCATCGACTCATTCTCAATAATCTTATACCCATACTGCTAAGATGAATAGATTAGATCTCCTAGATAACCAACAACAACAAAGAGATATTATTTCTAGAGGTCGTGGAATATCGAGTTCACACTCCATACCCACATGAACACCTCATATTTTAATTGCTTTAAAATTATTTGTGATGCGGCTTGGCACTCCACTAAAGTTTTAGCATAGGTGGGTTGCATTGTCATGAATGCAGGTGAAATTTTGGTCGATTCTAAAGTTTAGAAGTATAACACACAATCTTCGGTTGAAGCGAAGACCCTTAGAGTTGTTTTTGCGTGCACATAAGTGGAGCCTTATCCGAGAGCATCCATCACCGTTGAGAATTATTGTGCTAGTGTTATACAAGTCGTTAATGACCCGAATTCTAAAAAGAATAAAAGATTATGTAATAGGTTGGTCGAGATAAATTATTTAAAAAATATGTGTAATATTTCTTTTTCGCTTGTTACAAGAAAAAATAATATTGTTGTTGATTAGGTGATAAAACAAAAGTTATACGATATTTGTTAGTTAATAGATGACCTTTTCTTCTCCCTATTTAGCCAAACTTCTAGTTTAATACAATCACTTATCTATGTAGAATTAGGTGAACATTATAATGGTTGAACCTTTAAGTCCTTTAATTTTTCTAAATATTTCGTTTGCAATTTAAAAAATAAACCAAGTCATTTGTAAATTGAACTCGCCTTGCTAATGGAAGTTGCAGAAATAATTTTGAGCTGAAAACTGATTTTATAGTAGGGCTGCATAAGACAAACCGCGGACCCGCAAAACCGGCGAAATCCGACCCAAACCAACCCGAAAAAACCGATCTGCGGTTTTGGTGGTTTGCTATGGGCCCTAAGATTTGATTTTGGTGGATATGGGTTGGTTTGCGGTTTTGGAAAAGCCCAAACCGCGGATAACCAACCCAACCCGCACTTTTGGCCCAACTCTATTTTTTTTATACTTGACCGTATATATGGGGTGGTCAACGAAAACCCACCCCATTTCGCTCGTCCCTTATACGCTATCCTCTCTCTCTCTGTCTCTTACACGAAAAGGGGGAAAAAACCTACCTTTTCGCCTCTCTCTTCGCTATGAATCTGAAACCCATCCCTTCTCAATCATCCATCACCGTCTCTTTACATCACACCATGGCATCTTTTGTACTCCGCATTAATTATTTCGATGGATTACACCAACCTTCGAGGTCCGCATTAATTGTTTGTAGCCTCCGGTTTGTGAGTTTACCATGGTTAATCGATTAAGCCATGGTTAATACTTATTCTGCTTTGGTTAATGATGTATTGAGTTCTGGGTTTTATGGAGATGTATAAAAGGCCGAGCTAGGGTTTCTGAGTTCTTCAAAACCCCTCTTTAAGATATGGTGTTCTAAACTCGAATCTGTTGCTTAATCCATGCTTCTCTTCCTCCGATTCTTTGTTTATGTAAATGATTTTCGAGTTTTTATTTCTTTTGTATTTCATTTTCTGATTTTTATTTTTTACTAACTAATATGTTTGATTTCTTTTTATGTTTTTGCAGATTAATGATTATGGAGGACTTTGATGAATCCATCATTGATTTTACAATACCACAACCCACTCAAGGTGTTGATCAAACACCTGTTGGTAACTCTTCTGATACTCTTAACACTCGCACATCATCTAATTTACCCCCTGCCCCTAAAAAAGCAAAAAAAGAAACCTCTGATTGTTGGAAACATTTTGAAGTTGTTACTTATGAAGATGGTAGTATTAGATCAGTTTGTAAATATTGTGAACATTCTTATGCTACTAATTCTAGAAAACATGGTACAACTAATATGAATAATCATATTAAACTTAGAAGGTGTCCAAAATATCCTTTCTATCCTCCAGCAGAGGATGGTCAATCTTAGCTAAATTTTAAACAAACTGATGAAGGAAAGAATGTTGTTAGTACTTATGTGTTTTCTATTGAGGCTTGTACTAGGGCACTAGCAGAAATGGTCATAATAGATGAATTAAGTTTTAGATTTGTGGAAGGTATAGGTTTTAAAAAATTCTGTAATGTAATGCAACCAAAGTTTAAAATCATTCCATCTAGAATGACCATTATGCGCAAGTGTATGAATATCTATGAAGAAGAAAAGATTAAGTTAAAAAAAGAATTGAAAGACTTAACAATTAGTATGACCACTGATACATGGACATCTAATCAAAACTTGAATTAAATGTGTTTGACTGCTCATTATGTGGATTCAGATTGGAATTTAAATAAGAAAATCATAGGATTTTGTAAAGTTGAGGACCATAAGGGAGAAACTATAGGTAGAAGAGTAGAGGCTATACTTATGGATTGGAATATAACTTCATATCTCACTTTGACAGTTGATAATGCATCTTCTAACACTGTTACTATAAAGTACTTGGTGAAAGTTGCAGGTGATAAACCAGAAACTCTTTTAAAACATGAATTTCTTCATGTTAGATGTTGCGCTCATATCTTGAATCTTATAGTTAAGGAAGGAATGATTGAGTTGGATGCTTGTATTAAAAATATTCGCGAGGCAGTTAAATATGTTAGAGGCTCACCAGCTAGATTTAGAGCTTTTAAAGGGTTTGTTACTTTGTGTGGTGTTGAATGTAAATCAAATCTTTGTCTTGATGTCCCTACAAGATGGAACTCTACTTATAAAATGCTAGAGTGTGCTAAGAAATTTGAATCTGTCTTTGCAAGAATGAAACTAGATGATTCTGGATACACAACACATTTCAATGATGCTTCAAGAACTCCTCCTAGCATTATAGATTGGGAAAATGCGAGATGTTTTGTTGAATTTCTGAAACTCTTCTACATTTCCACTAAGAAATTCAATAAAACTCTATTTGTTACAACCAATCTGTTCTTTGATGAAATAGTGAGAATTTGGGAAAAGATTGTTGAGTTATGCGAGAATGAAAATCCTATTTTACAAAAGATGGCAACTGATATGAAAAAGAAGTTCAATACTTATTGGGGAGTAAATAGTATCAATATAATCCTCTATGTGGCAGTTGCTTTGGATCCAAGGAAAAAGATTCAATACCTCCAATGCTATTACAGTTTTATGTATACACCTGAAGAAAGTGATGTGTTGCTTAAAAGGGTTAATGATGCTTTAAAAAGAATGTTTGAAGTGTATGAGAAACAAGTTGCTCCCACTAGTTCATCTACTAGTGGTGATGCGGCTATTTCTAACACTTCAACTGAATCTCCTTGTGTTCTTGGTGGTAGGTTTCAGTCTTTTATGGCTAAGACACACCCCTCTAAAGCTACTGAGTTGGATAAGTATCTAAAAGAGGATATAGAAGAGATGTCATCAAAATTTGACATCTTACAATGGTGGAAAATCAATAGTATGAGGTTTAAAGTTTTGTCCCAACATGCCAAACATATTTTGGCAGTTCCAGTGTCTACTGTTGCTTCTGAAAGTGCATTTAGCACTAGTGGTAGAGTTCTTGATCAGTTCAGGAGTTCCTTGTCTCCTAAAACTGTTGAAGCATTAGTTTGTACTCAAAACTGGTTAAGATTTTCACTTCCAATTAATCCTGGCACATCTAAACAACTAGTAGAGGATTTGGAAGCTGAATTGGGTACTTTCTTTACTTTACTAATTATTTTTGCAGATTCGCGAACGTTTTTTAACTTTTTGTTGCTTCCTAACTTGTTTATTAACTACCATTTATAGGTTATTATGGAATTGATGAATTGAGCATTAGTGGAAGTCCACAATCCACTATCACTGATTTAGTCAATTAACCCATATCATAAAGTGAGTTTTATATCAGTTTCATACAATAAATACTTGCATTTGATATTTCATATGCATTTACACATTAGATAGCAACTCATGCACTTCCAGTGATGCAAAACTAGTGGAACATGGTGTGTTTATGTTTATTAATGTGTATACTAAAGCTGAGGAAGTCATTAGAGATGGTTATCTTTTTTTTTTGTATTTGTACATGAAAAAATGCAGGTTTTTGTTACAAACTCACCAAGTCCCTTGTCCCTTGGTTTATAAAAGCTTGTGATGAAATAATTAAACAATTCTGAGGCTTAAACTCTATATCTAATGAGCTACTTTTTCATTATTCTCAACACCTATAATAATATGGTGACTAGAAGGTTAATGTGGTGTTATTGGTGTTTAGAATAGTGCAAAAGTATTACTAAGAAGATAAATGCGAGTTGCAATTGACCCAAGTCCCTCGTCCCTCGGTTTAAAGGTGCTTCTTGAGCTTCAATAGTTCATGAACTACTTTTGTCACCATTTGTAACAGCTATAACAATATGGTGACTAAAATGCAATGTGGTGTTAAGGATGTTTTGAATGGTGGCAAAGTAGTCCATTGGAACATATTGTGAGTTTAAAATAGTTTGCCCCTTGTCCCTAAGTGTTAAATATGAAGGGCCTATGATGATTACAAATCTGAGGCATGAATTTCATTTGTTATTATACTATTTTGTGGAAAAAAGGGAACTAAATAAATTGTCCCTTAACTCTTATGAAACAGGATGGGAGATGAATGAAAGGATTTTATGTAAATTGCAGGTTTTGCGCAAATGAATGTTTGTATCTTCAAACTTGACTTTTGGAATCTTCAATCAAGGGTGTAGTTTGTTTTTGGAATTGTATACTTCAATTCATATGTAATTCAGTAATTTTATTCTTTTGGAATGTAATTTGTAATAGTTAATTAACTTAATGAACAACTACTAGTACAATTGTTTTCATTAGTGTATTTGACCATTTGAAGAAGTTTGGGTTTACTTTTAATTTTTTAACTTATCAGAGACTTTATAATAAATAAGTGGATTTAACCCGAAACCAAACCAAACCCGAACCAACCCGCGCCACTCAATAAAAAACCAAGTGGATCCAACCCGAAACCGTAAAAATAATATGGTTTGACTCTCGGTTTTGAGAACTTTAAAACCGCAAGTGCGGGTTGGTTTGTGACTAAGGGGTAACGGGTTGGATACCCGACCCGTGTGCACCCCTATTTTATAGAGCCACTAGTTTGGAACCCAATAGTAAGGCCCATTTTTACTACACTAAAGCCCAAATATATAGTAACAATATCAGAAAGGCGGTCAGTGAGAAAAAAAAGAAAAAGAAAATAAGAGTCAGCTCAAAACCAACCAACCAAGACAAAGAAAGAAGTGGATTAAGCAGGCTCAGCTCAACTCAGATAGAGACCAAGAAATTAGCGGCCATAAATGGCGTTGCTGTCCATCTCCCTATCTTTACCTTCTTCAACTACAGCTACCGCATCAACCTCTTCATCTAATAGCCATGTTTTTCTCCGACCGCCGCAGCTATTCGCTCTCACGCCGTCTTTTACTCTTACACCATCCAACCGATTAGCGCACAACCGTCACTTACGCCTCCGTCAAACGTCTCATGTTGTTTGTATGGCTCCAGACGAAGAGAAGATGACTCGTCGTTCGCCCCTTGATTTTCCAATCGTATGTTAATATTTCTATTTTCACTTTCTAATTTCTGTTCAACATTTTAAATATCATTCTATAGCTGTAGGTTAATTGTTCTGTTATATGAAAACAAATAGATTACGGTAGGGCAGAGACCGTCGATTTTTTGTAACTGAAATTGTACACAGCTGTGAAATCTGTGGGCATCTCGATTGGTCATACAGAACTCGATAACACTATACTTCCAGTTCTAATTTTGAGAAATCCTGCTATGTCTACGATTTGAGAATTGTAAACTTAACCTTAGCTAAGAAGCTATGAATGTTTTGCACTGCTAGGAGGTAAGTGGAATTTAATTACATATAATTTTGGGGGGTTTTTGTGCTTAATTAATATGTTGCGGATAACACTTATTTTCAAGTCCCGTCATGAATGGGTTCGTGAATTTGGATTGGACCTTTGGAAGTTATTTTAATGTCAAATGCTTAGTACTTCCATGATTATGTCTCAGCCGATTTACTGTTTAAATTAGTTATATGAAGCAATTGAGGTATCTTAATCTCATGCTGAAACATATAGTTGATGATTATGCTAATTTGAAGAGCATATTTGCAGGAATGGGATAGGCCAAAGCCAGGACGAAGACCAGATATCTTTCCACAGTTTAGTCCAATGAAAACTCCATTACCTCCTCCATTGCCAGCTGATCCACCCGAAGAAGATGAGGAAGAAGATGAAGAAAAGAAAGAAGAAGAAGAGGAAGATGAAGAAGATAAGGATAATCCAGATATGCCTGAATGAATGCTTCTCTCTTTAAATATTTTGATAGGTGCGGCGGTTAATTGTTTGGTTTAAATTTATCTTGGTTGCTTCTAGTGAGGAATGAGCCATAGGCATCATCGTGCAATTAATTTTGTTAGATATGTATTTTTGTTACTGAACAACCCGTGATATTAGATAAAATATGTAGTTGTAAGCGATACATTTTGGTTGGCAATTTCGATATCCTTGTCATTCTTTCATACCATTAAACATGTGGCATTAGAAGACTTACACTAATGTATGAGTTTAAATATGTAATCAGTTCCATGAAATAAGCTTATGTGTAAGATGAGTGTAAAATCTTTAGTAGACAACAAAGGCTATAGGAAAGTTAACTTGATGAGCAAATTGGCTTGTCAAGCAAGACTAAGGCAAGCCATCAGCAAGGACTTTGGGGGTAAGCAAATGCATAAATTGCATAAGCTCACCTTGCACCACATTAACAAACAAACCACGACAACCACCTTAAAGCACAAAGCTTAGCCATGGAAGGAGCTCAACTAGGGGTGGAAATCGGATCCGAAATTTCCGATTTCCGACTTTTCCGATCCGAAAATTCCGACTTCGGAACAATTTTTTACGGTTCCGAAATTCCGATTTCCGGTTTTTCCGAAAAAATCGGATCGGAATTGGAACTACATATAATTTTCCGAAATTTCCGGGTTTTCCGATCCGATTTTATTTCCGAAATATAATTTTGATTTTTATTTTCAATTTTTATTTTGAAATTGTATTTTCGATTTAAAATTTTATATATTAAATAAATAATAAATATTAATATAAAGAAAAAAATATACAATAAGAAATGTTAAAAATTTTCATAACAAAAGAAGAAAAAAAATCTAAACGTTGAAAATTTGGAACACAATAATACATTTTTTTTATATCAGGAAAATAAAGAAAAACAATAAACTTGATAAAACCTAAAGGCTAAGGCTAACTCATTTCTTCACTTTTCACATTACCTTCCCACGAAGCCAAATATCTACTTTTTATGTGATTTGAAAAGTAATTTACTGTCTTTTTACCTTCGGTTACTCATGTTACTTCTATTACTGTTCTTTTACCTATTGTTACTTATGTTATTTCTATTACTGTTCATGAAGTTTATAAGTTTTATTTTTATCTATCTTCGTGTAAGTGATAAACTATTGCTCCGATTTACAACCCTTTGTCTCGCAATTTCCGAAACAAAATTTTCGAAATTCCGAACCCAAAATTCCAAAATTTCAGTAGGAAAAATTCCGAAATTTCCGTGCCGAAATTTCCGAATTTCCTGCCAATTCCGAAATTCCGAATTCGGAATTATTTTTCCCAGTTCCGAAAAATTGGATAGGAATTGGAACAGAAAAAATCTATTCCGAAAAAAATAGTAATTTTTCCGAAAGACCCTTTTTCCGATCCGTTCCTTCCGATTTCCACCCCTAAGCTCAACCCACCATGGCTCCGCCGAGTAAATCTGAGACCATCACCTTGCACATTATGCTCTGCCTCCACTGAGCATCCAACAACGCCACAAATTACTGCAAATCAGATCCACGACCATTCATGACCAGATGCTTCGCCTTGACACCGTTTTATAGTTTTAAACCGAACCGCTAAGTAAAGCATATCGGTCCAGTTTTGTAAAAAAAATTATTTGTAAAAAAAAAAATATAAGGCTAAGAGCCGGTCCAAACCGAAGCACTTGTATAATGAGATTCATTTGGTAAATGAATGCTCTCTCTCCACCAACTCGCATTATCGATCCGGCAAGCCATGGTTTTCTTTTGTTTATTTGTCGGTTTTTAATTGTTTGCAGTTGGGTCATATGTGATTGTCTAATTGCATTCTACTCCTCTGGGTATCCTTTTTCATGTCCTCCCTCTTTTATGGGGATCTAAGGTGCACTTTTTGCATAATAAAGGGACCTATAGTGTAATTACGGAAATATATAGTATTTTTTGCATAATACGGGGGACTTATAGTATAATTAGCTAAAAAGTATAGGATTTTATGCATATAATATAGGGAATTGTAGTGCAACTAATTCAATATATATGTTATTTTTGCATGATAGAGGGACTTTTATTGCAATTTTTGCATAATATAGGGACTGAACGGTGGAAACAAAATATGAGAGCATTTAAGACCAATTTCATTCTTTCCGTTCCCACTGTTGCAGGGACCTATAGTGTAACTAATTCAATATATATGTTATTTTTGCATGATATAGGGATCTATAGTGCAATTCTTGCATGATAAAGGGGCCAATAGTGCACTTTTTGTATAATATAGGGGCATACAGTGCAATTTTTGCGTAATTTATGGACATATAGTGCACTTTTTAGGTAATAAATAGACCTATAGTGCAATTAACTCGGAAAAATATATGATTTTTTGCAATGTTATTTTTATATAATATAGGGACCTATAGTGCATAGTGCATTTTTTGCATAATATAGGGCCCTATAGTTCACTTTTTTGCATAATAAAGGGTCCTACAGTGCAACTTCTTCCATAATATATAAACCCATAGTGCAATTAACTAATCAATATAAGATTTTGTGCATAATATAAGGACCTGTAGTCCAACTACTTCAATAATATATGTAATCTTTGCATAATACCTTTAGTGCAACTAATTCAATAATTCAATAATATATGCTATTTTTGCATAATATAGTAACCTAATAGTGCAATTTTCGCATAATACAGAGACTTTTTTAACTAGTTGGTCCCGTATAATTTACTATAATTAATCTTAATCAACTTCCCATTGAAAAATTACGATTTTACCCTTGATTAAACGCAGATATAGCTTGGTCTTAGCCATACTATGGTGCACTTTTTGCATAGTCCAGACTAGTGCACTTTTTGCATAATATAAGGACCTTAGGCATTATACAGGAAATCATGGTGCACTTTTTGCATAATATAGAAACCTATAGTGTAATTACTATATGATATAGGGACCTATATAGTGCAACTAATTCAATGATATATGTTTTTTTTTTGCATAATACAAGGACCTATAGTGCAATTTGGGGATCTATAATGCAATTAACTCGGAAAAAAAATAGGATATTTTGCATTATATAGTAACCTATAGTGCAATTGATTCAATAATGTTATTTTTACATATACAGGGACCTATAGATCATTTTTGCATAATATAGGGACCTATAGTTCACTTTTTGCATAATACAGGGACCTTTTGAAAGAAAACATACCGTTAGGACCGGTTCGGAACCGTTAAGGAACCGGACCGGAACCGCTAAGAACCAGACTACACGGTCCATGGTAATGGTCCGGTTTTTCCTTATAGGTAAAATGGAACCGAACGTGTAAGGTGAAGTAAGTTAGACCGAACTGGCCTAATAAGAAATTAGAACCGATAAAAATCTGTCCGAACCGGACCGGTGGAACAATTAGCCAAGTTGACTACCGAGTACAAACATATATGAGGCCAGTCAGTATACAAAAGCCCTAAACAACACGCCCAAAAGTGAATCATGATTATTTAAAGAAGGTGAATAGAAATAGCAGTATTTCTGATGTTGTTGAAGAGCTTAACAAGATTTAATCTAGTATTTATTGGCTTGTATTGGTAAATTCTCGAAATTAATATTGTTAATATGATACTAAATTTATAATTATATGGATTTACTGATTCTTGTAAATCTTTGAGACAGATTGAAATTTGTTTTTAGATTTTTAGTTCTGATTGTTTCTTTAAGTTAGCATTTTGTATAGTTTTTCTAGATTTTATTAAGTAAATGATCATGTTGACCAGGTATTGACTTAACCCGCACCTGATCTGAATCCGACCCTAAACCAATAACCCTTATCTGAAAATTATATAGGGTTTGGGTTGGGTGGTGGGTTTCGACATTTGAAACCTGTCCATTGCGGTTTGGGTGTTAATTTATCCTCACGGGTAGGATAACCGACCTGTGTGCAACCCTAATCTTCTCTGCTAAGCATGCATTTCTCCTCTAAGCCTTCACGTGAGGGGCGTGTTGGAGTATAAATCTCATATAACTTGTTATATGCCTTCTTCTACGAGTTCGAACTTTTAGTTGAGTTGGCAAGTTAACATGGTATCAGAGCCACAATCCAAAGTGGTTTCCCGTTAATTGAATATCTGCAATTTCCTGGAACACCCTCCCCCAAATAAATGATGTTGCATGCTCTTGTCTACACTAATATGGAGGTTGAGTACCGCATCTGTTAGCTTCTCGTGAGAAATATATTATGTCTATGTGGTCCAATCAAACTTACGCATAAGTAGTTTTTTCTCAATTATGTCTACATTTCTTATTTCTCTGTACTATCCATATATTTAGCTAGCTTTAGCCTTTGTGTCATGTAAATAGGCCTAATTAGCTGGCCAAGAATGTGACATGATCGATGAGCCATTCGAAACCAGCTATTGGTCAATCGGGAAGTGATCAAAGTTTTCTTTGCACACGTCGGATCCAAGGGAGTTGGGGCAGCAGTCCCATTGATCTCAAAGTACATCACAAAATTATTCACTTTCTTATTTGAAAAAGAAATCATTGATAAAAAATGTGAAGCACCCTCTACACATCGAAAAAAAGACGTCTATTAAAAAAAACAAAAAAACAAAAAAAAACAAGAAGCAAACCAGACGTTTAATACACAAATCAAGTTTTTCATTGATCTAGATAGAGTTGTAAACGAGTCACGCCGAGCCAAATACAGATTTACAGGCTTGTTTGTTTAATTTCTCAAGTCGAGGCGAGCTCAAATTTAAACGAACCGGGTCGAGCCGGGCTCAAATTTAAATGAGCCGAGTCCGAGTTTCCTATGATCAAAATCATAAATGTTAAAACTTGTTTGTTTAACTTATAGAACAATTTTTTTTAGAGCCGAGCACGAGTTGCTCATGAACAACTTGTTTTTTACGGTTGAAATGGGACTTTCATGAATGATTGGTATTTGATGGAGAGCGTGGTATGAAGATATAAAGAATAAGATCAATGAAAAAATAAATGTCTAAAGAAATTAAAAATATCCTAGTATATATTGAAGGTCAAATAACATATTTGTAAGTAGATAATATATTAATTTATAATTCATAATTTTAAACGAGCCTTCGAGCCAAGCTCGGGCGGGCTTGTTTACTTATCGAGCTTAAAATGGAGCTTGCGCTTGTTTATATTCGAGCCGATCTCGAACGAGCTTTTCTCCGGGTCGAGTCGAGCTGCTCGCGAGCGGCTTGGTTCATTTACAGCCCTAAATCTAGACTTGAATATATAGTTCTAGCAATTGAAACTCATGTTTGAGAGAAATTGAATATTATCCATGGGGAGTGTTTTTTTTCTTGTTTACAAAAGTGACATCACTGATAAAGAAGGAAGCAGACAAGGTGACCTTTGCTAACAACTCTAAGAAAAAATCTTAGGCAAAGAAAGTATCAGTACTTCTTTTCTTATCTTTGATGTGTTATTTGTTGAAAGTTATTCTTTTAACTTACTTAGCATTATTCAATCATGTGATATAGGGTATAGAGTCAAATTTGAACCCTCACGTGTATCTTTTTTAAACAAAATAGTCTAAATATCTTGTATATAGCTAGTCGTTGCCATGATGTCTATATTGTCGGTTTTTATAATCTCATAGGACAACATGTTAAGTTCTTATTCGTTGTCAATGATAATTGGTTATGGCATCGTCGTTTAGATCAATTATAGTATGGACTTATTGTCAAAATTGGTTAAAAAGAATCTAGCTATAGGTTTCCCTAAGCACAAGTTTAATAAAGATAAATTATGTGATACATTTCAACTTGGAAAAAAATAACATTTATCTTTTAAACCTTTAAAAATAGTTGTTTCATCTACATTACACCCTTCAACTTTTGCATATGGATCTCGTTGATCTGGTTGATGTCACTAGTTTAGGAGGGTCAAATTATGTGTTTGTTATTATTGAGAATTTCACTAGATTTATATGGGTAGTATTTCTTGTATCTATATACTTTTCTTTTAATGACTTTGCTAAGCTTTGTCGTAAGGTACAAAATGAAAAATATTATTCAATTACTTGCATTTGTAGTGATAATGACATAAAATATGTTAGTATCCCTTTTATGTATTTTTTGGATGAGTTTGGAATTGAGCACAACCTTTCGACTCGAATAACTCCCCAACAAGATAGAGTATTATAAATGAAAAACCGGACACTCCAAGAAATGGCTATAAAATTATTGAAGGAACACTATTTTCCAACTTACTTATGGGAAGAACCCGTCAATGCAACATGTTATGTTCTTAGTCGAATTTTGATCCGGTCAATCATCAATAACAGGGGCGGATGTAGGTAGGGATAGGCTGGGGTGCACTGCAGCCTACCCCAACTTATGAGATATCAGTACAATTTAGCCCAATTGTTATTTTTTAAAAAATAAATAGGCAAAACATGTATAAAAAATTACAGTCTCTCAACTGAGAAATTAGCCCTCCTTAACTTAGAATTTATATATTAATTCTACTACATACTAAATAATAGCCCTCTCTGATTCAAAATTTTGGATCCGCCCTTGATCAAGAAGACACTGTACGAGATATGGAATGGAAGACCTCCAAATATCTTATGTTTTTGCATATTTGGATACAAGTTCTATATCCATAATACGAGAGATTATTGGGGAAGTTCGACGCAAAGACAGATGAAATAGTATTTCTTAATAGGTAAAACATGAATAAAAAAATTTACAGTCTCTCAACTGAGAAATTAGCCCTCCCTAACTCAAAATTTATATATTAATTTTACTACATACTAAATAATAGCCTTCCCTGATTCAAAATTCTAGATCTGCCCCTAATCAAGAAGACATTGTACGAGATATGGTATGGAAGACCTCTAAATATCTTATGTTTTTGCGTATTTGGATACAAGTTTGTTATCCATAATACGAGAGATTATTGGGAAAGTTTGACGCAAAGGAAAATGAAATAGTATTTCTTAACTACTCTACAAAGGGAAAAATATACTAAAATTTAACAAGCGTACAAAGATTATCGAGGAATCAATGCATGTAGATTTTGATGAGACCAATCCATTTTGCAAGAGGAAGATAAGTGAAGAAGATGCAAATGAATAATCTCCTCAAGCAAACGATCAATTTCTTCCATTAGAGCCACTTATACAAAAAGTCAACTAAAATGTGGAGGAAGTCAATCTGGAATAAGTGGAGCAAATAATAAGTGAAGTGCATGAAGACATTCCTAGGAGTTGGAATGATGTACGATATCATCCAAGTGAACTACTTTGGATATTAGTCGAGAAATGGATATTTTGAAACAAGTTGGATGACTCCAGAATCTCACAATATATTAGGTGTGTCTAATAGCTTAAGACTATAACCAAGAAGAAGGAATCAACTATGATGAGACTTTTAAATCAGTGGTTGTATTGGAGTCCATTAGCATGCTACTCGCTTTTGCAAGTTTCTTGAACTTCAATTTATATATAATGGATGTCAAGAGTACCTTTCTAAATAGAGTAATTGAAGAAAAAGTCTACGTCAAACAACCATAGGATTCATAGACTCCAAATCTCTGATCATGTATTCAAATTTGAGAAGGCCTTATATGGCTTGGCAAGCCCCTATAGCTTGGTATGATTGGTTGAGCTAATTCTTGATAAATGATAGTTTAAAAAAAAAGGAAATATCAAAGAAAAATCTAAAAGATATTCTCCTTGTGCAAATCTACGTCGACAACATCATCTTTGAAGCTACAAATGATTCATTGTACAAGAGCTTTTCGGAAAGCATGCATATAAAAATTGAGATGAGTATGAGTAGAGCTAAATTTCTTTCTCGAACTTTAAATAAAGCCAATAGAGAATTGAAGTTTCATCAATCAAGCAAACTATACCCGAGAACTCATCAAGAAGTTTGGACTTGAATACGCAAATGAGATCGGAACACTAATGAGCACCTCACTAAACTCAACAAAGAAAAAGATGGGATAAACCTGGATGAGAAATCTTACCGTGACATTGTCGGTAGCTTACTAGACTTATCGTCATTGAGGTTGTATATTATATTATATATAAGTCTTTGTGCAAGATTCTTATCGTGTCTATTATTATAATCACATTTCACGGCCATCAAACGAATACTTCGATACTTGAAAGATACACGTAAAATTGTCCTTTGGTATCCTAAATTCACATCCTTTGAACTAATTTGATATTCGGATGCCAACTATGCAGGATGCCTACTTGATTAGAAGAGCGTAAGCGGGAGTTGTCGATTTCTCGGACAATCATCAGTCACATGGTCAAGCCGCAAACAAAATAGTGTTGCTCTATCCACGATCTAGGTAGAATATGTAATGTTCGAAAATTGTGTTGCTCAAGTTATTTGAATGAAACAAACGTTGCAACATTTTAGGTATAAGTATGAGAAGGTTCCCATGTGTCGTGACAATACAAACACTATTAACATCATAGAGAATCTGGTTCAACACTTAAGCATGGAGCACATTAAGATGCAACATCATTTCATTCGTGATCACTCTAACAAGGCGACATCATACTAGCATTTGTAAACTCGGCAAATTGAACGGTCGACATCTTCACCAAGACATTACCTTATGATCAATTTGAGAAGATACAATGTGGTTTAGGTATGTAAGTCCTTTTATGGTATCTCTCCTACTTATCCCCTTTCTTCATTTTGGTATTGCCAATTGGGGCGAAGAAAGTGATATGAGTCGCATAGTGTGCATTATCTATGAGGGAGATAAATGTGCATCATCTATGGGGGATATATATTATTCACAAATGAGCATGATAAGAAGTATTAATCACAATCAAAATAGGGGAAAATATTCGTCCAAGAGAATGTTTTTGATTGGTTGATAACCGAGGAGACAAAATGAAGAATCTGACATCTACAACAAAGACGAAAATAGACGGACCACCTGAATAAACATGAAGTGGAATGCCAAAGCAGGTCAGCTGAATATGAAGAAAAGCTGAACAGGGATGGACCTTTCAATAAATACTAGGCTGAATACCTAAATTCTCTAAAAAATATTGAAGTTGCGAAGAGTTAGAGATCGGACATTTGAGTAGAAAGAATGGCGAAACGCCTGAATCTATTAGAAAGTGAAGTTGTTGAGACCAAATGAAGAAAAGATAGGAGAATATATTTGGACCCCCTACAAAATCTAGACTGACCTTACATTATGAACATTCTGGAAAAGTCTGGTATTGAAATTATCAGATAGACAGATAAAGACCAGACCCACGAGAATTCAAGTTAGAGTTTGTTTCTTTATAGTCGTTACCTACCTGTTAGAGATGACACTACTTGCAAAGGGTATCTAATTTAAATATAGCAAGATGCATGAGTGACAATTTCATTTCCAGGATGAACCTTGAAGATGAAGTAATAATCCATCTTGTTATATAAATACAAGACCTCTCACTCTTGAAAAAGTTAAACTCTCACAATATAATTTTTCAAAAGGGTTTCTTCAAGTACAAAAAGAGAGAGTTCACAACGCAACCAACCTTCATTATAATTCATCAAAAGGTGGCTCCTTTATTAGGTCACACACTTCGTATGTCTACCCATCCAAAAGTATAGATCTAGTAGGTTACATTATAATCTACAAAAGTATAAAGGGTGTTTTCCTCCTTTATTTTTTTAGAAAGGATAGCTATATCCTAGTTGTAGAGAAAATGATAGATCTTGAGTGGAGATTATCCATTTAGTTTCCTAGTGTTAGAGTTAATACTAGTGTTCCTTTGAAAGGATAGTTCAAAGAGGGTGTACAAATTTGCAGGGACAGAGCTATGTAGTGGTTTGGGGGGTCCATGCCTCCCCGGTTTTTTAAAAAAAAATTATAACCAACTCAAAAAAAAAAAAATATATATATATATATATATAACTAATTAACCTTCAAAATTTTATAAAATTATTATTTGCCCACCCCTAACTTATAAGATTTATTTTATTAGGTTTAAATTATTTTATTTAAAGGATTTTTTTACTTTTTACAACAAAATGTATGTTATTTTGTAAAAAAAAAAATTATCGGATAATAAATTAAAAAAATTAATATCCAAACTTATATTACAATTTTTACACAATATAAGGACATCTAGTGTATTTTTGCATATTATAAAGATCTATTTTGCAATTTTTGCATAATATATAGAATTATCGTGCAAATACGTTGGAAAAAAAACTTCGAGTAGATACAAGAAGTTTTAATGGAGATATTTAAAAATCATAAACTAGTCATATCTGAGATAATGAATGTAAGAGAACTGAACCATATAAATCTTATGTATGTCTTCGTTTTTTAACTATTTATATTCATAAGTTTTACTTTATACTTTATAGTTTTTTTAATATTGTCTAGTATTTATAGTTTGAATTGTATAGACAGTGTTTGATTTATTGCTAAGAACTATTGAATAGCTGAGTTGCATCATAATATTAATATCAAATACAAAAAGAGAGTCTTTTGATATTGCACTTGTTGAATTAAATTTAATCCCCTTCCATATTCCCTCCCTCTATCTTCTTTGGGAGCATATATCAGATTTCACTATGTGTTTTTGTGAATTAGCGAAAATGTTATATGATATATTGATTTATTAATTTTTTTCTTTTTTATTTGGAGCATATAAATTTATCTTGACTCATAAGATTTTAATTTCATATCTATCTTCACTCTTAACTTTTAATATTTATACATATTAATTAAAGAAACCCATGGTTATCATTAGTATATGACGTTTGAAGGAAGATGAACGCGTAAAATCCATAGTTTGACAACTCATATCTAGCTTTTTTTTTTTTTCAAATGCATAATAATATAGATAGTAAAAGACGGTTACAAGGTTTAGCCGACCCCAGAAGGTTCAGCTTCATTACAAATAATTGTGGCTAACTGGGGAGGAATACAAGTATCCCAATTACCAAACAAAGTGCTAAGAAGCTCCTGCTTGGCAACCCAGTCAGCTGTCCCGTTTCTACCCCTAGAAACAAAATGAAAAGAAGGGGAAGATAATTCAGCAAAATAATAAATATTACAAATAACGTTTTTAATTGAATGACTCAACACGGGAAGCCCTGAAGAGAGAGGTTTCATGATAGTAGCTGAATCATTCTCTATTATAACGCTCCCAAAAGGAAATTTTGAAGCCATTTCCGTAGCTTTCAAAATTCCCGTGGCCTCTGCCTCTAACACCGAATCTGCTCCAACTTTCCAACTATTACCTGATACAAATTCACCATTAGAGTTTCTTACTACACAAGCAATTGCAGCTCCCAAATCCGAAAAAGCTGCATCACAATTAATTTTAAATTTATTTGGAGGAGGTTTTTTCCATTTATCCTTAAATTTAGAATTTTGTGAAATATTTCCATTATTAATGCTTTCTAATGGATTATTATTATTATTCCCAACTTTAATATCTAAAAAGTTAACATCATTTGGGTTTGTAATTTTGTAATATTCTTTCCAACAATGTATGGCCCTATTAATTGTGTTTAGGGGATCACATTTTTTACCATTATAAATACAATTATTTCTATCTTTCCAAATTTGCCACATTATAATACAGACAAGTTCTAGTATCCTATCCGTATTATTAAAATTTTTTGCAATGTTTTGAACTTGATTTAATATCCAATGATCTAATTTTACAGTTGATTCATTGTCTGTTTTTAAATTAAGCGGACTAATAAACCATACACTTTTAGCCCAGGGGCATCTGAATAGCATATGTTCTACTGTTTCAATATTATTATCGCATATTTTACATATGTCATTTTTACTACATTTTCGATTAAAAAGGTTTTCTTCCGTGGATAAGAGGTTTCTAACCGCTCTCCATACAAAGTTTCTAATTTTGGGTTGGGTTTCCATTTTCCAAATTAGTTTCCAGAGTTTTTTATCCCTCGTAATAGAGGATGTAGGCTTATCTTTATCTTTAATACCTTGAATTATAGTTTCATCTTCTTTCATTTTATGATAGGCTTCTTTGACTGTATATGTACCTTTTTTGCAATAGTCAATACATATTTGGTCTTCACATAATACTTTAGGTATTATCATTTTTTCTATTTTTTCTTTTATTTCTTTAGGATAGATTTGGTTGAGTAAATCAATATCCCAAGACCTATCATTCTTAATAAGTTGGTTAACCCAAACAAGATTAGAATTTTTTGGCATAATGGATTGCTTCTCATTGCAAATCCAATTATGTTCATAAATATTGATATCTAAACCGTTGCCTAGTTTCCATTTTATATTGTTTTTAAATGTATCTCTACCTATAAGGATACTTCTCCATCCCCAAGATGGTGAACTTCCAATCTTAGCTTCAAGGAAACTACAATTTTTGAAATATTTTCCTTTTAATAATCTATAAAGAAGAGATTCTTTTTTATTTATTAAGTTCCAAGCTTGCTTTCCTAATAAGACTTTATTCATTAGGTGTAGATCCCTAAACCCTAAACCACCTTCAAATTTTGATATAGTGAGTAAGTCCCATTTGGCCCAATGTATTCTTTTTTTACCTTTATCACCCCACCAAAAATGTGCAATGATAGAGTGAATTTTATTTATTATATTCTTTGGAAGAATAAAGTTAGACATTAAATAGTTAGGCAAGCTTTGGATGATAGCTTTTATTAAGATTTCCTTACCCCCTTCAGAAAGAAAAAGGGTTTTCCAATTTTCAAATTTTTGTAGAACTCTATCAATTAAAAATTGAAGGTCTTTTGATTTATTTCTACTCCATTCAGTTGGAAGTCCTAGGTAGTTACCTAGGTTGTTAGTTTTCTTCATATTTAATCTTTTAGCCATTACATTTTGTATAAAGGTTGGTGTATTAGGGCTAAAAATGACCCCACACTTATTAAGGTTTAGACATAAACCCGTAGCATTTTTATATTTGTTCATAATATCATTAAAAGATTGTAATTCAATATTATCAGCATTAAGGAAGAAGAGACTATCATCAGCAAATAGTAAGTGAGTGATAGTTGGACAATTATTTCCAATCTTAATTCCTTTGAGAAGGTAGTTCTCTTTTTTCTCTGTAATTAAATCATTTAAAGTCTGAGAAATTAGACAAAAGATTAGAGGTGAAAGTGGATCCCCTTGTCTTATCCCTCTGGTAGGTTTTTGTAATTGGTGAACTTCACCATTAATTAGTATTGAGTAGTTAACAGAGGTAATACATACCATAAGTTTCCTTACCCAATCTTTATTAAAACCAATTTTAATAAGGAGGTCTTGTAGGAAATCCCATTCAATATACTCATAAGCTTTTTTAATATCTGCTTTAACAACAACCATATATTTTTTGGTTTTTCTTCTTCTTTTAATATGGGTAATTAATTCATGTGCAATTATAGTATTTTCCTGTATCATTCTGTTAGGGATGAATGCACTTTGATTTTCTCCAACAAGGGAGTTCATATAAGGCTGTAATCTATTAACCAATATTCTTGCTATAATTTTATAAATGAAATTAGAGCAACTAATTGGTCTATAATGTTTAATATTAGTAGGTTTATTAATTTTCGGTATTAGGGTAATAAGTGTTTGATTTATATCAGACAGATCACCCTTATTGTTCCAAAAGTTGTTTATTACTCTCATAATATCAAGTTTAATAATATCCCAGTAAGATCTGAAGAATATTCCATTATACCCATCAGGACCTGGAGCTTTATTAGGCCCCAGTTCCCATGTTGCTTTTTTAACTTCTTCTTCATTAATATGTTTATTCAAAATATCTGCGGAATTTTTATCAAGTTTACTAGATATGAGATTAATAGTGTTAGTATAATCTCTTTTTCCTACAGTTGTGAAAATATTATTGAAATAATTGGTAATCTCCAAATTTATTTCATTCTTATTATCAAGCCATGCACCATTCTCATTGGTGATGTTAGTTATCTTATTTCTGCTTCTTCTTTCTTTAGTACAAGCATGATAATATTTAGTATTTTTCTCCCCCTTTTTAAGCCAAATGTTTTTAGATCTTTCTTTCCAGAAACTTTCTTCTCTATTCCAAGTTTCTTCTAGTTCCTTAGTTATACAATTGTATTCATCCCAGTTAAAGTTGGGAGTATTATAATTAGATATTATTTCTAATTTTTTTTATGAGCTTTTCTATTTGGATTTTATTATTTCCAAATTTTTTCCAATTCCAATCTCTTAATGCTTGACTGCATTTTTTAAGTTTGTGATTGATAACTGCATTAGGGTTTCCCCTTAGTGAGCTATAATCATTCCAAACTTTTTTAATAATATTTAAGCAATCAGTTTCTGTAGTCCAGAAACTTTCAAAATAAAATCTTCTTTTCTTTTTGTTATCAGTTTTATCATGATGAAGAATCAATGGGCAGTGATCTGACCCAATGGCAGGTACAACTGCTATCCAAGCATTTGGAAATAGCTTATCCCATTCAGAGTTATGGATTGCTCTGTCTAGGATAGCTTTTATGAGCTTCTTATTAGCTCTTTTATTTGTCCATGTAAATCTACAACCATAAGAGATTGTTTCCTCCAAATTGTGGAGGTTTATAAACTTATTAAAAAATTTAATTGATTTTTTATGACACACATTCCCCCCTAACTTTTCCTTGAGGAACCTAATACAATTGAAATCACCTATTAAGGTCCAAGGAGAGTTTTGGGGTTTTAAAGTATTTAAAAAATTCAAAGAGATCTCTTTATCAATATCATAAGGGTTTAAGTAGATATAGGTATAAAATATTGGGGTCAAATTATAACCTTCAATTTTAGTATGGATAAAATTGGCCGAGACCTTTATAATTTTTATTTTCAATTCATTCTTCACCATTAACGCTAACCCTCCTCTTGCTCCCAAGGGTTCAACGGTTTTAATCAATCTCATATCCAATATATTAGCAATATTTTCAAGTTTATTGTAATCATTTTTTGTTTCAGATAAGAATAGTACCTCCGGCCGATGCTTTGCACAGAGGTCACGAGCGGCCTGGACTGTCAGGGGATTGCCAACTCCCTGACAGTTCCAGGCGATGTGTATCATTGATTGCGATGGAGTTGATCGGGCTCAACTCCAGAAAGCTCTTCATCACCAATCGAATCCTTCATGAACTCATTAGCCTCTAACTTATGAGCTTTATACAAATATTCATTAGTAATAGCTGAGTAAATTAAAACAGAACTAAATTGTTTTTCATCTAGTCCAGCTATTTTTGTAATAAAATTTCCTATCACATTAATAATATTAATAAGGAATAAAACCTTATCCGAATTATTGATTTCATCCATTCTATTTTTTCCTTTATTATTCGAAACCTTTTCCTCAAAATTCTTTTGTTTTTCTTTCTGTTTCGAATTCCTTTTTTTTTTCATGTAACACTTTATAACTCATTTTTTTTGTAATACAGTAAATTCTTTTATAAATTCTGAAATTTAAATTTACCATATTTTTCTTATAATCTACTACCAGAAAGCTAGATTTTAGTAAATAGATGAAAAGAAAAGGAGGTGGAAGCTTTATTACCTCAGTGATGCAGCCGCTTGGAACTTTGATTGGGAACTGGGCTGTTAGCCTGTTGGGATCAGGCGGATGACTCGATCTAGGCTGAACAAATGGAGATGGGCCGGTGAGCTTGAAATCTGGGCCTGTTGGGCCTGAACAAAAAGACAGCAGTACGGAGATCGATGGCGAAGTGGCCTGGGTTTGGTTCTGTCGCTGGTTTAGAAAAAGTTGGGCTATGGTGGCGGGGTAGTGTAGATCGGCCGTTGCTGTCATTTTTAGAAGGGAAGTGATCGATGGCGAAGTGGGTTGAGTTAGGTGAAGAAGGAGGCGAGGTGGGTTGGGAAGGGACGGAGCAGGTTCTGTGATGGCTGGATCGGTGTAATGGTGGGGTGAGAGAGATGATTTGCTGCGGAGAGGGATGGGCTGAGAGAATGGCCGGACGGAGTTCATATTGGTGGAGGTAGTTTGGGTGTTGGGGTTTTTTGAAAAATGTGCCTGAGAGCACATTTTCAAAATTTTTTGAAAAATGTGCCTGAGAGCACATATCTAGCTAGTTACTCTACAGCATTGTGTTATAAGAATTAAACACCATCTTTTTAATTAATTCAATTATATTTAATAATATGTAGCTTGATTGGTCACATGACCTTTTTTGACTCGTTTCCTTGGGCAGAAAGCTACTAGTATTTGGCAGCACCATTAAGCATGTTTTTTTTTTTTTGTTCAAAGCACCATTAAGCATGTTGAGTTGTTGACGTTAAAGTTAAAGACGGTTGTATGTATACATGAATCAAAATAAAGAAAATTTTGAGCTCTTAGGGGATGAGGAAAAAAAATAAAAACGTTAGGTAGTTGTTGTTTAATATATAAATGTGGGACCCACTAACTTCGTATTCGTTAAGCTTCTACACTTTGCAATATCACGTTTCTCAGTATACCCATCTCACGTGTTTCTTAAAATACCTATCTCTCTATGATTATTCATTCACATGGTTCAAAAAAGGGATAGACGACACATTTATCGAAATTTAAACGGTTTTTATATTATTTTATATATTATTCTACTTACATATTGATTTGAATAATATTTACTATCTAATATACTTAAAGTAGATCAATTTAAAATAAATAACATATATTTAATTATAAAATAATTATAATTAATTATTATTAACCTAAAAAAATGACTAATTCAAAAATTTGAAAATTCTATCTTTTTTTTTTCTCGCGCGGTTGAATTCTAACCTAAATAGTTTTTTTATTCTATTTTGTTCATGTGTTAGGTTGGATTAGATTGAATTAGTTATTTATGGATTAGCCTACTAAACAGTATTCAGGTTGGACGACCTATTAATCTGGTTGGATAATTTATTAATTTGATTACGCGTAGACTAACTTTCAAACCACTTTCTAAATAAATTCTAAACGAATCATACTTTGGAATGTCCAAACAACCTTGTTTTAAAACACGGTCCTTTCATCACCAATCCCAACCGCTTAAACCCAATTTCGTCAATTTACCACTTTTTTTTATACTCACCCATGTATACAATATTGGAACAAAAAAAAAAGAAAAATCCATGCATACAATACGTACAAGAGTCTGACATGGCAATAAAAACCTTAGAGCTGTCACCTATTCAACAACTTCTTCATCTTCTCTCTCAACAAATATATGTATATTCTATATACGTACATATACACATACTCATTTGCAGCATCAAATTCATCCCAAGAACACGTACTCTGGTTTCATTTTTGGCTTTATATATTGATTCCTTTCGTGCCTTAAATCACATTTAAAGCACAATTTTAGCTCTATAGATTCTTCTGTATTCTTCATATCTTGAGCTCAACGTTAATATTCATAAATCATAATGTTTGACGGATTGGGAAAGAGCAAATTCTACACTAAATGGTAAGATTAAATCCCCGGCTCCGGGCCGCACTGTCTGAATTCTTTTTTAGCCCCCTTCATTTTATTTTTATTTTATGATCACAATAATAGAAATTAACTCCGAAAAAAATTAAAAAAAAATTCTGGATACGTTACGTTTCTGGTTCTTTTTTGCTGATTCTGTTGTATGATTTGTGTGGTGCAGCAAGTCAGGGGTGAGGTTGTTGAAGACGCGGTTAGAATTTGTAAAGAAGAAGAGAATTGTAATGCAGAATTTTTTTCGAAGTGACATTCTTGATCTTCTGAAGAATGGTTTAGACGTCAATGCCTATGGCAGGGTACTATTTTAAATTTGTCCATTTGAATTCTTGAATTTCTCTTGTAGTTTTCCTTAAATTGCATCGTTTGGTCCCCGTGTTATGTAAAATAGCCAAATATACCCCTTTGTTATTCCAAAATTAGCAAATATACCTACATGATTCCAAAAAATAGCAATATACAGGTGATTTGCTACGTCAATTGCTACATTTGAAACACCAAGGTATATTGGACTATTTTGTGTAACACAGGGACATAGGGTGCAATTACTCCTTTGTAGGTAAATGATTGAAAATGGCAATTCTGATTAATGATACATCAGTTTTAAATTTTAACCACTACCATGAAAATTGATCCTTAAACCCAGATTCATATCTTTTAAATGATGTAACAGGCTGAAGGTCTTCTTGCTGAGATTAATATGTCTATCTGCTATGACTTCATTGATGGATTCTGCGAGCATATATCAAGTAATCTTCAAGTCATGGGAAAAGAAAGGTACATATATTCATACTTAAAAGCAATATTTAATCACTTAATTACATGTATAAATATGTTAATTTATCAATTACCCTACTTTTTTAGGGCATGCCCAGAAGATTGCAAAGAAGCTGTATCATCTCTAATATACGCAGCTGCACGATTCGCCGATCTTCCTGAATTACGCGAGCTAAGAGCAGTATTTACAGGAAGATACGGAAATTCACTGGATTCTTATGTCAATAAAGAGGTAACTATTTTAATTCCCTGGATTCTTATTTCTTACAACTTCTATCTCTGATTTGGGTATTGTTATATTGTCAGTTTGTGGAGAAGCTAAAATCAACATCTCCGACAATGGAGATGAAGTTTCGATTAATGGAAGGAATAGCAAAAGAAGCGGATATCTCATGGAATCGTGAAGCTACAGAAGAAAAACTGTATAATCCGGGTAAGTATAATCTTAGATCACCTAAAAAAGCGGAAAATTTAGAGCTGGATCCAGGAGAAAGAGTTCCGTTTAAAGAAGTTCAAACGGATAATCACAAAGCCTTGAGTTACAGTTCGATTCCTCCTCCTTATACAAAAGCGAAAGATCGAGATGGTTTAGGGCCGGTTCAAGCTATGAATAGAGCAAATAGGCCACAAAGCTGGGATGTGAGTGATTCGTTTAGTCTTGATGAACCTAGTGAGACTAAAAAGGGACATGTTCGAGCAGCTTCGCTGGATATTAATGGACCTGTGCATCCTAAGCTACCGGATTATGATGACTTTGTAGCTAGACTTGCATCACTTAGAGCAGGGAAATAGATTAAATACAATTGGACTGGATATATTCTTTGTATCAACCTTTACGACACTATTGCTTATAGTTGTAAAATATTGTATTGATTGATAGATATTAACATATATATGGCAGACTAATTCTGATTATCATTTAGAACGATCGTCTTTAAATATAAACTCGAAGGAGGAGCAAGCAATTTTGATCACTACCACCAACAACTAATTTTAGGGGCGGAGCTAAGATTTTTGGGTCGTAAAGGGATTTGGGATCAAAGGAACCAATTTTTGAAGTTAATTGCATTATAGGTACCACCTATGTTATGAAAAAAATGCATACAAGTCCTGTATGGTATACAAAATACGCAATAAATACACATTGAAGATTTAGTTAAGTGGAAAGAACTGAAATTTGATAATAAAAAAAAAGAATTGAATGGTCTATTATATGAAACATTGTACTCCATATGCAACTGACAGCTCCACACGTAAAAGTAATGTGCATTTTTGTGTTCATAAATGTTAAATTAATTAAATTAATTATTTGGAGGTATTTTAGATATAATCATAAATATGTATTTTAGATAGTACAGATTAATTTATATGATTAAAAGATAGTAAAATCATAATTGCTTCATAGTAAAATCATATTATTTGGAGTATTTTGTAATTAAAACTTCCGCTATCCCAGATAATAGTGATTCCCCTAAAATATATGAATAAAATCGTAATACCAAAAATAAAAGCGCATGTGGTTTTTAAATTGTTTCTTCCGGATCAAATTGAACTTATTTTACGGATGCTTATCCCTAAGGAGGGTGAATTATCATATACGGTCCACACAACATAGATAAGTAGCCAAAAGATCCCCCTCCTAAGTACCTAGTTAGACCCCAACTAAATTACCCCAAAAGCCCAAATAGCCCCTCCCTATTCTATTATATAGCAGCCCAAATCCAAAAACAAAAACAAAACCCTATTAGGCTTGGTCCGCCCCCACACCCCACCCCCCCTCCCCTTCTTCTCTCTGTAAGTACCCCACCCCACCCCCACTGACCCACCCCCTCCATGGCCGCCCCACCTCCATGGCCACCCCAACCCACCACCTCCGGCGAAGCCAAAGAAGGCCACCCTCCATCCAAGCCACCACCACCAGCATGAAGCCCAAAACCGAAGCCACTGAAACCGGATCCCAGCCAAGCCCTACTCCGATCCACCACCATCGCCCTCTCCTTCGCCTCCCTACCGGAGCCCAGACAAGCCACCACCGTCATCATCACACCCCGCATCCATCCAACCCACCAACAGAAGCCCTCTCGCCGCCGCTGCATTCAACACCACCACCATGAAGCCACCACGAATCCACGCCGTCTCGCCCCTCCAGTAACCTTTAACACCAACACTAGGAAGCCTGCTGCCGCCCCCAACCCACCTTCATCTTCCCCCTCCCTCTCCGATGCAGCGCGCCTTATCCACGCCTTCAACGAATCAGCGCGCCTTCAACACCAACACCACCCCGATCTCGACGCTGCAAGAACCAACACCACCCCGAAGCCACCGAAAACCCCCTACCCTTCTTCTCCATCTTCACAGTGACGAGCCACCACCTCCATCTCTCAAATCTTCACCACCACGAAACCATGGCTACCCCTGCCTCACTGCCGAGATCTCGCACCACCATTACGTTCGATCTCCGTGCACCAAATCTGGTTGGAGAACACACCACCGCCCCAATCTCGCTGCTCCACCAAACATTATGTACAGATCCGCCACCCCCAACATTATGTACAGATCCGCCACCCCAACCATCTGAAGCCACCCCCACCGTGTGCCATTAACCACCATCATCACCCCCTATCCCCACCATCATCACCTTCACACGAAGACTGATAATATTCAGATTCGCACCACCACTGCAGCGCCTGAACTCCGGTAAGCCACATCAATCTGGGTGCAGGCCCAAAGGGGCTTTAGTTTTGTTTATTATTGATGGTATTTGTGTTTTCTTGTTGTTGTGCAGGTGCATTCAGACCCAATGGGTGCAGACCCAATGGGTACAGGCCCAAACGGGTCCAGACCCAATGGGAAAAAATCTTAAAGCACTCGTGTATTCATGGTATCTGGGCACATTCCCGTGATTGACTACAGGGACCTATGATGCAATAACAATAGAACTAGTATTTGGACATTGACTATTTTGTTTTGGAGATGCAATAACAAGATGAATATTATTTGGACATTGACCTATTTTGTTTTGGAGAGGGCCTATAGTGCAATTACACCAGAATTATTTTTAACACCATAATAAGAAGGATAACGAATTAGTGAATAACTGAGACGGGACTGTACCCGTGATGTGATGTCGTGGGGCTGTGCCCATCTGAAATTCAAAACAGAATATGACTTTAAAAAAATTTAAAAAGCTGGAAAGGGTATAAGGGTAAAGTTGAATAACCAGATTTGTAATGGAGGACTTTGTTAGAAGAAGTAAGTAGAGAGGATTTTAAATATAAAGTTTGAGTCATTTAGGCTCTTATTTGTAATTTCCTCCCCTAAGGAAGACCAAATATATTTGACCTTTTGAAAATACTGGCTTTTACTTTAGTAAGACTAGATATACCTGTATTTGGAGGATACACAAATCTTTTAATATTCCGAGTCTATTTTAACATTATTTAGAAAAATAATTTTTAAGAAAAATATATAGAAATTTCTTTTTACAAAACAAATGGATAAAAGATTAATTAACAAATTTTAATTGAGTAGAGGCGTTGCTTGAAGGAGTGCCTCTTCATTGACGGCACCGGGTTAAAAAGGCGCTCCTTAAGGGGAGCATCTTTCGTACATTAAAACATCAGCAATTCCATTATTAACTGTATGGGAAAAACAAAAACCTTCCCCTCCAAGAAGAGTTGTGCCGTCCACTATTCCGACCACCACCACCACCACCACTATTCTAATCATATTCTTGATCTTCTAATTAAGGTATATCCTTTAGCCTCTCTTTTTATCTAGTATAATATATATTATATAAAGATATATATGTGTGTTAATTTTTGTCTATTATTCTCAGTATTGTTGTTGTATTTCCACTAAAAGTGATGAATTTTACTATAAAATATTGATTTTGTGTAAGGATTTAGTATAATTGTTATATTATATTGCATTATTGGTCCCTTAATTAAATTATTGCACTATTGGTCCCTTAAATTGAAGATTATGCACTATTGATTCTTTTAGTTTTTCATTATTGCACCAATGGTCTTTTAACTTTATGCTTTAAATGTGTAGTATTAAATTTAAAACTTAATTAGACCATGTCATGTTATTGGTCCCTTAAACTTATATTATTGCACTATTGGACCCTTTTATTTTTGTTATAGTTTTTTTCTTTATAGGACGGTACCATATTCGGAGTAAGCGAAATAGATTACGACCGTAAATTTGTGTCTCCCGTGCTTTATCGTAAAAAATTTCACGGAGTCAAGAAACATGGAAAGACGACGTAAGTTATATCATAATTTTTCCTTATATTTTTTCAATATTTTATTTGTTTAATTTTACTATTAAATAGTTATCTGTTTGTGAATAGGACAGTTATGAAGTTATGCCTATACAATCCACATTATAGGCGGTCGATATGCCCGTCTTGCGATTTGTTGAAGAGGCCGATTTTGGGTTTATTCCAAAAATACCCAAAGTAACTACCGACCGAGCCTTGTGCACCGCATTAGTAGAAAGGTGGGGACGAGAGACCCTTACATTTTACTTGCATGTTAGTAAGATGACGATGACATTACAGGATGTCGCCATGATCCTAGGTTACCCATTGATGGTGAACCTGTTATATGTCATGACACCGCAATATTGATAGGTATGGATTGTAGGCGAAATTTTGGCTGGAATCCTAGACCTAAGGGTGGATGGGACTTACCACATGGAATAAGAGCTTTTTACTACTGAAGTGGCTTAAAGACAATTCTTCAATGAGTTAATTTAATTTTATATCTGTTTATGTATTTTTATAATTGTTTATTTATTTAGGCACAATTTTGTTTTTTAGTCCCCTGCCTTAAATGCAGATGATGAGACCCTGAGACAATATGCGAGGACATAAATTCTTTTTTTGTTTGGTGGTTATCTCATCCCAAGTGCAAAGAAGAATGAGGTTACTGCCTGGTGTTTCTTTTTTGTGATGGATTAATCGATTCACGAGACATCTTCTGGGGAGTTTATTGGGCCTAAGTGAGGTATTTTTCCTTAATATTTGATGTTATACACTTTCTTGTCTAGTTTTGTCAAGTTTTGGTGTTTATGCTATTTCTAGAGCTTTTACGCATAATTTGTGTGTTATTTGTGTAGCTCTTAGGTACGTGTACGCTAGAACACCTTGAGATGATGATAAGAAGTGAAGAAAACGATATTACCCCTTATTCACGGCGTAAAAGGAAGTTTTGACCTCTTGTAGAAAGTGAAAGTTTGTGTTGGCCAGATTTGGAAAGTGGATTGCTCGAGGTGCTATGCAATATTGACAATAATGATATCGGAGGAGCCCTTTCATATGTAGATATAATTTGAAGTCAGAAACGCGTAGGATTTGACGGTTCGCGACTCAAAGTTGAGAAGTTATGCTAAACGCCGCTGCCGTGGTTTGAACTAGAAATCTCTTTAGTAAAACATTTTTGGGATGTGTTAGGTCATTTATAAGAAGCCCATAAACCATTATATATATATATCATCAAATAACATTAGAAACAGGTTTCGTAATTTTTCGAAGCCGTCATTAGTCACGGGAAAAGAGAAGAAACAACTGAGAGAAGAGGGAAGAAGAAGACATCAAGGGTTTCCACCAATGCTGGACTATTCGACCTCCGCTTTCAGTAATTCTTAGCTCTATGTTTATTAGTTTTTCGGAGAGAACACGATTCTTGTATTATTTTCTACCGGGTTTTATTATTTGAGTATGAACTAGACCTTTAATTTCTTGAGAATTGCTAATTTATGAAACTTAGAAGGTTAATTTGATGTTATTTGGATTTTGGGATTACATTATTCAAACAAATTATGTTAAATTATATTGACTATATATCTTGTGCTTATTTCCTACTCGTATTTTGATCACATATTGGGTAGTTTTGGTATTTGAGCTAGCGTCTAGAAGGGGGATTTGATTACGAACATAGTATATAAGCGTTTGGAGTGCATTAGTGAGCCGACGAGTATTGACTAGTCAAGTAGTCGTTAGGGTTTAAATTAACCACGTCTAACGTATGGTAGGATCACTTCCTGTTTACTTGGGAGAGATTCGGGAAGATCGTTGAATCCCGACTAATGAAATATACCCTATTTGCCCTTATATCTAAAAACATCGAATTAGCTGACTTTGGAAATTTTTAGCAAGATTCAAGCATATTTCTCTCATACTCGCTCCTTTCGTCATTAGTTTATTTACATTTCGTAATTAATTAATTGCAATTTAGTTTTAACTAACAAAAACCATACAAACAATTTTATTTATATTATTTATTATTTACTTTGCAGCTACACCAATATACTCGTAAACATTTAAATTGTAATTTTGATAGTTCATGTGAAGATGATAACCTTCATACTTATTTTTTATTACTTGTCAACGACTCGTAAACTTGCGGAGAGTCACCCTCCTTTAGTGTTGAGTTATATATCACACATTTGGGGACGACACTGCCTTATATCTTCATTTCATGGAAGATCTTGGCGTGTCCCATACTTATAGTTTGGGTTCGACAGTATTGGCGCATTTGTACAGTGACTTGTGTCATTGTGCCGAAACCTTGGGCAATACCTATTTGTCGGGATGTGTTCCACTCTTACATGTGTTAAAATATGACTAATTATTTATTTTCACAGAATGGTAAAGAAATATTTAACTTTTGCAAATAAATATAATTATTGTAATACAAATTTGGTATTGGAAGCATTTACATTTTACGTCCACTATTGAGAAGTCAACCTTAAATCATTATGAATGCTCCCTTGTCTACATAATAAGTACACGAATACTATTATCTCTATTAAACTATTCTCGTGTTATTAATACTAATGATTGGTTTGGTTCGTAATTGGACGGTACATAAGTCTTAAAAGAATATATAAGTAAGTAGTCTTCGATTCTATTGGGACGAGTTGGATCAATTAGATACGAGACAGGTAACATAAACTACATATTCACTTTCAACAATTTGCTATACTTCTACTCTCTCTCTCTCTCTCTCTCTCTCTCTCTCTCTCTCTCTCTCTCTCTCTCTCTCTCTCTCTCTCTCTCTCTCTCTCTCTCTCTCTCTTGTGTTTATCATTCTCTTGCATATACCTTTTTTAGATAGTTGGTTAGTTTCCATCCATGTGGGGAATGGGCATTTACACAAGTGTTGACGATAACTTGATCGATACGTTTATCTAATTGTACAGACTAACGAAATATATTCACTTGATTAAATATCATTTTTATTCAATGAGAAATTGAGTCATGAAGTTTTGGAAAAAATAAATAAATAAGTGTTTATTTATTTGTATCTTAATATATATAATACATGTCAAATAAAAAAAAAAAGAAAAATTAAATTCTTACGCTTAGGCCAGACCTAATAGTTGTGTGATTGTTTTACCATATTCAAGTCTTTACCATAACCACTGGACTATGCCTAATAGTTGATTTTTTTTATTACATCGGAGATCCTCACTGGATCATATTATAACGAAAACAAACGCTAGTCTATTACATCTTTAAGTAAATCGGGATTATATAGAGCTCTCGGCGTCTTATAACCCATACGATCTTTGGTGAGGAATGTCCAAATGCTATCCGGAGGGTCCCCCAATAGCTCAAAGTCATCTATAATCTTCCAACTTGTCTTGGCCAGCCAATCCGCACAAGTGTTTGCCTCTCTATAAATGCTCCTCACGAAGAATCCCTTGTTTCTTTCAAGTACCATCCGGATAATTCTGATCCACTGTTCCCCTGGCCCTCTTCCATCCCTTGTACTATGTAATATACGATAACTTCTCTTGAATCAATCTCAATATCCACCTCCTGGAGACCCAATCGTTCTATCAATCTTAAGCCCTCACAAAGTGCTATTAATTCCACCATAACCGGAGAATCATTATACACCTTCATGCGGAAACCATTCACCCAATCTCCATTACCATCTCTAACAATCCCACCTCCTCCACCTATCTTTCTCCAAGTACTATAGCTACCATCCGTATTAAGCTTAAATCCCTTGGTGGGCTTGGACCATCCAACCATTGATATCGTAGACTTTTTCGTTGCGTTCATACCCGGCAATTGTCTCCATGTTCGAGAAATCGAAGTAGCTACATGCCTTGCTTTTCTAATGATTGCTACCGCGTTGGGAAAGCTACCGCCATTAAACACTACTTCATTCCTTTGCTTCCATATTGTATCGACAAGAGCTCCAAAAAATACATTCCAATGAACTCCGCAAAAAAGCATCTAATTCGAAATATTTTTAGTCCACTAAATTCGATCTGTATCATTAATCCAGCTGCTGTCCTGCTCCGCATCAGGTACTGAACTCCTCTGCTGCTCCTCTTCTTGGTACTGTTGCTGTCGCTGGGGTTCAGACTAGTCCATCTCCTCGGCGTGCTGGCTGCTCGAGTCTCCAAGGGCCGACCTGAAGCTGTGTTGATCATTGCAGCTGGTGGCATTTCGCATTCCAGGGGAAGAATTGCTCAGGGACCTGCATTGCAATAAAGAGAAATTAGTCTGAAAAGCCCGCCCCCTAGCCCCTGGATTCCCATTAAGCCCCGGATCAGTAAGAGGTCTAGAGCCCACCCCAACCGAGTTCGCAACTCTCAAGGCAGTAGCCTGTCCACCAAGACCACCCTCCCCTAATCCTTGCTTTAACACCTCACTCCGAATACAATCCCAAACTGTCCTAATAATAACACAATCTCTAAAAAGATGGGTAGCACACTCAGCCTCCAAACCACATAAAGGACAAAGAATAGAAATTATCATACCTCTTTTCGCAAGGTTGCCTCGTGTTGCGATTCTCTCCCGCACCGCTCGCCAAATAAAAACACGGACTCTCTGGGTCGATTTTAAACTCCAAATCTTTTTCCAAAGGTACTCCATGTTGGGGTCACTTGTAATATTCCGCCACCCTACGGACCTTACCGAGAAGACCCTGTTAGCCTCCTTTAACCAAGACACAATATCCTAAGGCTCCTCCTTCATTTCCAACCTAGAATTTGCAATTTCAAGAAGCTTTGATGTGGACAGTAGGCTATGAAAACTCGTCCAATCCCATGACCCATCTGATCGGATGTAATTGCTTACTCTTTTGGTTAAATCACTTGCCTCAAAAATCCTTGTAACATGCTCTATGAGAGGTGAATTCCCCACCCACAAATCACACCAAAAGGACACATCTCTTCCACTATGTACTATCCAACGTGATCCTCTTCTAACAACATCTAGACCCTCCGTAATAGCTCGACACATCCTCGAATCCGTTTGTTTGTTTAAGTATTGCATAGGCGGTCCCTTAAAATATTTCTCCCTCATTACAATAGGCCACAAAGTATAAGTGTCATGGATTACCTTCCAGCCTAGTTTACCCAGGAGCGCCCTATTCATATCCTCCGCAATTCTGAACCCCAAACCACCGGCTTCCTTAGGTCTACATATGTCCTTCCAGGCAACCCAATTGATACTCCTTTGGTCTTTCGAGGAACCCCAAATAAATTCTCTTCTAATTTTGTCAATCTCCTCGCAAACATAAATCAGTAACTTCTCCACTTGCATGATGTACATTGGTGCTGCACTAAGAACCGCCTAAGCTAAAGTAATCCGACCTGCTAGTGATAGTGTGTTGCCCTTCCATTTTGCCTAATAGTTGATGTGCTAAAGATCCATTACCATTGGACTAGACCCAATAGTTATGTTTTTTTACAAACTAATCTATCTTTTATTTAAAAGACACAACTATCTTGTATTCATTCAATTTTTAAGTCATTAAGCATAAAAATCAACAAAGAAATATTAAAAATAAGCAACCTAACTAATTTCATTGTAATTATGAAAAAAATTGTGTTTTAGTTCCTTTCGAATAGTTTTGTCAACCTAAATACCTTAAAGACATTAAATCTATTTCAATTCTCGACAAGTAAGTTATATAATTATTTATTTATGTCTTTTCTATTTTATTTTGATTGCATTATTGTTTATATAGTTTGTTTGGTTTATACCGTTTAAACAAAAAAATGGGATAGTAGTTGGATTTTTTTTAAGTAAAATTTCATTAAAAGATTTCTTAAACCTACACATTTCCTGCCCAAAAATAAAACCTACACATTTGTCCCTAATATATTACAGAAAATGAGAAAACATCCCTCAACTATTACAAAAGATGGAAATTACCCTCATCTTTTCCTGACTGTAAAAACCACCCCTACACTATGACTCAGGGTACGACTACCCTCGAAACTTATACAATTGCTTCACAAGCCCCTAAATATAAGCAAGCATAACTCCAGGCCCCTAACAACTGCAGCAACCTCCTTTAATTTTCAGGTGCGGCCCGCAGGGTACACACATCAGAAAATGGATTTCGCACCACCTGCTCCGCCACCATCAGACGTCGGAAATTCGTTAGAGCAGGACCAAGTAATGAGTGAAGTACACTTGGGTTGCCCGCCTAATTACACCGGCCCCTACATTTCTCGCTTCACCATTTCTTTGCCATCCCAAAAAGGTACATACACTTGTGTGTATATATATATTTGAAACTTAAATTAATCTATTTAGGCTTGATTTCCAATTCATAGCACGATTAACCACGTGTAAATTGTTTACATACGTAATTTTTGTATATTCAAAATTTGCAGAAGATGAAGGTATTGAGAAGAACACATATGAGTTGGATGAAGACGGTGATCTTATAGTAACTCGCCGGAAAAGTAAGCCATCCTTAACAAAATTAAGGTTATGTTAGTACTTATGTTGAAGATTTTATTATAGTCGCATTAGTTATTAAACTGAACTGTAATATGATTGTGTTGCAAGCTAATCTAAGACTAGTACTAATCGCGATGATCAATGTGCTTTAAGATGTTATTAATAGAATGTTGCTATGCATTGCTTGAACTATTTCTAGTTAAGTTATTTATAATGAAGAATTAGAAAGCTTATACTAAAGCAATTAGAAATGGTATACATTTTCAATTAAGAAATTAGATATATAAAGACCAGTCCTCTCAATTTATCATAATTGCACTACTGGTCCACGTGTTATATGAAATAGCCAAATAGACCACTGTTTTTGGAGAAGTAACAAATATACCCATCTGTTATTCTGAAAGAAAAATCAAATTATGTGTATGTAGAGAAATATTCTCAACGTTAATGTCTAACACTGGTAGATATGCTACTTTTTGAAACAATGGTGCAATTGTTCCTTTTATTTAATAGTTACTTTGACCTTTTCCTAAAAATAGCTAATATCCCCCCTGCAGAGTGATAGATTTGCAATGTTAATGTGTAATACAGGGATAAATTGGCTTCCACTAATGAGAATATTTTGTTGTATATGCAGAACCAGATAAGGATTCTTTTGTTATACGCATTCAGCACAGTATCACCTCATCAATTCCCAAAGTTGGTTTACAGGTAATATTAGTTATCATAAAGTTTTTCTGAACTCACAATTTTATTTTATAAGGGCTAAATATTTGGCTTATCAGATCTGGAGAGCTGAGCTGTTATTAGCTGATTTCTTGTTGCATAAAATATTCACATCTTCCGAGTTTCATGAAGTAATTGCAGCGGAACTTGGAGCTGGTACAGGTAAGATTGTGAGTGCTAAGTTAATTTTTAGTTACCAAACTTATACAACTCTAATAATCTTAAACTATTTAATAAAAAACGAAAAAATTATTAACTACTGAACTATCTAGCAGGTTTGGTTGGTATGTTACTTGCTCGTGTTGCAAAAACCGTCTTCATAACAGGTTAAGTATGTCCAAATATGAAGTAGTTGGTACTTTTAAGTATTATCTTGTAAATAGTTTATGACTATATTGATCTTTTACAGACCATGGTGATGAAGTACTTGAAAATTGCGAAAAGAATATTCATCTCAATTCCGGTATTTTCCATCCCAAGGCTTCAGTTTATGTACGGGAACTTGATTGGAATGCTCCGTGGCCCCCACTAGAAATACAAGATTCTTCATCTTCGTTAAAGTATGGTTGGACCGTATCAGAAGTTGAACAACTCCATAGATGTACTTTGCTAGTTGCTGCTGATGTAATTTACAGTGATGAATTAACCGATGCGTTTTTTAGAACCGCTAAGAGGTTAATGTCCCAAAGTCCTGATAAGGTAGGGACATATAGTGCAATTTTGTATAATATAAGGACCTATAGCGCTATTTAAAAACTAACGGAATTATGGTGTTTTTATCTCATCCTCCATCAGGTGTTATACTTGGCATTAGAAAAGCGTTACAACTTTACTCTTGATGACCTTGATATTGTTGCAAATGGTTATTCAAATTTTGTAAGTTATTTGCTTAATGAAAATGGAAATGAAGTTTCGTCTAGTTTTTCGGGTGAGCGTGTAAATCTTACGGAGATTCCTCAATATGTATGGGAGTATGAACGAGGAGAGGATGTTGAGTTATGGAAGATTAAGTACAATTACTCAGAATATCCCTCAAACTAGTGTTGCGAGGGGTATATTTGGGAATGTAGCAGGAACCAATGGTGCAATCTGAATGGAGCACTAAGCACAAGTTACTAGTCAGTAATAGGTATCAGATTCGTGGGTCTTTCAACTCACATGAAGAAGAGGAGCCTTTGAGAAGTCACTTTGAAGCAGTCTCAGAATCTTGAAAAGTTTACTTTGGCTCAAAAAGTAAAGAAGATATAAAAAAAAGATGCCTCGTGTACCCCATATTCCAAATCTTCTATACATATATGATAAATTCTTGGTACCAGTTAAATCTTTGATTGCCTTATGTGATTCTTCATTTTTCACTTTTTTACTCGACCCCATTTTGTTATTTAATGAAAGTCTTAAACGACACCACAAGTCTATATGGTCTCCGTTTATTTGTTGAAATACCTACCAAGTATAGCTGAAATCTAAAATATGCATTAAAGAATGCCGTTTCACTACATAGAACTTACGGCCTGTTTGTATTTAGGGGAAAAAAAACTAACAAAGAAAAAAAATCATAAAAAAAAAAGATTTTTTTGGTTGGATTAAATTTTTTTATAAAAGAAGGTTTCATAAATAATTTTAGATATATTTTACTTAGATTGAAATAATATAAAAAAAAAGAAAAAAAGTTAATTTTAATTTATAATTATTAATAATTTTTTTTTTATTTGACTCTAATTTAAAGTGATAATAAAAATAGGTATAAAATTAATTTTTGGAATGATTTCTTTTCTTTTTTTTCATATAATTTTCTAATACAAATGTAAAAATAAAAAATCATTTATATTTTTTTCTTTTTTTGTTTCTTTTCATCTAAACAGACCCTTAATTTTATTTATTAAAACAAATAATTAAAATATTAGGTGATATATATAAGTTTTATTCTATTCCTGGTACAAAAGCATGTAATGAGATATTATATTATATTTTCTTTTAGTATTGATATGTACTACATATTAAAAAAAAAAAAAAAGGATAGTTGAAAAAAAAATGGGGTTGGACGGCCGAATTTGTAATATCTCAAGTTATCAACGTAATAATTGGATAAAAAATGATTCTCCAAACATTCTTTCATACATCATAATTTAGATATCAGTCTTTGGAAACTCTATTCTCGGAATGTTGTTTAAAATTGGAATATTTCTTTTTTTTTGTTCCAAATGTTAAAATTGGAATATCAATAGTATTACTTGAAATGCATATCTGTGAAAGGTTTTACAATAAAAACACTTCTAAGTAGACAAAATTACTTCATAAAAAATATAACGTTTATTTTCCAAATCAATAAACAGGTTGAATTCTATAAACCGAAAATACCCCTGAATAAACAATTCCAAATCAACACTGAAAATGGGGAATTATGTCTACTAAGATTGGGGCCTTCAATAAATTTCCATTAAGATTGAAAACAAAATGTACTTGCTCCATCATCAACCAAACCACAAGCAAACGACGTCGTTCGACATCAAATCCAGAACGACACCGTCACTCCTTTTGTCTTCAATCTCACTTTTTCTCTAATTTATTCTCTCTACTGAAAAGCGAAAGGAGTTTTTCTCTCTCTTCGGAGACCAACATCGTTTCCACTGATCAGCAGACGTCAAAATTCTCACGAACTCATCGAAATCTCTATTTATATAGTTATATGTGTATATACACATATAACTATAACTGTATTATAACTGTATAGAGATTAGAGTATGTGTATGTATAGGGTATAGGTGTGTGAATTTAAGAATGGGGTGTGCACAATCGAAGATCGAGAACGAAGAAACAGTAACGAGATGCAAAGAGAGAAAGTTTTTCATGAAAGAAGCTGTGGGGGAACGAAACGCTTTCGCTGCGGCTCATTCAGCTTACGCTATGTCGTTAAAGAACACTGGTGCGGCGTTAAGTGATTATGCTCAAGGTGAAGTTCCTTTCCCTTCCTCCATCTCCGCCTCTGTTTCATCTTCCTCCGCCGCTGTTCCTGGTCCATCCTCTGCTCTCCCTCAGCAATCTTACGATTTCCCTCCCCCTCCTCCTCTCCCTCCTCTCCCTCATTTCTCCCCGCCCTCTCTTCAAAGGTCTAATACTGCACCGGAGATGTCGTTTGCGAAGCCTGATATCAAGCATGAGGATACGATCCTTGAGGATGAAGAAGAGACTGATACAGAGAGTGTTCATGAATTACGACATAGGAGTAGTAAGAGTAGCGGTGGTGGTGGTGGTGGTGGTGGTGTCAGTACTCTTTACCGGCAGGGACCTGTGGTGAATGAGGTTTTCCAACAACCTCCATCGCCACCACCTTCACGGATACCTACGCCACCATTAAATCATCAAGAACCGCCCCCTCCTCCACCACCAGAGGGTAATACTTATTGGGACTTCTTTTCCTCAGTGTCTAATGTTCCTGGCCCTGCATTAGCTGAGTCGGATGTGAATAGTATCCAAAGTGAAGAGATTGAGCGGAAGATGATGATGGACGAGAGAATAAAAAGAAGTGAAATCAACGGTGGTGGAGGGAGGAAGAGTACTGAAAAGATGCCTATGCCTATGGAAGAGGTGGTGGAGCTTCCAAGACAGCAGGAGCCGCCTCAAACACCAAAAGCTGTCAAGAAAGTGAAACCAGTGGTTCCTGTAGAGGGGAAAAGGAAAGCCCCTGTAAATGTTAACTTATTGCAGATGTTCAATGAGATCGATGATTGTTTCCTTAAAGCCTATCAAAGTGCTAACGAGGTTTCAAAGATGCTCGAAGCAAATCGGTTACATTACCATTCCAATTTTGCAGATAATAGAGGTAAAAACCATCTAATTAGTAGTTACCCTTTACTGAGCTGGTTAATCAAAAAATCAGTGTTGTTACCAAATTTTGCAAGATCTCGTTTACTATTATTGTCTTAAATAGTATTAATCAAAATCTTTGTGTATATAAGAAAATTAAAATAGATTTTGTTGGTGTTTCGTAGGGCATATTGATCATTCAGCAAGAGTGATGCGTGTAATAACATGGAACAGGTCCTTCCGAGGTTTGCCACAACCTGCAGATGATCCAAATGATGACTTTGATTCAGAAGAGAATGAAACTCACGCAACAGTATTGGATAAAATGCTAGCATGGGAGAAAAAACTTTACGATGAAGTAAAGGTATCAAATTCATTTCAATCCTTTTTTGCAATTATATTATATTTATGATTGTGTGCTATTATTAATGGTTGAACAGGCGGGTGAACAAATGAAACTTGAATATCAGAGAAAAGTTGCGTCATTAAATAAACTGAAGAAACGTGGGACCAATACAGATGCGTTAGAAAGAATGAAAGCAGCTGTAAGCCATTTGCATACAAGATATATAGTTGATATGCAATCAATGGATTCAACTGTTTCCGAAATAAATAGGCTTCGTGATGAACAACTTTATCCTAAACTTGTCGCACTTGTTGAAGGGTAAGTTTCCGTGAACTAAAAATTTACCTTTCATGGTCCCCTAAGATTTGGAACTTTTACAGTTGACCCTTTATTTATCTAATTTATCTTCCCCATGTTTTCAGAATTTTCACTTGCCTTCCCCAACTTTTTAAAATTAAAATGTAAATACTCCATCGTTTTTAATAACCCATAGAAAAAGAAGCCGATGCACTGCCTACATCTGCCGAGAGAGTAAATGCACTATTAAGATACTTTTGAATATATTTAGTTTGGTCTTTATATATTTTCGATTTTAAAATTATTTTAAACTTATTAACTTTTTAATAGCTGTGAAACTGTTTGAAATAATTATCTTTAATGTGAATTTACTAGTATTTATGGTGGATTTATTTCCAGTAACGGTTAGTTTACAGTTTTGCAAATGAAAAATTCTAAACACAATTTTTTTTAACATACTGACTTATATATTGCAATATATAGGGACCTACCGTGCAATTAACTCCATAAAAAAACAGCCGTTACCCCTAACAAAATTTCCCGACTCCACCCTTGTTTCTTCGAATCCTTGTTCTGTTGGTTAATAGTTGTAAAATTGTTTGAAATTAATTGTCTTTTATTTTAATTTATCATGCATTGTTGATTTGTTTCCAGTAAGTGCTAGTTTCTACACTTTTGCAAAATAAAAAAAAATCAGGACCTATAGTGCAATTTTAGTATTGTTATAGTGTCCTATAGTGCAATTAAACATGTTTTTGTGATTGTAGGATGGCTACAATGTGGGAGAACATGAGCTTACACCATCAAAACCAGTTCAAAATAGTCCACGCTTTAAGATCTCTAGACATTTCCCAATGCACTAAAGAAACAACCGATCATCACAACGGTCGCACATACCAGCTTCACGAAGTAATCAAAGAATGGCATACCCAATGCGAAAAACTCATGAACCATCAAAAAAAATACATCTCAGCTCTCAATCATTGGTTAAAACTAAATCTAATCCCTATAGACACAAATCTACGTGAAAAAGTTTCATCCCCACAACGCCCTCAAACCCCTGCAATCCAACCCCTCCTTTTAGCTTGGCACGATTATCTTGAGAAGCTTCCGGATGAACTAGCTCGGACCGCTATCTACAACTTCTCGGCTGTTATACACACCATCATGGAACACCAAATGGACGAGATTAAATTACGAGATGGTTGTAGTGAGACTCGGAAAGAGCTGGAGCGTAAAACTCGACAGTTCGAGGACTGGTATCGTAAACGTTTACAGAAGAAGACACCGAATGAGGATGAAACGGAGGCGGATAAGGAACTTGAAAAGGAGCAAGTGGATGAGAAGGTTTTTCAGTTAGAAGTTATAAAGAAAAGATTGGAGGAAGAAGAGGAAGTTTATCGAAAGCATTGTCTACAGGTTAGGGAAAAGAGTTTGACCAGTTTGAGGCAACGTTTGCCTGAGCTTTTTCGCGCTATGTCCGATTTTTCTGCTGCGTGTTCGGATATGTATGGTCATTTGAGGAATATTTCGCAGATGCATAATCGAAGTGAGGGTTCGTGAACAATGTGGGTTTGTTTATTTTATAGAATATTCTTCCACTGTATTTATCTGGATATAGACTTGATGTGTTGCTAATTTATATATTGTTGGAAGTTTGAAATTTGTGATTTTGATATTGAATTTTTGCATATCATGGTAAATTTGAGTATTTCTTTCTAGAATAGATATCGTGCAGTAAGAGTATAAGTATTAATTTCGTATGATGTAGGAAAAATAAAAGAAAAGGTAATTTTCAATCGTCATTGTAAACATGATTATAAATTTTAATTATAATATTTATAAAATATCTTAAAAGATTTTGCTCTATCGTTGACAGAGACTGGTCAGACTAAAATTCCAAGGAATATAATACTCAAGTAAGAAAATTAGCAACACAATAATATGTAGTATTTTAATAAAAATAAAATTTAATTTGACAAAGATTTAACCAAACATAGACGCCAAGACATTAATATGTACTTTCTCCGTCTATTTTTATTTGTCTACTTTTTTGGTGCACAAGAATTAAAAAAAAAATTTAATACTCACATTTTTTACACAAATATCCTTAATTAATATACATAAGGTCATTTTTACACTACTCTTTCTACTATTTAATTAAGGGGAATAGTGGAAAAAAATAAAAAAAAGTGTCTTGGTAATGAAAAATGGACAAACAATATTGGACACTTTCTTTTAAAAAAGTGGACAAATAAAAATAGACGGAACGAGTATCTATCTTGTACTTCCTTTCCAACAAACTACGAGTAAAAATCATTAATTAAGAGTGTGACTTAGTTGCTGGTTGTTCTCGAGCCACAACTTGATACTGTCTTGTTGATGGTTATAAGGTGAAAACCTCATCTATATGTTGGATGAAGTATGTAGGACAACGTTATATGACTTGGTCGTTCGTAGGGTCGATACAATTCAAAATCAGTGAATTTAGGTGTTATCAGTTATAATTATTTTTTGTTGTAAACTTTTTGTAGGCCATGAATGCTATACAATTATGGATCCACATTAGATTATTGTGTTTAGTTGGTGACGATTCGTCACATTTAATTATATTTTTTGTAACTTTTTTACTAATTGAACAGTATAATGACGTTGGTGAATTACATTTTAGTCCACATTACCTGTTTAATAAGACGACATCTCGGAGTTGTGGTTGGTCTGCTTGAATTTTTTTTCATAGTGTTTTTTTAATACATGGGTGTTTAGGCAAGTTTTCACGTACCACGACTAATTTCATGGAAAATTACACGTCTTCCTATGTATATTGCAAGACTCTGACCAATTGAGCTAACCTATCAGGTTAAAATACTAAGGGAAACATCACTATTGCTTGAAGTGTTGTTTATCATCATGGCTCGATGGTAACGGGCTAATGACTTTATATTTTTTGGTCAGTTATTCTTTTTTTTAATCCAAAAACTTGAATAAAATCAAATAAAAAACAATACAAAGATATGGGTTCTATAGATACGGATTCTTTCCTTACACTAATAAGAAGCATACACGACTTATAAGAAACATCAACACCAAATAACATTATATAAAAGAAATAACAAAACAATACAAACTCAAACAACACCACTTCTCAATGAGAACCCGTAAAGCAGATGTCACCCAAGTAGCGGGTTGAGACTGCCAAGGGTCGTAGATATATGATCCTTAACAAAGACAAACTCAAACAACACCACTTTCTCAAAGAGAACCCGTAGCGAGTTGAGACTGCCAAGAGTCGTAAAAATATGATCCTTAAGAAAGACAAACTCATGTCTCAGACCAAGAGAAAGAAAGACGACTACCCTTTGAAAGACCACCGTAATTATCAACTCAAGATCGACTCTATTACCCATAGTAAAAGGCAAAAAGACAACTGTATTAGCGAAAACCTGGATAGCGCTCACACCATAAGAAGTATCAATGTCTTAAGTGATAAAAACTGAAATGAGTAAAGCCCATCGAGCAGACAAACACCAAACCATCATCAACGACAACCCCAAAAAGACAAACAACACTCCTCCCAATTATTACACAATCGCGAGCCAAGATTATTCAGTAAGAAAATACTGAACACTATATACACCATCTAAACGACAAACACCTGAAACTCTAAATATCGAAATTAACTGATCGACTAACCAAGGCCAAAGATAAACCACCACCAGCAAAGGCAAAAAACCTGCCAGAAACGAAGAAACAATACAAAGTCGACAAACAACTATCCCGTATTACGTACTTTATATCTTTTTTTCTATAAAAATTAAAAATTAATAGTTTCGTCCAAATATCTCCTTGCCCCACATCTCACCTTCCTTTCCTTGGACCTCTCCTAGTAATCATACTCTTCTCCAGCTCCTATATTTCCTGAATCCCCACGCCTTCCTCTACAACCATGCCCTCTTCCAACTCTAAACTCTCCGGCTCCACCGACTACCACCCAATCCCCACTGACCCACCACCACCATCCCAAACGCAATACGTTATCGTCTTACCATATTACCCTTCCACACTATCCACCTTCACCCTACTTTACAATTCTTTCCGCCGCTATCTCCTCTGCTTCACCACCCTCTTCCTCCTCTCCACCGTCGTCTTCCTCCTCTACCCCTCCGACCCAGATGTCTCCATCCAACGCCTTCATCTCGACCGCCTCAAAATCAACACTAAACCCACACTATCTCTCGACATTACCTTAGACTTAACCATCAAACTTCGCAACCCAGATTTTTACTCCATGGACTATAAAATGCTCGTAGTTTCGGTATCATACAGAGGAAAACAACTCGGGTTTGTCACATCTGATCATGGACTTGTTAAAGCTAGAGCCTCATCGTATGTTAATGCCACGCTTGAACTTGACAATGTTGAAATCTTTGCTGACATCATTCCATTAATTGAAGACTTCGCTAGAGGGTCCATTACGTTTAATACCGTCACTGAAATCGGTGGCCAGCTTGGGTTTCCCTGGTTTGAAATTCCATTAAAGGTATAACCTTTTTCTTTTGCAAAATTACGCGAATGTGAATGTTGTCTAATTTTCGGTTTATACGTTAAAATTTGTTATATTGCACATTGATTTTTTTTGTTTCGTCAAAGTTATAATCTTTTTTGTGTTCTATTTTCTGGGTTAGTGTCAAAATTTGGGATTTATGCTAGGGTGTCGAAAAAGGAGCAATTGTAAATGGAATTAATGAGACAAAAATGAGTGGATTAATGTAACATTGTTGTAGCAGATTGTGTATTAGTTGTTATGTGGGATGGGATAATCTTTACCGATTGGATAGTAGTAGATACAAAAGTGATGATTCTGGTAGCAGCTGATACACAATTACAGAAGCTAAGCTTCTTTGTATGGGATTCTCGTGCTTGTCATATCGAGTCTTGTATGGGTCACTTGTTGCATAGAACGATCATACATGGTATTAAGCATGTGACATAGAATTAAAGTTCACGAGAAGATTGTAATAGTGTGCCTAACCTTTAGTAGTTTTATCCCTAATTAATGTTACCGGATAGAATTGGTAATCCTTATCCATCAATCTAATATGCTCTGAACTGCAAATTTAAATAAAGTTTCTGGCATTTATATTCCCTGGTCTCACAATGTTTCTTACCTTTTGCTTGTGATCCCCTCTTGTCAGGGAAAAGTATCATGTGAAATTATTGTTGATACGCACAATCAATCAATTAGCCGTCAAAATTGTTACCCCAAGGTTAGTTAAGTTTGGCTAATTGCTAATATTTGACTCTATTAACAAAGAAGCATACCCTTTTCTGTTCATTTTATTCATTACAAATCCACCAAAAGATCACTAACCATAATGTTTTCTTGAACAGTGATGAATTTCTTTATTAAGCGTGACACGTGAGGTATTTTCGTGACCATGTTCGAGTGACATTTAAAGACCGTTATTTAAATAATGTCGTGTCTGGAGAATTCAGAGAAGCTAGTGCTTGATCTTGTAATATAGCATCAATTTCATTGTAATATATACCGACTCATTTATGTATATACGTATTTTTAATTAATTAGTTCAGCCTACTAAAAATAAATCCCTTATTATTCTAGTTCTTTGACATTGACCTAAAGGAGTAACACATCTTCTATTAATTTCACTAAAATCACGAAATTATCAACTTTTGTATTATCTGCACATTAATTCTCTATATGATACAAAACACCTCGAAAAATAATTGAACACTCTGCTCCGCTCATGGATAAATCTTAATATTATTTCAAGCATGCATCGATGAAGAAGTGAAAATACATGCGTTACTGTTATATAGACTAATCATAACTAAATGATGATGTTAAGTACACCCTTACACCTTATATATAGAGACTATAGATGGATACACTCAGTAGTCACTAACCATGCTTGTTTTCCACACGAGTAACCCATTCATATGTTCCATGATGCTTCCTACACCTGAACGACCTTGGATGCTCTGTAGGCGAACATAAGCAGTACTCATGTTTCATTTTTCCACGGCCATCATCTACTACTTTTGGTGGTGGTGGTGGTGGTGATGGTGGTTGCTGCCGCTGAACCACCGCTTCAACTATTCTCATCAGCTCTCGCTGCTGCCTCTGACGATTCCAGGACTCCACAACACATGATGATGATAAATGAAAACCAGGGTGACACATTATTTGGAACTGGTTGATGAATTAATAAAGCAACGGATAATTATAGATATATATAGAGAGAGAGAGATGGAAAAGAGGTGGAGAGAGATAATATGAGGATGAGATCGAGAAAAAGTTTGGATCGATTCACTTTAAAGCTGCCCTTCCGTTAAAGAGGATGCTTTTTTCAAAAGATTAGGTGATAAGTTGTGCAGGAACTACATTAGATGCCCACAAATACACTTGTCTTTTCCGGCCTATTTTAAGCTTAAATTTTCAGGTGGTGACGCGCAACATCAACCTTGTGTCCACCTGTTCGAACTTTACTTGTCAACTATTTTCTATTTTCTATTTTCTAATTTATGTAGTAAAAGAAGTTGGGTGTAAAGTCATGAAAGCTGGACTATATATATTAATTGATGGGACTAAAAATCATTGAAAAAATCAATAACCAAGTAATATATTACTTAAATAAAAGTTACAGTTTTTTTTTTAAATTTAGTTTTCTCTATAATAACAAATTGAACAAACTGTTATTGTATCCGGTGGAATTACAATCCTCAATAACTTCCTTGAATCTCCCCATGGATATAAGTTACTCGGAGTGAATTTCTGCACTCCACATAGTAGTAGGTAAACCTTAGCAAATTTTTGTTGTTTATAATTGCAAAATTCCCTGCACTATTTACCATTTAATAAGTTTTAAATTTTTAACCTTTTTTTTTTTTTTTCGATGTATGGGTGTCCGGGCCAGCTTACGCGCACCACGACTAATCCCATAGGAAATATACACGTCTCCTCATGCATACTCCCACTTAATCAGAACTAGGTTACCCATGTTCAGGGAGGAGACTCGAACCATGCACCCCTTGCTTACCCCTTTTAAGGGCTCAAGAAATAACACGGCTGAAGGGATTCGAACCCTGTACCTCCTAGTTGAGAGATAGGGTCCTGGCCACTGAGCTAGTCCCAGTGGTTTTAAATTTTTAACCTTGTAGATACAATCTGCTCATAACTCATTTACAATATATTATGGTTTATTTTTGAATTTGTAGTTTTGGTAACTAGCTGATGGTTTCTTAGGAAGGTGGGTTTAGTCTAAATTTAGTTTAATAAAGCTTTTCTTGAACTTATCTACAAGAATTATAGTAGGGTAAAGCCCTCGTATGGCCCCTTAACTATGCCTAAAGTGCACGGGCCGCCCCTGATCTTCAAAATTACCCTTTTACGCCCCGTATCTTCACCATTTGTGACACCGTTAGCCCTTTTTTCATTTTTCTGTCAGTTGACCGTTAGTCAACGCCACATGGCGCCACGTCAGTGCCACCTCAGTGCCAACTCAGCGCCACTTCAGCATGAGGTCTTCAGAGTTTCCACGTCATTATTTTTTAATTTTTTTTAATTTCTTTTTTTAATTTTTTTTTACTTTAATATATGCCTCCTTCCTTCAACCTCCCTCACACCAATCCGATCTCTGCACCATCATTATCCATCGAACCCAAAATAGCTCATTCCAACCGGGTCTCACACCAAGCCGCTCTCTGCACAAAAAAAACCGCCGTCCCTCATGGTCCCTTCCCTACCATACGCCATCAACAATTGAAGAAACTTTTGTTATTCCCCAACCATTTGTGTATATACACACGCAATATATATCTACATAATTTGCTATTTCTAAATTGTATTTAATCTAATATGGGGCAAGAGTTGTATCGATTAGGATCGTTTTTGATACTGAAGAAATTATTTATTACTTTACAGGTTTGAAGAATAAAGGCTGCTAAAATCATTTTTTCATTTAAACAATATTAAAAAAGATATTTCTTTTGGCTATCAAGCTTCAAAGTCTTTATGCTGTAAAGTAAATTGCTTAGCTTGGTAATGGCTACTGCTGGTTCTTTGCAATTATCCCCTGATTTGGGAATTTACAAGAACCGAAAATGCAGTAATAATTCTCAGGTATGAATGTTTATTCACTAATCAATAATTTTTTTTGTTTTAAATTTCTTATTAAATGTTTTTTTTTCTTTTTACAGAATATCACAGGATTAAAAATATTTTCTTTAGAAAATATTTATGAATCAAGTAATATGTTAAAGGATGACCCAAAATATTTTCTTCTCTGCACCGTTGTGGATATTCTTGACAAGGAGGAAGTAAAATCCGATTAAGAATCAAATTAATTAAGAGATTAAAGAGTTATAATGTGTAGAAGAATGGCAGAAGAGTTTGCTTTGGACTTGGCGGAGCTCAAACATCTCCAAACCATTGCGACAGGTATATATATATTCTTTTTCCTTTTCCTTTTGATCAGATTAAATAAATATTAATAATTATTTAATTTTGTTAAACTCAGGAAACGTCAGCATGATAAACGATCTCCCAACTGTGGTCGAGGTTGTGAACGGAACTGCTAAGAAACAAACTAAAGAGAAGTCTTCTGTTTCAAATCAGCGTGTTAACAAATCCAAGTCAAACTCAAACTCAAACACCAAGGTAGTAAAATCTTATTTAAAAAGAAAAAAGAAATTCATTTTAATTAATTTATTGTAATTTGACATGAGCAGAGAGGAAGTGAGGGACAGGGGAAATAGTCAAACTCGAGTGGAGGTTTAGGGATGAAATACGGTGGTGAATCAGAGGTAGGTGAAGAGGAAGATGAAGAGCATGGTGAGACATTATGTGGAGCATGTGGTGAAAGTAATGCTTCTGATGAGTTTTGGATTTGTTGTGACATTTGTGAAAGGTGGTTTCATAGTGATTGTGTTAAAGTTACACCTGCTCAAGCTGAACAATTTAAGAAGTATAAGTGTCCTTTGTGCAACAACAAAAGAGCTCGCCCTACCTGAGAACTCACCCTCATTTCAGAGAGAATCTTACTCTAGCTCAAGCTTTTAAACATGTTTTAGACTTTGAATTATTACGTAACTGTTTTTCTACTGTTTATTAATGCTCGACATTTTATCTATCTATCTATGTATGGGTGTTTGTTATTTTATGTTTAATTGCAGAATATTGGCAATAAACTTATTATATGTCTTATCTAGGGGTACCTAATACTAAGTTATTAAACTTATGCTTTACTTTATTAGCCAGATGATGAATATTTGTGTTTTCTTATTGAATTTGACTCTTGTGGATCTGGTTTTTTTGTTGCTTCGGTTTGTCATGTTTTCATTGTTATATGTGTATGTAACTGGTGTAGTTTGAAAATTTAGTGATGATGATGATTGTGATAAGATTTGCTCACTCATTTTTTTCATTAGATGGTCCTAAAAAAGCCCCAACTCGAGCATATATAGAAGTTGTTGAGGGTCTAAATAATGGAGAAAATACAGAATGCCCCATTTGTATGGAATCAGCTGATGATCCTGTACTTACTCCATGTGCGACATAGAATGTGCAGAGAATGCCCCATTTCTATTAATGAATATTCAAACAAACAAAAAGAAGAGCTTTAATACACTATTTGTACTTAAAGTTTTACTTAATTAATATATCAATAATTTAATTTCTCTGTTATTTGTAAATCGCATTAAAACTGAGACATACAAAATCATTGTTATCTGCAGATTTAATAGATTTAGTTTTGCGTTACTTCCATATAGCTAACTAAGCAAGAAACACAACTCTTAGACACAATAAAAAAAACTTAAATAGTTTCCATCTATGACATCATTAAATCATCAACTAAAGTTCTTCATGGGATCAGCTGCTTTCCCAGATCTAGCATCTGTCCATGCTTTCGCAATAGTTCGTTTCATATCTTCATCACCATCCTCATACATGTTCTGCAAATTAAAAATATACTTAGAAATTATATTCTCCCCCTACTTCTTCTATATTTGCACTATAAGTCCCTATACTAAGCAAAATAAGTATAAGAAAAACTCAGATACCTTCATCAAACCCATTATTCCAGCCATGGTATCTTTTTCTTTGTCCAAGCTAGTCTTCAACTGAAATAACATCAATAATATTCGTTAATTCTCAAGATTGTTTTGGAAAGTGAAAGAGCTCCATTTGCCGAATCTATATAAACATTAAATAACCTTGCCATGTCATTAAAAAGTGAAACAAAATAATTGAAAATTATTATTCACTTACACTCATCTGCAAACTCAACAAAGGCAAATCGAAGGCGTGAATGAGGATCACCACATACTCGACAATCAACTACCTGGAAAAGCAAGGGACTAAAGTGTAAAAAATGTTAAAGATAAAGGACTAAATGGGTAAAACAAAACTAACTTATAAGCACAAAATAATCCAGCAAGGCGCTCTTCAGTAACCCATTTAAATAAAAATTAATATATTGAATTAAATTAAATTAAAATTTGAATTTTACTTACATTTTGATCAAGGTCTGAAACATAGACAGTTCGCCTAATACTATCTTCTCTTTGAGCCCTAAAGACTCGACCATTCAATCTTTTCTACCCTGATTATAATTATTTCCACATGATCAGGGATCAATAATGCAATTAATTGTAATAATACATAGAAATAATTAGTGATGTAATGAAAAACAGGTAAAAAAGGTGAAAACAATAACACCTCATTGGGATTATGTAACAGCCCCTTGTGAATATTCATCACATTGTGGAGGATGTAAAACGCAAAATTTACTATACGAAGCTCAAGTAAAAGCAAAAGAGAATCAAGTACGAGAATTAATCATACACGTAGGCAAATTTTCAAATGAAGACCTTGAATTATCCAATATCATGAAACCTGTTATTCCTTGTAATATTCATTTCATTACCGAAACAAAGTAAGTATTCTCTGGAAACAACAAAATATAGAAAAATGGTAAAATCATATTAACAAACATATGGAGCTCAATAAAGAAACATTGAATTATCAACATGAATCAAATCCAATAGAGAATATTAACGTAATAAGAATTGTGTTTAATACCCTTCAGTTATTAGTCGGGGAATCATCGTTGTTTGAAATCTTATAAGGTGAGACAATAAAAAAATTGTTAAGACCCGATGGATCACGATTATGCGAAGAAGGAAAGAACTCTTTAGCCATTGGAATTAGCTTGAGTTTCTTCAATTGTTGATGGCGTATGGTAGGGAAGGGACCATGAGGGACGGCGGTTTTCTTTGGGCAGAGAGCGGCTTGGTGTGAGACCCGGTTGGAGTGAGCTATTTTGGGTTCGATGGATAATGATGGTGCAGAGATCGGATTGGTGTGAGGGAGGTTGAAGGAAGGAAGCATATATTAAAGTAAAAAAAAATTTAAAAAAGAAATTAAAAAAAAAAATTAAAAAATAATGACGTGGAAACTCTGAAGACCTCATGCTGAAGTGGCGCTGAGTTGGCACTGAGGTGGCACTGACGTGGCGCCATGTGGCGTTGACTAACGGTCAACTGACAGAAAAATGAAAAAAGGGCTAACGGTGTCACAAATGGTGAAGATACGGGGCGTAAAAGGGTAATTTTGAAGATCAGGGGCGGACCCTGCACTTTGGGCATAGTTAAGGGGCCATACAAGGGCTTTACCCATTATAGTATGTTATTCCATCTTTTTACCAAAACGGCCATCTCGATCCACCCGACTAGTGGTGTTGGACTCTTAAAATTTCTTAGACTACCAAACGGATAAATTCAAATTGTCGAGCTGCCTATGAAAAACAGGCCCATAGTGCATGAATATAAAATTTAAGGCACGATGTGTCAATATGGTGACCAAAGTACAACGTTAGGCTAAATATAAACATTCTTCAATTAATTTATCAGATTTGGGAGTTATATTTATGTTCTTTATCAAACATTAATCTTATAAAACAACTTTACTAAGTATGCGTAAAGAACCTGTGATATTTGAAGAGCCTCCGAATTATTTATGAAACTACATTACGAGGGATAGGAGTGAGAGTGCAACTGCTAGAGTTGTACTGCATCATTAATAAGTTCTTAACTTTGTAATAATGTTCTAATCGGCTTTTAAGCTATGAAAAAAAAACAACAACTTTACTACAATAATTTTCTAATTTTAACTTCTCGATTTCAAAAAAAAAAACAATCAAATTTAATCTCATCCTAACAAATTTTCTTAAATCAATTAATTCGTTAATTTTAAAAATTCTCAAGCATTTACTTATTTATTATTTTACTTTCAAATTTGCTATAAAAATATTCGAAACAAAATATAAAATACTAATAATTAGATTATAAACCTCAGCAAAATAATCAAGTTTTTTGTCAATCTATATAATAAAAAAAATTTAAACGGTTCAAATCTTCTATATAAAAGACGGTCAAGATCATCTAAAATCCTTAGTTCACTCCTTCATATTAATAACATTAATTATTTTTTACTATAAAATATAACTAATTTTAACTTAATAAATCAATTATTTTTCATATTTTTATTATTTTTTACCTTAAATTTAAATTTCTTCAAAATTATAAAAATATTATTTTTCTAGTATTTTTCTCTTTTCATATATTATATTGTAACATAAAATATAATGTTCAACTAAAATTCAACAAAATACTAGTTCTCTGTATATATTCTGTTTCTCATATATTCATTAATATTATTATTTAAAGTTTAATTTTTTTAAATATCATGAAATATTATTTTTCAATATTTCTTTCCTTTCATATATTATGACATAAATATTTAACTAAAATTCAACAAAATATTATTTTTCTATATATTTTTCCTTTTATATATTGTAACATAAAAAATAATCTATTTACTAAAATAATCTTTTTTAAACGGTTCACATATTTTACATAAAAGACGGTTGGGATTATCAAGAACCCTTAGTTCACTCTTTAATATTAAATACACTTATTATATTTGATTTATATTAAAAATTAACTCTAATTTATAAAATCAAATCTTACCATATATATATTCACAAATTTTTCTTACCTTGATTTTTTTTAAATATAATTTTTTATATTTCTTTCTTTTCATATATTGTAACATAAAACATAATATTTAACTAAAATTCAACGAAATATTATTTTTTAATATATTTTTCCTTTCTTATATATTCACTAATCTTTTTATCAAAATTCATTTATTTTTTAAATTATAAAATATTATTTTTCTATAATTGTTTTTCTTTTTATATGACATAAAAGATAATATTTAACTAAAATTTAACAAAATATCATTTCTCTATATATCTTTCTTTTCATATATTAGGACATAAAAACAATTTATATAATAAACCAGTCTTTTTGAACGTTTCAAATCATTTACATGAAAACGGTCAAGATCGTCTGTACCCCTTAATTCGCTCATTCATATTAATGGTATTAATTGTTTTTGACTAATAGAAAAACTTAATTTTAACTTATAAAATAAAATATTATCATATATATTCACTAATTCTTTTTACTTTAAATTTAAATGTCTTTGAAATTATAGAATATTTTTTTATATTTTATTACTTGCATATATTGTGACATACAAAATAATATTTACTAAAACTCAACAACATATTATTTCTGCATGTATCTTTCCTTTCTTATATATTCACTAACCTTTTTACTTCAATTTAATTTTTGTTTAAATTATAAAATATTATTTCTCTATATTTATTTTCTTTCATATATTGTGACATAAAAAATTACGTATATAATTCTTTTTAAACAGTTCAAATTCTCTACACAAAAGTAGTCAGGATCCCCTGTGTCGGGGTGGCAATTGGACATGTTTAGTCTCTAACGTCCAGTTTTTATAAAAAAAAAGCCAACCATTAAGGGTCGAGTTCGTTAAGGTCCGTTAATATAAACTACTAAGCTCGTTAAATTAAATCAATTACAAAACCTATATGCCCCGATAAGAGCCCATTATGTTTTTGTGAAGGTGATTTAGCAATTACTATGGCTAATCTAACTGATTTAGTGAAAAATTGATTTCAAGCTTAGAGTAAAGCACCCCTTGGAACACCTAAGCGTTATTCCGGTGCTATGGATGCTTTTTATAAATCAGTGTTCTAAAAGGCGCTAGGCGTTAGGTGGGTGGTCGACCACCTTCGAGCGCCCAGGGTACTAGGCGGGCGCCTAGGCGGAGCCTAGGCGTTTTCTTGCTAGGCGGTTTTGATATTTATTTAAATATTTATTTAAATTTATATAATTTTTAAAATAAATTTATATGATTTTTGAAATAAATTTATATAAATTTTTTGTGTTATAAAATAATTTTTTAAATTTTTTTGTCTTAATAAATAGATTTTTTAATTTTTTTTAGCTTCAGACCGCCTAGGCGCCGCCTAGGCCCAGCTAGGACCGTCTAGAGGCCGCCTGGGCCATTTCTGGAAGTTCAGCTACCTTCTAGCGCCTAGGCGCCGCTTAGGCGTCCGCCTAGGCCGATTTTTAGAACACTGTTATAAATTGTGAAGCAGGTAAAATTATCAACCTTTCTTATCAAAACTGTTAAGGATCCGAGACCGGAACCAAACCAAGACTGAAACTATAAGTCTCTCTTATCGATTAGGATTTTGTACAACCACCGTTAGGACTGAACCATAGTCCATCGGTAAGGGAGAGACCAATAACCCAAACCAGACCACTATGATGTTGAACCATTAAAAACCAGTCCGAACCGGACCTATAGTCCGATTATCAGGCTGATCCCTATTGCCCCTTATCAGCTTGGTAAGGGTGATGTGTGGTTGGTCTTACGGGATGGTCTCCAAGACCGTTAAGTCAAAATCTCATTTTGATATTCAAACTCAAATGGTAGCTTTTTGCTAAAATTTGGGAGCTATTGGAGTTTTTATTTTAGGTTTTTAAAATTAAATTAAATACTCAATTTAGACACACGTTGTTAAATTAGGATTTTCAAAACATTATCAACACCAATAAAATAACTATAAATTTAATTTTTCATATTAAATCAATTAAAAATAATATACATTATGTTGATTCTCACTATATATATTTTAGTTTAATATTAAAAAAATATATTTACAAGAAATTACGATTTTGCTCATAATATTTTTTTTCATGAGTTTTAAGTATGTGTACATGTAGTCAGATTCGACAAAAAAATAAAATAAAAACAATGTCTCTATATTCAAATGTGGCGAGTATATAAAATACCATTGGTGTTATTTTTTTTGTGATTTCTGGTTTTGGGTCTTAAAAAGTAACATTTAAAGACTCCACTGGTATATAGAAGAGTAGCATATTAAAATTCCTAATTATTCAAAAGTAAAATATATTAGAGTAGTTATAAGAAGTTAGAATCAATTTACAAATGTTTTCCCAAATAACATAAAAGAAAATAAAGAATTAGAAATCAAATATTATACATATGCAAACCCAAGCTATGGGAAAATCAGTTTATATCTAAAGACATAGAAATAAACTACAAATAAAAGTAATTAGAAACAAATATAAGCTAAAAAATCTAATACAAATTACCCTAATGATAGAGGGAGATGATGGAGAAGAGGAGGTTGCTACTTTCCAACTTCTTGTCTTCCTCTCTACAGGTCTTGTTGCTTCTCTTGAATGACTAAGAATTGATATACGGTTTAGAAGTGAGCAAGGACACGTTTACAATGATTAAAGGGTGTATTTATAGGTTTTAAGAAGACACTAGGTCAAAATCTTGGAGTAGAAAGACAAGTAATTGGACTCCTTTTCCAATTCAAATTCGTTTCCTAAAATATAGGAGAGAGGATAAATGCTGATGTGTTGTCTTGGTCGTATCTTCTTCGTTATTGGTATGTTTTTGCCTACTTTATATCGTAACGACCGTAGCGAAAAGATCTACACTTTCCCTTTTGATTGTTCATCCAAATTCTAAGATGATTTGAAGTTATCTTCACTTTAGTGGACATAGCTGCAGAATTTCAGATTTACTTGACAACTTTTCCTTTCCTATTGTATCTCTACTTCCTTTTATCTCTGAATTCCTTCCATAGCTTCTTTCCTTATCTCTTTAGAATTGATTTGACATCTAATTAATTTCCATACATCTTTATAGCTTCACATTAACACACAAATTAAACCAAATATGTTCTAAAATTTATGAATCATCAAATGAAGACACGAAATAAGAAATTATTAGAATACGAATAAAAATCTATAATTAATTACTCATAAACACCTAAAATGATTTCTCCAGCCTAGATTATTATATCACAAATAGGGAGACATCAGATATATCGATAAAAAATAGAATAAAATGTAAAAAAAGTAACTGAAATAACTACTCATGCTATGAAAAAAAGTCCCATAGGCCAAGGCCAAGGGCTCAAGAACTAGACCCAATCACCCAATACAAAAGTGATCATCAATAGTGAACAACATTTTTCTTTAGTTGATGTTAACGCTATCTCTTGGATGCCATATACCCCCACGATATATAGTGCATGACAATTAACACATTAGATTTAGCTGTTAGATAATAAATTTGGAATTTGACTATGCCAATAAAGTCCACCTAATTAATAAAATAAAAAATTCACGTCCTTAAATTAATTAGTCATTTTTCATTTTCTAACTAAGAATTAAAAATTTCTAAAATATTTTTTATCAATATATATATATATATTGGTTCATGGGTAGTTCGTGCCAATTTGCGTGTATCACGACTAAACTCACAGGAAATATACACGTTTTTTTATGTATACCCCAGGTAAATCAGAACTAGGTTGCCCATGTTTAGGGAGGGGTTTGAACCATGTACCTCTCACTTTACACCCTTTAAGTGCTAAACAATTAGCAAAGTTCTGGCCAGTTGAACCATGTACCTCTCACTTCACACCTTGTGGGACTCGACTGCATAGGCACTTCAGTGACTCGACCGATAGGGAGAAGAGAAGGGATAAAGAAAGAGAAACCATCATGCTTTTTGACTCGTATAAAGAAAGTTGAGATTGTAAGGCTAGAAGGAGAGATTGAAACATCGACCAATCAATATGCCCGCTCAAGTTTAAAAAAGACAACACTAAATCAAATAGACAAGCATTGACCAAGTGGCTTGTCATTAATCGAAACCTAGACGTAATTATCAAGGCATGAAGGGGGTGAACCTCACGAGACGGATCAACCTAAACTGATCAAAATACAGACAAACCAACCTCTCTAAAAAGGAAGGCTAGGCAAATCATATTCTTATTCTTTGAGCCTTATTGTAATGCATAACGTCGGGTCTCCTCCATTCTGTTTAGTCGTTTCTGAACACCTTCAATATTTGACCAAGTCTCAATCTCTATTGAGCCACTCTTTTCCTTGCGCCTAAGTCAAGCTACTTCGTTCCTTTCAGCCGAGCGAGTCTAGCTCCCCTAATCACTTTAGAAATGGAGGGGTACTTCTCCTAACTCTCGGTCATAGTAGTTGAAAACGTTGCTTATTATTCTATCTGGACCCTAGAATAGGTTCTAAAGTGGGGTTTTCTGCTTCAAACCTTACACTATTATCGATATTTCCAGTTGAGGACTGACAACTACTTGAGTCTCTACTCCACTTGGTAAATAAACTACTAAAGAAATATTACACATTCTTGGGGACAAGGCAACCCTTAAGTTAACAAAAACTAACACAATCTAGGCAAAACGGGGCTAATCCAAAATGACCTAATCCAAACCAGTTTGTCTATACGAACAAAACCGCGAAGCTCTTGGTGAACTACCCGAAGGGGAGAGAAGAAATGTTAGAATAGGTGACTACATTTTAAACCTTCATAAATAAAGGAGGAGGCTACAACAATCTAGAGGTGGGCGTGACAAAAGTTCCACAGTTGCACCGGTCAAAAGAAACTGTAAAGCTTGGAAGCCACTTTCCCTGCCCCTTGTCTCCCAGCCATTGATATTCGTAGACCGTTTGTAGATTCCCTTGCTTCTGGGATATTTTTTTGACCACCAAAAAAATATTTATGTCTTCCCTTTGAATAAAGAATCTATATAGAAGGAATCTGGGTGAATTAAAGAGTGTAACCTGTTTTACAAGGTATAGGTATAAATAAGCTTCGTAGGGAAGTAAAAGTTTAACAGTTGAGTTGATGACTACTAAGCAAGCATTCCATTCTCCTATTTTATGATAGCACTCCTAAATTGGATTATTTTGAGCTTTTTAGTTTGACTTAGAAGGAAGAGTTGCAACTACACTTGATTTCCCAGGTCAAAGAAATCCAAATATGTATTGTAGCGATATTGATAGCTAAAATAGCAACATGAGTTAGAAAAGATGTGATCTAGTAATTTGTGTAAAAGAAAGGTGATTAGTGGTTTGCACTCAGCCCGACTATCGTGCGGTTCGGACCGGTCCTTATCGAACCGGCAGTATACCGGTCCGGTCCGGCTTACCGGTCATCCGCTATCGGTCCCGGTCCGGTCCGTACATCGGTCTTAGAAATGAGAAGGGCAACCAGTTAATGGGAACGGTTTACCGGTTCCGGTTTCGGTCCCGGTTCGGTCCTTCACCGGTTTTGGTTAACATATAAAAAAAAATAGCTCACAGCTCCGGTTCATATCGGACCGGTTTTTCACATCCATTTTTTTTTGAAGAACCGAGCCGCTACCCTGGCATACCGGTCCGGTCCGGTTCTGGTCCGTCTTCCTTATTGGTTCGGTCTGGTCCGGTGCACCAGTTCTGGACAACCGATAGCCAGACTGAGTTTGCACTATAAGAAAAAGCTACTGGAACGATGGCTTCAAGGTTAGGATTGTTAAATGAAGCTATTTGTTTTGTTCGTCTTGAAGGCAACGAATTGGTGGCTACTTGTAGCTACCCAAGCTTTGGATTCCATGCGGAAGGGTAGAGGGAGTGAGGTGTCTAAAGGCTCTATCCTCGAAATAAGGATTAATTGTGTTGATGTTCCCTTTGAAGTCTGCTCTGTTCAACGATCAACTTTAAGAAGCTGAGAGTCAAGAAGTTTCACTTCAAAATGAGAAAAGGTGTACCTAGAAATTGCAGGGATGCTTAGCATAAAGATTTTATTAGGTCGATTACCTCATTTTTATAAAAGAAATAGTTGCTCAGTTGCTGCCCTAGCAGTTCCTCAAGCTAGGGTCAGTAAATGTCGCCCTTCTAGTGAGCTCTTCCTCACCGAGTTGATGTAGTAGTTATGAATTTGTGAAGTAGAACAACGTGTTAAAGGCAATTAACTAAGGATCTTTAGGTACACGTCTCACTAACCCAATAAATGGCCTAGTTTGGAAAGCTTAAACTAAACAAGCACAATTGGAAATTGAGAAAACACTTTAGAAGTTGGGTTTCCTCTAAGCTTCTCATTTGAACCTTTCTAGGATTTGCTTACACCTTCCTCTGCAACTGCTTTAATTCACTATCCAGTGGTTGTCCCTAGTGCTTAACGCCATCTTTCCCCCACATATGAAAAATAAGCCTACACGTTGTCAAATAACTACTTTTGTGACTAAGGGAAGAAGCACTAATCGAAGTAACCTTCATCAACACTTAGCTACTTCTTTCAGACATAAAAACTTTTTCAAGCTTACATTGTCTTATCAATCTTAGTCCCATGGTTACATTTGACTACTTGCGACTCTTTACTCAATTCTTCCATAACAAAAAGAAGTTTTTTCTTTTGTGCTTTGGAGTGAGGGACAGAAGTCAATTCTATAAGATATCTAGCGGTAGTCGCCGTTAAAGCTCAAAATAGGCCCTGCTTGAGTTGCTTAGTCATCCGACTTTCTTTCTTTTTTCCTTGGTTCATAAATTAACTTGCGCCCTATCCCCAAAGGCTAGCTCACCTTAGCCATACTTTTGATATGACGTTGAACCAGTATCAATCTAGTGAAAATACAATAGCACAATAGTAGTTCCTCGGTCCTAATACCATTCAACGACCATTCTACCGCCCTTCTGTTTTACTACGTAAACCACAGGTTCAATGGTGGTTACCTTCGCTCCCAAAAGCGTTCTGGCTTCTTATATAGCCGAGGCTTATTGAAATTTTGCTTTGAATCAAAATTGCCCACATTCACTCGATAAGTAGAAGACAAAGAAGAATTTTGCTAAAGATCACGATCTATTCTTTATCATGAGATTAGAATAATAAGAAAAGGCTAGGCGCCCAGGCTATTCTTCCCATCTTCCAAGTAAGACAGGTTTGCACACCTTTTGGTGCATTCCCTGTAAGGAAGTAAGGAGAAGCGCAACTCCTGTTTGAACTTTCATAGACCAGTACAATAAATCTGTAGGAGTACAAATCAGAGAGAGGAGAGTTTGTTCACAAGTCGTAAATTAATTAGTTCAGACCAATTGAATAATGTGAAGAAAGTTCGTTTACACAATACGAAAAAAACAATTCAAAAGAATGAGACTAAGTCTTAAGAAACTTTTCTAGATTCTATTAGAAAAAACATAACAATAATATTCTATCAAGCGATATAGGCCATCTATCAACCGAGAAACAAAAACTACCTCAAAGCGCTTCTTTTAATAAAAAATAATATATTATTAAATGAATCCATATATAAACGTAGGTAAGTCTGCTCATCATTTTTCTTCGTACCTTTATTCATGATTGCAATATACAAGCTTGATAGAACAAGGTGCTTTGAACCGCATACTATTGTTGTTGGAATGAAACGCAACCTCGGAATAAAATAATGCTACTTGCTGGGCACTGATGGTGGAACTGACATTTTTTTAGGGAAGAAAGTGGCCCTCTTTTGTGGCAGAGAATCATGGCCCTTGCTGGGCCTTGATGGTGGAACTCGCATTTTTTGGGGAAAGAAAGCGGCCCCCTTTTGCGGTAGAGAATTATGTTGCTTGCTGGGCTTTGATGGTGAAACTGGCATTTTTGGGGGGAAGAAAGCGACCCTCTTTTGCGGTAGGGAATTATGTCCATTGCTGGGACCTGATAGCGGAACTGATATTTTTTGGGAGAAGAAAGCGTCCCTCTTTTACAATAGAGTGGGCATCATATCTTTCCCTAAGGAATCTATGATACCATTCAGAACAATACAAGATAAAGAAAAAATAGTTTTTCATGGATTCTTGTCATCACTGGAAAACAAATTGAGTTTAGGCATCAAGGTAAGGAACCAAGATTATATACTACTGTAGAAGCAAAATCAATGAAATTGGTTGGAAGGTAAGCATATTTCTTCAAAGTCCAAGGATTAATATGGATATAAAATGGTAATATTTGGATGGAAATATTACCATTAACCATCCATCCAAATATTTACATAATATATCCATATTAGACTTTGAAACAAAATAAGGGAAAAAACTAAGGGTCATATTTGGAAAGAGGAAATGAAGGATTATTTGAAAGGTTTATAAAATTCAAATCGCAAAATCATTAATAGCCTAAATTCATTTAAGAAATTTTTCCTCAATAAAGACATTAATATTCCAGGTATATATTTTTTTTTTTTTTTTTTTTTTTTTGGTCAGCAAGCCCAGCCAATTTTTTTATTTCATTAAGACCAAACCATCCATTACAAGACCCGTTATAGAGGGCCCAACATTACATTTCTTACGGTCCATTGGACCTAGACATAATACGACAAAACAAAACACTTCGAACTACTTACACCTTAGCAAGTACAAAGTAAATCTATTCATGCCCTAATTTCTCTCTCTTCACTTCATCGTCTCCATCGAACTGCCTCTTCTGCAATCTTCTCTTCGCCGTAAGCCTTAAGTTTTACAAGGTTTTCAATCAGGTAATCCACAATTTTTCCATGAATTTCCTCCTCACTTAGATAGATTTTGTTAAACACTCTGTTGTTTCTTTCTAACCAGATTGAGTGTACAGCTATCGGAAGAATCATTCGAGCAACATCATCTGCCAATGTTTTCATCTTACACCGTGATAGATCTGCTATAATGGTGTCCCAATCAGCTGATTTGCATTTAATACCAGCTTTTGTACGGCATTTCTTCCATATTCGATTCGTAAATGAGCAGTTCCAGAACAGATGATTCTTGTCCTCACTCATTAATCCACAGAACTCACATGTCGTATTTGAGATAAGTCCCCAATTCATTAGCCTTTGTTTTGTAGCAAGTTTATCAATGTGAGTAAGCCAGTATATAATTTTATATTTGGGTAGACTCTTGTTCTTCCAAATAATTTTGGACCAACTATTAATTGTTCCTTTTTGTCTTATGTGATTATACACCTCTGATGTAACGAAATTGCCCTTCTTCGTACAGGTACACTTTATAACATCTTCCGCTTCTGTAAGAGTGATGTTCTTGACCCATTCCTTCATAAAACTCATCATTGGTGGCCATTTCCATCTGCCATTACAGTAAAATTGGGATAATTTACTATTCTCATAGTAACCAGAGGCAAAATTACTGTTCTTCACCTCAAACAGGTTTGTGTGATTAGGTAGCCAGTAATCCCACCAAATTGATATATTTTTGCCATTACCCACACTGTACTTGATAAGATTCTTAGCTATATCTCTACTTTTCAGAATCTTCCTCCAACCCCAAGAACAATCCATTGGGATGTTCACCTGCCAGAAAGACTTCCCTTTTAGATGATTTATATTAATCCATCTAGACCAAATGCTTTTTTTAGGAATACAACACCCCCATAAAAGCTTTAATGTAGCCACCTGATTTTGAATATAGAGGTTTTTTACACCTAAACCCCCTTCCTCAATGGGTTTACACACCTGATCCCAAGAAACTTTAGCACCACCAACATAATTGCTCTTACCACTCCATAGAAACGCCATAATCTTACTTTGGAGTTGTTTAATCACCTTTTTAGGGAGTGAATAGATATTACACCAGTGGCTCGCAATACCAGATAAAACTGATTTGATAAGTTGGATCCTACCAGCATATGTGAGGTGCTTAGAGGCCCAGTGATCAATTCTGGTAGACATTTTTTCTATGAGAGGGTAGCAATCAGTATAGCTTAATCTACCAGTTATCAGGGGAACCCCCAAATACTTCATAGGGAGGAAGCCCTCTGGTATATTAAGAATTTCCTCCATATTCTTTTTGTCTTGCTCGTTACACCCTCCATAGAAGATATTACTCTTGCTCTCGCTTATATGTAGACCTGACATCTTTCCAAATAGTGTAAGTCCTTTTTTCACAAGTACAGCTGATCCTTCAGAATATTTAAAAAATACCAGGAGATCATCGGCAAACATTAAGTTGTTGAGCTTGATCTTACCACAGTTTGGGTGCCACTGAAATTCCTTATTGTTGCCAATATGTGTAAATATTTGGGATAATACTTCCATCCCAATGACAAATAAGTAAGGTGACAGTGGGTCCCCCTGCCTGAGGCCTCTTTCACCTTTAAAAAAACCTTGGGGGCTACCATTAATCATAATAGAGTAACTGGTACTGGTAAGACACATACTCACCCATCTGATAAATTTGTCAGGATAGTCAAAAGCTTTCATTGTTTTTAAAATGAAATCCCAATCCACAGAATCATAAGCTTTCATTAAGTCCAGCTTTAGAGAGCACCTTTTTGTAATATTCTGTCTTGAGTATCCTCTAACAATATCTTGAGCAATGAGGATATTTTCCCCAATTAATCTGCCTGGTACAAAAGCTGACTGGTTTTGAGATATAATACCTTGTAATGTACTTTTCAGTCTATTAGCTATGATTTTAGATATAATTTTATATATTACATTGCAGCAAGCAATGGGTCTATATTCCTTAGTGATATTTGGGTTTTTCACTTTTGGTATTAGTGATATATTTGCAGAGTTGATTTCCTTCAAAATTTGGTCATCTGCAAAGGAGCTTTTTACTGCATTACACAGATCTTCCTTGATGATATCCCATGATGCTTTAAAAAACCCAGCTGAAAACCCATCAGGTCCTGGGCTCTTTGAACTACCAATAGACCATAAAGCTTTCTTCACTTCACTGTCAGTTATGGGTTCAGTGAGTCCTTTCTTTTCTTCATTACTTATTTTCTTGTTACAAATTTTGTTAATTTGACTAACACTGACTTTTTCCACTTGTAGGTCCCTAGTTCCCAAGATTTGAGTGAAATGATTGACAAATATTTTAGCAATCTCACTCTCATCTGTGGTGAACTTACCATTATTATCTTTGATGGAATAGATGTTATTTTGTGCATTCCTTCCTCTCATTATTTTCTGGAAGTAAGCAGTGTTTAAATCCCCCTCCTCAACCCACTGATCCCTTGATTTCTGTTTAGCAATTGCCTCCTCTTTTGTTAGCTCATCATTTAATTGACTGATCAGTTCATTTTCCTTCAAGAGAAGATCAACTGAGTAGTTGCCTTGAAGCCTAGCTTCCTGTGTAGCACTTAGTTTCTCCTGGATGTCTATGATCTTCACTTGAGAGTATTTGAAATGAATTTCATTGAACTTCTTAAGTTTTTCTTTCAACAGCTTAAGTTTTCTTGTAAGTCTATACATAGCTGTCCCACGGATTTCAGTTTTCCATATCTCTTCAACAAGAGGTAAAAATTCAGGGTGATTTATCCATATGTTATAGAATTTGAAGGGTGGTTTCCTTCCAGTTTGTTTCTTCATAAAACTTAAAATTTGACAGCAGTGATCAGATAATAGGGGGCTTGTAAGGTGAAGTGATGTACTTGGGAAGATCTTAAGCCACTCATCATTGACTAATGTCCTGTCAATTCTACTGGCCCTCATATCTCCTTCAGCAGATTTATTGGTCCATGTGTATTTTGGCCCTGTATACTTTAAGTCAGTTAGTTCAAGATCTTTGACACATTGTACCATCTCTTTAGACCCATCAGCTTGATCTGTGGCATTTAATCTCTCCTCAAAGTGCATCACCTCATTAAAGTCACCTTGAATTGTCCAAGCTCCTTTATCAACTATTTGCTCCCATTTCCTAAGAATATCCCAAAGAGCAGTTCTCTCCTCAGGTCTGTTCAGGGCATATATAGGAGAATAATAAAATTCAGTACCAGTTGGAATATGCACTACCTTGCAAAGTAATGCTTGGCTAGTGCTATCCAAAACTGAGAGATTATATATTTTGTTGTCCCAAAAGGTCCATATCCTTCCCAAGGCATGGTGGGTATAATTGTTTACTACTTGCCACTTGTTGAAAGTTGAATTCCAGATTTTATTGGCTTTTGGCTGCTTAACCTTTGTTTCAATAAAACTAAATAGCTGAACATTGTTCTTATTAACTTGCTTCAAGCAGTTAATCTGCTTAAGCTTTTTATTGATACCCCTAACATTCCAGGTTATGATCATTTAAAGATTGGGGTCAGGAGGTATCTCTTGCACTCCTCCATTAGTGCTACCAGTGATTAGCTGATTCATGAGGTTCTCCACTGTATCACTCTCCTTTTCTAGTATTTCAAAGCTATTTGAAGTAGATGCAATATTGTTTCCCTCATTTTGAGTTGGAGACAAATTGCTTCTCCTTCTTACCACTTGTGACCACATTTCTCCTTGAACAACCTCTTTATTTTTAGGTTGTGCATTTGGCTCAGGTATATCTTTCACTTTTTCTTCTACTGTTTTCTTTTTTTCAATCCATATTTGCTTAGTATTCCTACATGTTTTCTCACTATGGCCCAATAATTTGCAGGTTTTGCATATCACTGGCCTCCAAGTGTATTCAACTTCAACTGTTTCAATTTGTTCATCCCCCATATCAATATCAAAAGATTCAACAATCTCAGCATTTATATCCATTTCTACACAGACCCTCGCATAGCTCAATCTTGTTTGATTAGCAGTTATCTCATCCATCTGTATTGGTTTACCTACTGCACTCGCCACTACACTTAACCCTCTTTTAGTCCAAAGCTCCCCTGGTACCTTTCTTAGCTTTACCCATACAGGGACTTTATCGATCTTGAACTTCTCGAAATGGGTGTTTGGCTTCCACCTTCTAAGTATAAGAGGGCGGTTATTTACGTGCCATAGCTCACCAAGTACCTTAAAGCATGCTTCCTCTGATTCCATTTTGAATACAAATAGCCCTTGTTCAGAGGTGCTTATCTGTACTTTACCAAACTGTTTCCACTGGTTTTCTACCATATACTTAACCATGTAAAAGGGTGGTGGTTTATCTAAAAATTGACCCACAACACTGGTTTGCCATTTCTTACATCCCTCCTCTTTAATATCTATTGATGGTGTAACTCTAAACCTTCCATTATGTTTTTCAGGTTGAACATAGTCCAGTTTGAAGTCCTCTCGAATGTTGCCATCAAATAAAGTGGACCATGATCTCTTTGGAGACTCAGTTATTGAAGTCACCGGGTCATGAGTCCCTCCTGGCAGTGATGAGAATTTTCCTATCAGATCTGAGCCAGGATCTAAACATATCTCAGCTGTTCTGACTTGTGAGTTTTTCCCTACTATACTTTGTGTGTGTAAGGAGGGGAAAGCCTCAATTTCAATGGGAGATGTAGGTTTAGTAGTTTGTACAGTCCCTAGCACAGTATTATCAACAATTTTAGGGTTCCCAGGGGTAATTTTGTTAACTCTTGTTTGAGCAATTGTAGATCTACCCTTATCACCCACAGATTTGTTACCTTGAGCAACTGTTACACTTCTAGCTGGTGTAACTGCATACTCCTCCAGGTCTACTTTCTTTTTATTAGCTTTTCTGGGTGGCATTTTATCAGTTTCGTGAGGTAAACTGATGAGGATTAGGTGTTTGGTTTTGTGTTTAGGTGAAGAAAAGAGTGTGGAGAAAAGAAGAGAATCGGCAAAGAAAAAATAAAAGAGAAAGCTCACCTCACCGCAGATCTCAGAGTAAGATCCCGATGAGCAAGAACTGAGAGGAAGAGAAGAAACGGAAGATTAATGTAAAAGCTGCCGGAAAAGATAAACAGAAAACCTAGAGAGAGAAACTAATGTAACCTAGAGAGAAGGAGGAGCATATTTGACTCTCATTTGACTAATATATTGACTAATATTCCAGGTATATCTATAGGATATACATCATGTTTGTATAACAATTAATGACATTCTACTTTGTACAATATCTCAAGCCTTTTTTTTAGACGGAATATCTCAAGCATTTAAGCCATTCCTATCTTCATTCTCACGCATTAAACAGTCATCAATTACACAAAAAACAACACTCGCCTATCGCTACCACCAGCTGGCCATGGAAATACGCCAATGTTGCAACTCAGCAAACACTGTCGGAACCTGCTGGAAAAGAAGAAACAATTCAATTAGAGATTATTACAGTTTTGGCGTATCATATGATAGAATGGAATTGAGCAAATCAAAAACAGCTCCCATTTGGAGATGTCTATGGAGGAAGATAAAGAGGGAGAAGAACAAAATGATCAGTTCATGCTCGTGTGTTGATTCAAGATCAATGAGGAACGATACTTATGATCCGTACACTTATGCCCAAAATTTTGATGATGGTTTAAGGTATATGGGCGATACTGATGACATATCCAGAACCTTTTCTGCTCGATTTGCTGTTCCTTCTAGGATCTTTGATAATAATACTTTTATTGTTCTGTAAGAAATTTTAGGATTATCCAGATAGAAGAATTCCCGTTTTGTAAGAATTGTAAATTCTAAATTTTAATAACAGTTACTTTTGGATTTTGTAATGTAATTCTTATAACTGCATTATATATGTTTTGTTGAATAATTTCATGGGATCACTTTAGTTACACAGTATTATGCTCCATATTTTAGAGTTTATTGTGTTATTAGTCATTTTGTGTATGCCTTATACAAAATTTTATGCTTTGATTTATTTGGTTGTTCTATCGGTACTTTTGCATTATAGGGTAACATACAATGTAATTAAAAAAGTTTATAAAGACTGCAATTAATTTTCAAAAACGAAACATTGCCATCGAACCCTTTTGTTCCCATAATGAGTTAGGAATTTTGGTTGGGAAGGGGACTTGGAAGGTTGAGAGCAATGTCTTTTTTTTTTTGTGTTAATATATTATTTTTAAATTAATTATATTATACAAAATAATATTTATTTCTTAAGGTAAACGACAAAATATTAATATCAATAACATAAATGGAAGCCAATTTTTTTTAAAGAGAAAATATATTTATGTAAATTTATTTTTAAAGGGTCAATTTATTATTATTTTTATTTTTCAGAAAAGCTAGGGGCCATTGTTCCTCTAGGTTGTAGTCATGGCCGGTCCTGGGAGAATGTCAAGGAGGCCACCGCCTTAGGCCCCCTTCCAATTTTTATATTTTTTAGGCTCCTTAATTTTTTTTATATATAAGCATTTTTTTTAAAATTTAAACCAACATAAAAAAATGTTAGACCACTTTTTATTTTTTTAAAAAATCTTCTATTTTATATTTGTCCGAAATATCAATTTTTTTCACAAAGATGGTTTTTTTAAATTATTTTTTAATTAATGATGGTATCGTTTTATTAAATTTTATATCTATTGAATTATATTTATTCAATTATTTATTATATTTTTAATATAATTTGATTTATGATTGAAAAAATTGGTAAACATTTCGATATCTTTTATGTAAATTATAATTTTTTAAGGGGTTAATTTTTTAAAGTTCGCCTTAGACCCCGAAAATGTTAGAATACGGCCCTTGTTTAGAAAATATTTTTGACTTGTGTTTTAGAAATAATTTTTAGACCGTCTTTCTTCTAATTCGACTATCGACTATGCCGCTATTGATTAGTTTTTGTTTACACAATTAACTATATTTTCAATATAGTAAATTGTTTGTCAATTTAGTGAAAGAAAAAGGTTATAGTGTTGGTGTATGACAACAACTTCTTTGCATAAACTTTGTGCCAGTTTGGGATTGCTTTTCAAAATAATCATTTAAAGTGATTTTAGATCCATATCAATATTTTAGACTCTTAAAATAACTTTTAGGAAAAGCACTAGATTAGTGATTATTAAAATAATCACTTAAAGTGATTTTAAATGTCAAAATATTTTTTAATATTTTTTACAAATATTTTAATTTTAATCAAAAAACACTTTTAGCTCCAAAATAATCAATCCTCTTTGTAGTTGGAACAATAATGTGATCCCTCAGTTGATGGACCATATGATAGTATCTACACAACCCCAATAACTGATTATTGCCAAGAAATGCATGGCCGTAGAGCTAGTTTAACCTTTGTTTTTTTTTTCATTCCTTATATCAAATGTTTGGACGTATGTACGGGTTTATAGGCTTGTAGTAATGAGAAATTTGCTTGTGCTATACTTAAAATATGTATGTTTGATTTTGTGTATTGTGATAATTAGGGAAGAGTTCATTTAACTTTCAAATACCAAACCAATAAAAATATCTTTACTAATCTCTATACAATTTTAGAATATATATACATATTAGAAATACCCTGTAGCCGAAAATACGGTAAAATACATATGTATTTTTATTTTTATTTGAGTCTAATAATTACAAACATGTTTTATGTGTGCAAAGAGAAAAAAAATGTGCATTATACAAATATCTCCAAATTTGTTGGTTTCAGAGAAGGTTTTACTATTGGTGGTGGTGTTCAAAACACCCCATTTTTTGTTGTTTTATAAGAAAGACGACCCAAAAATTATAAATGTAGAAAAAATATCATTAATTTTATTCAATATATACTTTACTTGATAAATTGTGCACTTCAAATCGTGTGGATTGTACTTTTTTGAAGTTATTCTTGGAGTTATTCAATTATATATTTTATATTTTATTAAGAGGAAGGAAATAGATGATGATGAGATTAATTTGTTTTTTCTTAAGTTAGGGTGGTATCCTGGGGTCCATGGATAGAAATTGATGATTTTATGATATCAGTGATAACTGCTTGAAATTGGGTGCACAAATATATCTATTTGGAAAAAGTTATTTGGGAAAAAAATAATTGTATTTGAGGTATTTTAATTTTACTCTCCTCCATAGGAAAAAATAGAAATTTTTTGAGTGTATTTATTAATAGCGTAATTATTACTATATTATCAACTCAGTTTTGTCCAAGTGGTGCAAGTAAAGTATTGGTGACTTTCGTTGGTTCGCAAGTTCAGATACTATGTGATTGCAAAATCATTTGCAATTATACAACCTAATTTGCATATTATAAGGACTTATAGTGCAATTAACTTGAAATATTCAGGACAGTGCCCTAAACCCCCAAAATTCTTGGCAATACCGCTGAACATAAATCCTAGATATATCAATATAACATACCAAATTAAAGTGCCAAAAGTACCCAAATAGCTTTTATAAATTCCCAAAATTACCCTTGAAATTCAAAAAAAAATGTTACATATAGCAAAAAAAGTTTGGCGTACATATGATATAGTGTCATCTAACAGAAAACTTTGTAGCTATTAAGTTGTCATGGATAGAGTTATCTATAAAAATGACATTTCTAATATGATTAGAATGGGCTAATATTATAGAATGAATGAAATGGGTATTCTACTATCGTAATTGTGGATTGGGCTTCCGGCTTCCTATAGTAATAAAAGTGCCGCTTATTTTATCATTTACCAAGCATATAAATGAATCTCCTTAAAAATTAATATTCCATTCTTGAGTTCATTATCGTTGATCACTCACATCTTTAGTGCTTTAGAGATATTATCCAATATATACACACGCAAAATTAAATGATCCCTTCTATAAACTTTACACTCTCGAATCTATAATAAAAAAGGGATAATTACACACATAGTCCATGAACTATAGGCTATTTACCAGTTTTGTCGTCGCAACTTTAAAAGTCACCAAATGGTCCTCAAAATTCATTTTTGGTATAGTATAGGGACCATTTGCATACAATACCTTTCTTAAAAGCGTAAATATTTGATGAAGCAATAGATGATGATATACTATATGCGTCCTAGAAGGGGGGGTTGAATAGGACAATAGAAATTAATCGGCTAATTTTATTTCAAGTAAATAAAATTAAAAGCTAATTTGAATCCTATTGAATTAGCAAACTAAATAGTATAAAACTAGATAATCCTAATAGACAATAATATCAAACTATTCAAGTAGGCATTTTATCAAGCATATAGAGTGCGGAAATATAAAGAGTGTAGAGATAGAATACGATACACAACGATGTATAGTGGTTCGGTTTCCCTACATCCACTACCTAAGGAAGCCTCCTTAGGATTTGCAAGATTCTCAACTAATCTTCGTAACTCTTAACCGGGTGAGATACAAACCCTTACAACCACTTCAAAAACCCTTTGAAGGAAATACACTTGTGTTATCACCAACACAAGGAACCAAGCATAAACCTATGCTCACACTACTCTCTTAATCTATTACAAGAACTAAGAGGAAAGGGAAAAAGTGTTTAGGGGTGCTTATAAAAGCTTTGTAACTAAACTCCTAAATGAGTAGATAGAACTAATTAGCTTCACAATAAATATGACTTGAATGCTCCTTTGAAACCTCCTTGAATGATAGAATTAATTGCTCTTAAGATTGGTAGATGGAAGGCTTAAGTTGTGTCTTGAATGAACTCCATTTTATAGCTGAAAAGATGATCCAACGGTCATAAGGCTTCTCTCCAACGGATCTATTTTATCTCTAACGGATATAAGCTTTGTCCTCTAGTAATAGTGCTGAAACCCTCTCGTGCGGTGTACCGCGGATATGGTCCGGTGCACCGCATGACTGTTCGACTAACTTTTGAGCTTACTGGTCGGACTATGTAGTGTACCGCATCCCTGCTCCGTGTAGTGGTCCGGTGTACCGTGACAAAGGTCCGGTGTACCGTGCATATTTTTAAGTATACTGACGGGCTATTCTGTGTACCGCGCATCTGGTCCGTGACCTACGGTATACCGCCACACTCGTCCGGTGTACCGCGGGGCTGCTATTTTGAATTTCAAGCTAAGTAACAATGAAGTAAACAAAACTAATCTAATGAGGGGTTTTGGAAAACATTTTAAGTGATACCAAAATGAATTTTAGTTTAAATAATGATTTGTCGAATATTAAAACGGGAATAAAAACAAGGTGAGGCTAACAATCTCCCCCTTTTTGATGTTTGACAAATCATAAACTTTTGAAGATGCCTAAGATAAAGTTTTGATCAAAAACTCCCCCTCAACCTAATCACTAGAGTTTTTATAAAACTCCCCCTCACAAAATGCATTTGAAAAAGTTTAACTAAAATTTCTCCCCCTTTGTCAACAACAAAAAGAACAAATGAAATGATTTTGAAAATTTTAAGGGGTCAAAACACATTTTGAGTAAAAACAAGGACCAAAGGAATAAATGGATAACAATTAGAAGCTTCAAGGACCCTAAAACATCAAGATAATATTAGCAACAAAATTATATACATAAAAAGTACTAAACACTAATGGCATGAATGAAAAGCTAGAGAATTTGCATGCCAATTTCACACCGAATTTTCTCAAAAAGATCTTGGGGTAGAGGTTTGGTAAAGATATCGGCTAATTGATTTTCGGAAGTAACAAATTCAAGGACAATGTCCCCTTTTTGAGTGTGATCACGGATAAAATGATGGCGGATTTCTATGTGTTTTGTTCTAGAGTGTTGAATGGGATTTTTGGTAAGATTTATAGCACTAGTGTTATCACAACGAATGGGAACACGATCATACTCTAGGCCAAAATCTAGTAAGGTTTGTTTCATCCAAAGAATTTGAGTCACACAATTTCCGGCCGCAACATATTCGGCTTCGGCCGTGGATAAAGCAACACTATTTTGTTTTCTACTAGACCATGAGACAAGGGATTGACCTAAGAATTGGCAACTACCACTAGTGCTCTTCCTATCAAGTCTACAACCGGCATAATCGGCATCCGAATAACCTATTAGTTCAAAGGAGGTAAATCTTGGGTACCAAAGTCCTAGACTAAGGGTTCCTTTCAAATACCTAAAAATACGCTTAACGGCACTAAGATGGGTTTCTTTGGGAGAAGATTGAAATCTAGCACAAAGACACACGGGGAACATAATATCGGGTCTAGAAGCGGTTAGATAAAGTAAGCTACCAATCATACCTCGATATAGTTTCTCATCAACATCCTTACCATCTTCATCTTTGTCTAATTTTGTAGATGTGCTCATTGGAGTTCCAATTTCCTTTGCATCTTCAAGTCCAAATTTTTTGATCAATTCTCTTGTGTATTTGGCTTGATTGACAAAGATACCATCTTTCATTTGCTTGATTTGAAGTCCAAGAAAGTAATTTAATTCTCCCATCATGCTCATCTCAAATTCCTTATGCATGCTTTTAGAAAAATTCTCACAAAGATTTTCATTAGTAGCACCAAATATAATATCATCCACATAAATTTGAACAAGAAGGATATCTTTTGAAGACCTTTTTATAAATAAAGTGGAGTCAATTTTTCCTCTTTTAAAACCATCATCTAATAAAAATTTGCTTAATCGTTCATACCAAGCACGGGGAGCTTGTTTTAAACCATATAAAGCCTTTGAAAGTTTAAAAACATGATTTGGAAATTTTGGATCTTCAAAACCCGGAGGTTGTTTAACAAAAACTTCCTCGTCTATAAAACCATTTAAAAAAGCACTTTTGACATCCATTTGGTAAAGTTTAAAATTCATATAGCAAGCAAAAGCAAGTAGCATACGAATAGATTCAAGTCTAGCTACGGGAGCAAAAGTTTCATCGAAATCAATACCTTCTTCTTGATTGTACCCTTGAGCAACTAACCTTGCTTTATTTCTAGTAATGATGCCGGTGTCATCTAGCTTGTTGCGAAATATCCACTTAGTGCCAATAATAGTGGGGCCAATTGGTTTCTCCATTAATGTCCAAACTTTGCTACGCTCAAATTGATTTAATTCCTCATGCATAGCATTAATCCAATGATCATCTAACAAAGCTTCTTTAATATTCTTGGGCTCAATTTGAGATAAGAATGCTTGATGAGCACAAAGAGCAATAATACGGGAGCGAGTGGTAACACCTTCTTTTGGATCACCTAGAATTAATTCACTTGGGTGATCTTTGATATGTTTCCAACACCTTGGTAAATCCGTACTAGCTTCATTTAACACTTGATCATTTTCCTTAAGAGATTCTTCATGAGATTTGACTTCTTGAGTAGGAGATTCTAAGGGTTGATCTAGTGGAGTATCTTCAACAACATCTACCACTTTCTTGATACAAAACGGATTAGTCTCATCAAAGTCAACATGCATAGATTCCTCAATGGTACGAGTACGTTTGTTGAAAATGCGATAGGCTTTTCCTTTAGTGGAATAACCAAGAAAAATGCCTTCATCCGATTTAGCATCAAATTTTCCCAAATAGTCCCTAGTGTTTAGGATAAAACATTTGCACCCAAAAACACGAAAATAAGCAATAGTTGGTGGTCTACCATTCCAAAGCTCATAAGGGGTTTTCTTAATAAGGGGTCTAATAAGAACTCTATTTAACACATAACAAGCCGTATGAACGGCTTCACCCCAAAAGTATGTAGGCAAGCTATGTTCTTTTAGCATTGTTCTAGCCATTTCTTGTAGAGTTCGGTTTTTCCTTTCCACTACCCCATTTTGTTGAGGAGTTCTAGGGGCCGAAAAATTATGCTCAATCCCAAATTCATCACAAAAATGCACAAAAGGAGAATTCACGTATTCACTACCATTATCACTACGAATGCATGTAATAGAGTAGCCTTTCTCATTTTGCACCTTTCTACAAAGTTTTGCAAATTCATTGAAGGCATCACTTTTCAAAGCAAGGAACATCACCCATGTGAATCTAGTGTAATCATCAACAACAACAAAGACATACCTAGACCCTCCTAGACTAGTGACATCAACGGGACCAAAAAGGTCCATATGCAATAATTGAAGTGGCCTAACGGTGATGACCTTATTAATGGATTTAAAAGATGAACGATGTTGTTTACCAAGTTGACATGCATCACATAATTTATCTTTATCAAATTTGTAAATAGGCAAACCAACAACAAGATTTTTTCTAGATAATTTTGAAATTAAATCCATGCTAGCATGTCCTAAACGTCTATGCCAAAGCCAACTATCATTAACCACGGATAAGCATTTAATATTTTTGCTCATAAGACTTTCAAGATCAACAACAAAAACATTATCCGATCTTTTTGCAATAAACATAGTATCTAACTCATCATTTTTGAAAACAACACATCTAGATGCTTCAAATTTAACACTAAAACCAACATCACAAAGTTGACTAATACTAAGCAAGTTAAAAGAGAGACCCTCAACAAGTAACACATTAGAGATAAGTAAAGAGTCCATATTACCAATGTTACCTTTACCCAAAACGCGTTTCTTAGTGTTGTCGGCAAAAGTAACTTTATCACCTTTAGTTTTATATAAATTTGTAAATAATGATGGATTTCCGGTCATGTGTCTTGAGCATCCACTATCAAGTAGCCATATATTTTGCTTCTTGATGCTCAACCCCTACAAACAAAAAGTAATTTAAGCTTTAGGTACCCAATTTGGATTGGGTCCATGAGGGTTAGTGGATTTTCTTTTTAAGACCCATTTAGGTCTTTTCCAAATTGGCACAAGAGATCCCAAATCTAATAATTTACGATAGTAACAATGAGATGCATCATGACCAAGTTTTTCACAATAGGTGCAAGTGATAGAAGATTTTGAAGAGGATGGAATTGCATTTGAAATTTTTGATTTTACAAAGACATTTTTCAAAGGTTTTTGGTGAGTGAATGGATCATATCCAACACCACTTTTTTCACAAGCCATTCTTTGAGAACCTAAAATCAAATCCAAGTTTTCTTGCCCACTAGTAAATTTCAAAATAATAGCATTTTGATCAAAAATCTTTTTCTCTAATAAAACTTTTTCTTCCAAAAGATTTTTCTCAATAAGATGAAGTTTTTCATTTTCATCTATACATTCATCACAAAGATTTTGACAATCTTCCAAAGCTTTCAAAACTTCTTTAGTTCTATTTTTCTCAAATTCTAAATCTTTTGTTAAAACTTTGTTTGTTTCAATAGAATTTAAAAAATCATTATAAAGAGAATCAAATGCCTCATGAATATCTTGTTCACTAGCATCATCATTAGTTAAAGAGAGTTTGGAATTAGGAGTTACCTCATCATGATTTGCCATAAAGGCAAAGTGAGTAGTACCGGTATCATCATCCGAAGAAGCATCTTCATCATTCTCAAGTTTTCCCATAAAGGCAACAAGATTAACATTTTCATTGTCACTTTCTTCTTCCTCCGAATTTTGAGTGTCCCAAGTGATATTAGCATGCATTGCTCTCTTAGGTTTCTCCTTTTGAAGAAGAGGACAATAGGTTTTGATGTGACCAACCTTTTTGCAATGATAGCAAGTGGGTTCATATTGTTTGATAGCTCTATCATTCTTCTTGTAAGGTGAGGAAGAACTTCCTTTCTTGGCAAAGCGTTTGTATCTCATGAATTTTTTCATATCTCTTGCCAACATAGCTACTCCTTCATCTTCACTAGTTTCTTCTTCATGTGAGTTTTCTTCTTCACTATCCTTCCTTTCTTTTCGTTCTTTGAACTTGGTACTCATGGCATGGAAAGCAATAGATTTCTTAATCTTTTTCTCCTCATCATCTCTTATCTTTTCTTCTTCAAGCACAAGCTCTTCCGTCATGAGGTTGCAAATGAGTTCATGAACCGTCATTTTTGAAAGATCTTTAGTATCCCTTATAGAGTTGATTTTTGTCTTGTATTTCCTTGGAAGAGCAAATAAGATTTTTCGACATTGTTCCTTGTTGGTGTACTCTTGACCAAGAGTCTTCAAAGTGTTAACAATGTTAGAAAATCTTTGATGCATAGCATTCAAGGCTTCATCGGGCTCCATACGAAAAAGCTCATACTTAGTGATAAAGAGACCAATCTTGGTTTCCTTAATATCTTCCGTTCCTTGATATGATAGCTCCAAGAGTTGCCACATTTCATGAGCGGAATTGCATTCACTCACTCTAGCATATTCCGTGACACTTAATCCATTTATGAGGATGTTCATAGCTTTGTTGTTTTTGGTAAGTTTAGCTATGTCTTGATCATTGTAATCATCTTCATCTTTTACCTCCGTTGTACTTCCGGCAACGTAGGGAATATAAGGACCCTTTTTGATAGCCATCCATAAAAAGTAATCGATTCCTTTCACATGAATCTCCATCTTCTTTTTCCATCCAAAGTAGTCTTTTCCTACAAAAAGCGGAGGTCTAGTAGAACATGAACCTTCCGGTTGATTAGAATCCATATCGTATTAACTCTAGAAACGATTAAGTACAATAGAGCTAGGCTCTGATACCAATTGATATACTATATGCGTCCTAGAAGGGGGGGTTGAATAGGACAATAGAAATTAATCGGCTAATTTTATTTCAAGTAAATAAAATTAAAAGCTAATTTGAATCCTATTGAATTAGAAAACTAAATAGTATAAAACTAGATAATCCTAATAGACAATAATATCAAACTATTCAAGTAGGCATTTTATCAAGCATATAGAGTGCGGAAATATAAAGAGTGTAGAGATAGAATACGATACACAACGATGTATAGTGGTTCGGTTTCCCTACATCCACTACCTAAGGAAGCCTCCTTAGGATTTGCAAGATTCTCAACTAATCTTCGTAACTCTTAACCGGGTGAGATACAAACCCTTACAACCACTTCAAAAACCCTTTGAAGGAAATACACTTGTGTTATCACCAACACAAGGAACCAAGCATAAACCTATGCTCACACTACTCTCTTAATCTATTACAAGAACTAAGAGGAAAGGGAAAAAGTGTTTAGGGGTGCTTATAAAAGCTTTGTAACTAAACTCCTAAATGAGTAGATAGAACTAATTAGCTTCACAATAAATATGACTTGAATGCTCCTTTGAAACCTCCTTGAATGATAGAATTAATTGCTCTTAAGATTGGTAGATGGAAGGCTTAAGTTGTGTCTTGAATGAACTCCATTTTATAGCTGAAAAGATGATCCAACGGTCATAAGGCTTCTCTCCAACGGATCTATTTTATCTCTAACGGATATAAGCTTTGTCCTCTAGTAATAGTGCTGAAACCCTCTCGTGCGGTGTACCGCGGATATGGTCCGGTGCACCGCATGACTGTTCGACTAACTTTTGAGCTTACTGGTCGGACTATGTAGTGTACCGCATCCCTGCTCCGTGTAGTGGTCCGGTGTACCGTGACAAAGGTCCGGTGTACCGTGCATATTTTTAAGTATACTGACGGGCTATTCTGTGTACCGCGCATCTGGTCCGTGACCTACGGTATACCGCCACACTCGTCCGGTGTACCGCGGGGCTGCTATTTTGAATTTCAAGCTAAGTAACAATGAAGTAAACACAACTAATCTAATGAGGGGTTTTGGAAAACATTTTAAGTGATACCAAAATGAATTTTAGTTTAAATAATGATTTGTCGAATATTAAAACGGGAATAAAAACAAGGTGAGGCTAACAGATGATTCCTGTTTAGGCTGAGCATATGAACTTAAGGTGGACCCACCTATTATATCAGCCTCCACACTTGAGGTAGGTTTTTTGAGGTGCAATGCGTTTTGCAAACACACTTGCTCTCTCAGGCTTTGAACTTTGCTTTACAGTATTAAATTCCTTTGTTACTGGCCCCTGATGAGATTAATTTCAACAAATGATATTCTGAAAAAGGAAAAGCAAAATTCGAAGAAGCTTTGCTTACACCAGGTAAAATAAGAGAATAAAAAACAATAAGTTTTGCACTAAAATGTTTCAGAATTCGGAGCTTCAAATTTTCCCTACTGTATCTCATCTTCACCGCCTCAGGTCCGTTAGAAGGGGGAGCTTGGTAAGCAACTACTTTAACAATTATGATGACGTTGCTAAAAGCTTATTTTATTCAACTTAACGGGACCATCAATAAGATATTCATGATACAGAGGATTGTGTAAAAATGTTCAATTTGACAATCAGCAAAACCAACTTCTTCCACTTCAGCTGATACTAACAATTTACCTCCATATAACACACAAAATTAACTAATCAGGCCATGTACTTGGCTTGTATTCAAAGATAGCTAATATTTAAGACGTGGTATCACTCATCCAGCTATTAACCATTATTTGTGTGTGCATATATATATATATATATATATATATATATTTGTATTGCATCTCAGGGCAAAAAAACTGTCAAAGAAATATTACATGAGTATCAGTAGATGCGACTTATACATACAGAATATTGGCTGCATCAGCAACGTCGAGAATCGATTAAAGTAAATGCGCAAACTCAGCTGGGGAATATGCAAGAATTTCCGGCCCAGCCTAGCCCGGCCCGTTTATCAAAAAGCCTATATATTTCAGATTTTAGATTTCGGATTCAAGAATAAATAATAATAATAATAATAAATTAATAACCTGGTATGCTTTATATTTTATGAGTTCTTCTAGCCGGTCAACTATGTAAAAAAATCCCACCGAGTCAAAATAATAGAGATTCCCTATTTTGAGCCAACCGTCTGGATCCAAGGTTTCAGTTATTGCTTTATTATCTCAAACATAGCCTGCATAATTAACTCATTCTTTTGGTTAATTGCACTTTAGGTCCCTATATTATGCAAAAACTGCATAATATATATCTGCTTTATCTTTACAAGGTAAACTATCGTGAATCTAGAGTAGGCCTCTATACATGTTATATTATCCGTCTCACCTCCTCAAGTAGAAGTATATTATAGCTAAGCCATAATTCATTATATTTTATAGTCTGGTCTTTCTAGTGGTTGCATATTAAAAGAGTTTTGCCAACTTGGACTCTACACACCTTTAATATTTAACAAAATCGTCTATATTGTGATTAAGATTTATTTTGTGTGTCTTAGAATTTTTAAAAGATTAAAATAATAAGAACTTTTAATCTACCATGTCACACCTACAACATTGTACATAAATGTATCTTCATTCATATTCACAAGTATGTTGTTTAATAAAACTCCATTAGGGTACCCTTTCATCAATTTAAAGTTATAACTATTTTTCCTACCCACGAAAACTTAAAGGTCACTTTGGTGAGACTAGTGCAAGAACACAAAGAACATCAACTAACTATAAGGTATTACCAAAGTAATATTAAAGGAACCTCTTCTTTTTCCGATAATAACGATAATGGTTGAGGTTCCCTTGCAATCTTATTCTCCAACAACCACTTCCTTGAACTTCTTGATCCCGAGTGTCTGAATATTCTAGTGTCGATAATCCATTTTATCTGTTCCCCATAAGACCTGCCTCAACTGTCACAAGAGAATTTACCTCGTCGGTCTCAATCAAATTGCCTACAGGTTTTGGAGCTTTATTCATGTTTTCTTGTTATTAGGTGGGCCTGGTGGTCTTTTTTCCCCACAACTATGGCGCGGTCCTTTGGACATGTCTTATATGACCAAATTTTTTAGCTTAATTAATGTTAATAAAAGATAAATACTTATCCTTTAGGTGTTTTTCCTCTTTGACTTGCAAATAACTATTCATTCTTTGAAGGATCTTCTTCTGAAGTGTATCCCAGATGATCTTTGAGGACTCCTCTTTAGTGAATGGTATGAGAACCGAGTTCTACATGATATTCACGAGCCATCCTCTAGCTACCGAGATGCTCATTTACAACTTGGCCTCAAGCACGAGATGTCTTGTCAATTGTGTTTAGCATTTGCACTGTTCATTGAATAAAACTCCTTGAACTTAACTGAATTAAGATCATACTAGTCAAACATGATTATGAGTTTTGAACCCCGACGTTACTAGTTTGTACCATTCATGGATTCCAACTTTAATACGACGGGAAATGCTTTTCCATTCAAAAGTGAAACAACAATGGAAAATTGAAAAGTCATTTCTTATCATTGTTTTTGATAATAATATCTTTTTAAATTTGTTGGTGAAGAATAAATGAATAATAAACAATGATCGAACGAAATGGTTTTAAAAATAATATATTTCAAAATCGTAAACAAAACAAAGATTACACAAAATTGATATATAAAACAAAACTTACACGGATACCACAAATCCGAGTGGTTCTACGATAGTTTTATCTTAAAAAAGATATTTCGGGTGCAACCGGTATCTCTAAATAAAATAAATTATATCACTACTTTATGCTCATAAAAAAGACTAACAAGAGAAGTAGAGTTAGAGAGATTCATGGTGTGTTGTAATTTTTTGTTTGTTTTTGTGTGTTTCTGTAGATCTTCCTGTCTAGACACGCCTAGGCGTTAACTCCCTCCTAAACCGCTTACGCCTAATTAAAATTCTAAGATATTTTGCATAGTGCCTTAGTCGCCGTGGAATAGGCGCCTAACCCGTCTAGGCGCCAATAATGGCAAAAAATGGCTGCCTAGGCGCCGGTTAATGGAAAAACATGCCTGCATATGCCTTCTTGTTATTTTTTTCTTATTCTCGAAATATTTTCAATATATATAATAACTCAATTTTTAGTATTTTTAAATTTATTATAGTGTTGTTAGGTGAATTTTATGACTTAGATAGTTAAAATTGCTATACGTAGTACATATATATTACTAAATATACAATATTATACAGTGAGATTCAAAATCGTATAATTTCGCCTCGGCCATGTGTAATCCCGCCTAGGCGTTAGATCCCGGTCAACCGCTTGGACCGCGAAACTAAAATCTACAACATAGGTGATAGTATCTCTTAAAAAAATGTTTGCAATAAAACCAGTCATAAAAAACACCATAAAATTTGATATAAACACCTCCCTCATAAAGCAAAATAGTTACGCTTCTCTGAGATAGAGAAACTAAATTAGAGATTACTTTATTATGTTTTAATTCAAAGCAAGGTCACTTGCACGGTTGCACCCATGCAAGAAAAAAAGAAAAAATCAACGTTTATGTGATTTATCGATTATATTCTCATCCCAAGGTTTGATCAAGACGATATATTCTCATCCCAAGGTTTGATTATCACATGAAAGAATTGAACCACTTAGAAACTTTGTAACCATAACCTTGACTTCATTTATTTTGATACAATATTTCATTCCTTGTTTCACAACTTTTTTGAAGGGACCCAAATACATTTGCTTATTTCAATGACTTTAGCAAAAAGAACAAAAACCGCATGTTGTTGTCTTTAGATGAGGCTTTTATATTGACAATTTAAACGTCAAGCTAGCATGGTGAGGTTGTTATCCAACATAGTAGCAAGGGGTAGAACAAAGTGGTGGTAAGTAGCAATTTCTAAAAGAAAGACAACATTTTTGTTGTTTGCCTTATAATTTCTCGGTTCATTAATGTTTTGTCATATTTTTTTTTTCACACAAATTAAAAGGAGTAATTAATCTTTTTTATTTTTACTAAACTATCTTCAACCAATTAAAGTAATTAAATTTATTAATGATAAACTTGTGAATATTAAATAAAAGACAAAATTAATAAAAAAAGGTAAAAAAATTTATTGATATCTTAAATAGACAACCTTTTATAAACATCTATCTTTAGAAATCGTGTCAAACATTGATTAATGGAGAAAGTAAAATTTTAACGAATAAAAATAGTATGTGTAGAGAAGAGGAGGGGGAAGTGCTTATTTTAGAATAAAATTTGAAAAAATTATTAAAAATAATTTTGAAATCTAAAATAACTTTAAATGTTTTTTTTTAAAATATATATTTGATGCTTTTTTATAAAAATGTTTTACAAGGTGTAGCACCTTAAAAGTTCTAGTTTTTTCGAAAAATATATCTAAACGAGCACTTAATATTTACATAATTCTCTCTCTCTACACTCTTCAAGAAGACATGCATGTAATATTAGCGGATGTGAAAAGATTTCTATAATAAAAACCCATTTTAACATGCAAATCAAAGCTATGGGTATAAACTTGATCAGAATTGATAACTAAGGTCCTTAAATTTGAAATTTAAAAAACTTGTCATCAAACTTTCAAAACTAGATCATTGAGAAATTATGAATGAGCCAATCGAGATCAATCCACGCTTTATAACATAACTTCATATCTCAATTTTCAGCATCATAATTAGAGAAAAAGCTATTCAACCAAATCAAGATTAGAGAGTCATGCACGGAGAATTTAAAGAGGATAATTACATCAGGAAGCTAAAATTTCCAATGTCAATAATTTATTCTTGTAGAGTTGTTTCTAGGAGCAATATGCAGCAAGTAAATATAAAGAGAGAAGTTATATGGCCACTAGTGGATCTATCATAGAAACTAATCCAATTAAGGTTATAGGGAGGTCTGTAGATCGAACATGCACCATTTTGATTGCCAAAATTCATTTAATTTGGACACTTTCATGACTTAATCCATGTCGAAAACCCCAATTAGCAAGAATAGAAGTTACCAAAAGAAATTAAAAGAATTTGACACTAGAATGTTGTATCTTGATTTTCTAATAGCCCTATAAGAGTGAAAATAACCCTCAAATGGCGAAGAAACTCAAAGAGCGGTGTGGGTGAGGGTGTGAGGGAGAGAGACAAAATGCTAGCGAAACTAATTTAATTACGTTAAATTATTAAAATTTTGAGAAACTGTCAAATATATCCCTCACATTTCAATTGCGTTTAACTAAAAATAAGTAGAACTGATCCGCCCCTCACATTGTCATCCCATATGTGTGATTTTGCTCCAAAAAGAATAATTAGCTCATGAAAAAGGTAAGTACAATTTTTGTGTTTTATAAAGCAAAATAATGTTACTTGGATTTTAGGAAGGAGGCTTAGGTAGGGGAGGATAGGGGGTGGTAGCCCCCAACCGCTGACACGGTAATAAATTGCCCGAAAAAGAATAGCAAAAAAAATCCTAAATAAAAATCGACTTTCTCCCCCGATCGAGTATAAAATCCCCGCCCTTGAAAAGAAACAAACCCCATATACGTATAGAATGATGGTTTATTTTTTACCTGATTCTGCGTTTGTTGTAATACGTACAGTAAATAAAGAAACAAAAAGTGGCTAATAAACAAAGATCTGGAAATGAAAAATCTAGAGAGAACGTCCACATACGACAATCACCATGTAGAAGCTGCAATCAATGAAGAGACCTCTAATTGTTTGATAAAAAACCAAACTGATTTCCAATACCTTCACAGCACCATCCCAGCTATCTTGTCTTGGCTCTTCTTCTTTCCTATACCTTAATCTACCTATTCGTCTCCCGAGTATTAAACGTGCAATAACAATACACACGTCAGTAAGAAGTAAAACATAGAGAGGCCTAGAGGCCATTATGCCTTTCGATTGAGGAAGATTATCATCCGAGAAAACCACCATCAGAGCTATCATTATAGAACACACAACTCGTGTGTTCTCCGAAGACAAAATGCAATAATTTATCTTTTTCGGAGTAAAATTTTTGTAAGGATGCAAGCGTTTGATTGCAGAAGATGATGATGATGATGAATCACCTTCCGGTTTAGTGGATTTTTCTGAGACTCTTTCATTGTCGAGTGACCGTTGTATTTTAATTTCGTTCTTGAAAGTTTCTGCAAAAGAAAAAGCTAATTCTGCAAGGACCAGGTGTGAATCGTTTTTCTTGGTACCTTTAGGCACATCGTTGAGTTTCGATATAATTCCAGAACCAGAAGCTTCATCTACACCTTCAAAATAAATTCATGCATAAAAAAACTATGATACATTATGAACATAATCAAATAATATTATCATAAATCGATAATGGGTCGTCCTTAAAATGGAGAATAATGATCAGGGGCGGATCCAAGGTAGTATTAAATTTTAATCCAAAAAATCCTGTATCTGTAATGATGCATTTGTATATATGTATTATAAGGTACAAAAACTTGTTTAAAAATGGGGTATTATGAAATTCATCGTACCTGGATTAAGGTTGTCTGAATGAGGATGATGATTGTTGTCGGATTGTTCAGTGATAAGTGCTGATTCTTCTTCCATCTCTCTCTTCTCTCTCTGATCTCTTTTGTCTCACTATCTGCTCCTTCAAATGTGTGGAAGTTTCAACAGTCATAACCGTATTTTAGGATCGGAATGTCTGTTATGCGTACGACATAGTCTTGAGTGTTCGATACTTTGAGGATACAGCCTGAGTTAAGGGGACGACCCGATCTAAGTCCGTTAATACTTAATACTACAAACGGGCCTTAAATGTAAGTACTAGAAGCTAGTACTAGTATTTAAGTGAAGCACATTCAGCAACCTGGCCCATTAGACATCATGTTCTATCGCGTGAACTGGACCGTATTCCTTCGTCACAACCTTTTTCTTTTCTCTCTTTTTTCGAACTGTTTCATATAAATAGAAGTTTAAAGATATTACAATTTATTAGACAATTCTTTCAAAAGGATAGAGTTTATTAGTTTAACATGAAAGGTTTCAGTAATATAACTAGGAGTAACATTTTATTTGACTTTCCAATTCTCTCTCGAGCCTTTTTCAAAACTTCAAAATCTTAATACTTTTTTACCGGCCATCGTTATCAGTCTATATGGCGATAGTCCCCCTCTCTTTCTTTTTCCTTTCCTTTTTTCTCTTTCCTTCTCTTTTGTATTTCCTTGATTGTGTTTTCCTTTCACCCTATCCCCTTCCGCATCTTTGTGTCTTCTATCTGGTGTATTTTTCTATACGGAGTTGCTTGCAGTTTCTTCTTTTTGAGTATTGCCGTTTTTTGTTGGTTTCCAGTAGGTGGATTTGGGGTGATGGCTTTGGGCTTTTTGGGCCTATTTTGTCCTCGCAAAAAGGATTATGTGGTAGAATAAAGGGTCCGCTTTGCTTTGACTTTTTTGCGTTCCAAATCTTTTGAGGCAAAGGCAAAGCCGTGCTCGGTGTTGCTAGCTTGATCCTCCAAAGTCTTTTCACCTCCGTCTTCCTTTTCTTCTCCAGTTTGGTGGTGCAAATCAGACTCCGAATCTAGTAATTTTCCATTCTTCTTTGCAGTTTGATGACTGCTTCGCTTGATGATCAGCTTTGGTTACATAAGGGGAAGGAAGAGGTTGTTTCCAGCCCGGGATCGTAGTGTTTCTCAAGGCAGATTCTGCTGGTGTGGGGTCTAGGTGAACGTAGGTTTTCTGGTCAAATGCGCTAGGTGGCTTTGGTGCTTGTTCGTTAATCAGGGATTAAAGAAGGAGGTTTTGTGGTTTTTTTATTGTGGTTTATGTGTTCAGCTATCTAGGGGCAGTGTGGGTCCATTGTTTGTGTCTCATCCACACTTAGGGTTTGATGTGTTTTGGGTTTCCTTTGGCTTCCCTTCGTTTTCCTCTGGCTCCTCACATGTGGTTCATGTGGTGGTTCACGATCGGCTTGGCTCCTTAGAATTGTCGATTCTGACATCAATTGTCTTGGGTGTTTGTCATTCATTCAGGGGTTTGGTGTGCAGTTTCTTCTTTCTTGTTGGGCTTGGTGCGCGATTGTGTGTTTATGTTGGTGGGGAGTAGCGAGGAGTGTTGTTGTGTTTTGTGTGCTCTTTCAGCATTTCCCAACTCGGTTTCGCTTTTTATCACTTAGTCTAATGATATCTTTCTTGTTCCGAGGGCTCTCAAGACCCCTGTGTAGAATCGGGTTTTACTACAAATAGTAGAGTCGGATTTGAGTTGATAACTACGCTGGTCACTAAAATGGTAGTCGACTTTCTTCCCCTCGCTCGGAGGCTTGACTTTATCTTTCTTAAGGATCTTGCTTCTTTGACCCTTTGCGGTCTCAACCCGCCACTTCAGTGTTATCATTGATACTGGTTCTATTTGGGAAAGTATTGTCACTGGAGTTTGTAATGTTTTATGCTTTTCTTATTTGTAGCTCCGTTTTGTGGTATTGGTGTTTCTTATAAGACGAGTTTGATCCTTATTCTTGTAAGGATATAACTTGAATCTATGGAACCCAAATCTTCTTTATGTATGATGGTTTAATTTTAATTCAAGGTTTCGATTACAAAGACGTGCAAAGTTTCAACTGAATCAATTGCTATGTAAAGTGTCCTAAACTTTAGTTTGGTAATTCAGTCAACTACAACATTATTTTCCTATTAATAGGATCAAAAAATGGCTTTGATCGCTTAGGAAAGACATAAATGTTACTTATAGTATTGCAAATTCTTTAGTTTGTTGACTGGTGAATTAAGAATAAACGGGGGTTTCATTACAGTACTGGAATCTTGCTTGCTGTTAGTCCGTCTAGCGCCTTCCGGTTGGGGTTTGCTTCGGGGGTTAGTTAATCTGTATAATGACACTTCCCACATGATAATAACCAACCATCTCTGAACTTTTAAAAATACTAGTTATTTGTGCCTCAAATACTGATCACATGCAAGTTTTCTAAGACTTTCCTATAACAAATAAACTATTAGAGTCCCTTAGTAGAAACTAGAAATGACAAGGTTGCATCATAATTTATCTTGTAACAGTTACATGGTGGCGGTGGTTTCCACTCCTCATTATTGTTAATATCATTACCAACTTCAATATTACTAAAGGGTAGTGGTGGTATCTAATTTTAAGACTAACCTCACTAGATTGTACATATTTTGAACAGATACAATATTGATTTGTCAAAAAAAAAACATTTATCAAAACATATTATTATATACTTGTAATCGTAAATTCATCATAGGGTGTTTGAGTTCTCCAAAATTTAATGGTTAAGGTGCTCCATCATCCTACATAAAAAACATTATATCGATAATGTAATAGTATAATATATTTTTCCTCGCAATGAAACATGTTTTCAGTTTTTCTCTTAAAAATGGCCATCCTTACAATAGGGTTATATATATATATATATATATTTATTTATATATAACCAGTTTGTTTTGCTTAATTGGCCAGGGGTTTGAAGACTTCTACTGTACTTTGAAGTGTGAATGAGAGATACATGGTTCGATTCCTCCTTGAACACGGACAGTCTAATTCTGAAATAACTTCGAGATACGCAAGAGGACATGCATATTTTTGTGGGACTAGTCGAGGTGTTGGTGTTGGATGACTACATAAGATCCATCTAGAGATCTTCATTATTTAAGCTCTTTTACAGGTGTATGGAGGTCCATATGCGATTCATTCTTTATGATATATTGATTGATATAAACATCCCTACCAGGGTCAATTTTTAAAGAAGAGCCATCTGAAGATCTTTTTAAGCTAAAACTTCCCAGCTGAACTTTTTCAAGATTGTTAAACCTCCCCTCAACAAAAAAATACCAATTTACCCCCTAAACTAAACCCAAAAGGCCCAATCACCCCTCCCATTGAATTTGATTAGTTTCCTTTAATTAAAGTTAGTTTTTTAACATAAAATGTAAAAAGACTATAAAATTATTTGAATTAAATATTTTAAAAACAATTGCATCTACTCCACCTCCCCCCCAACCCTTTTCAGTCTGCTCTAGAAGCCTGCATTTTCTCGTGGAATCCTTCCATTCTGGAAATCCTTCTATTTGCATCTACATATCACCAATTGATATTCTTACATTCTTACCATCATTTATATTAATTAAACTGAACCCGGTGGAGGTTTATTTGCAATGGAGGATTTGAATCTCAAATCTGATGGAGGTTTCTTTCAAATAAATTACTAGATATGTATCTTCCAAATGGAGGATGGGAATATCAAATCAAGGTTTATTATGTAATCATTTTCACATTTTTCTGGAAATTTTCAATAGGCGTTTTTGGTGTTCAAGACCACCAATTAATTTTTTTCTAGAAAATTTAAAGATAAAAAACTTATGTAACTGAAAATGTATAAAAAGCAATGAAACATGGAACCTCAAACCCAATCTCTTCACCATGTGTGTGTGCGGGGGGTGGGGGGATGGGTTGAGCAAAAAGTGGTTCGATTTAGTGGAGAAAATATTTTTGTTTTGTTAAAAGGAGGTTTAAGCATTTCGGGAAAATTCAGGGAGGTATTAGCTAATAGTCCTTTTCTAATGTTAATTGTGAATTCTCAAATTATTTAATTAATTTAATAGTATTGTTAGTTATGGATTTTGAAAACCCATATAAGTTTGGAATTATGAAATGTGACATGAATTATTATTTTAAGTTTTAAACTAAGTAATTATGAAGAATTAAACTTAGTTAATCCTATTATTTATTTTGTGTTATTACTTAGACTATTCTATCATAGGAGGAGGAGTTCAACTTTATGACATGTGCTTGACCCCTCCTCTCAAATTATCTTATAAATTTTACAAGATTATGTTATATCGTGTTCTAGTTTAATTGAATGCATATAACACTAAAGAATATACATATCAGAAGATCAAACATACACTCAAACACTCTATAGCATGACATTTATCTAACGTTTGTCAGACTTTCTCTTTTATCTTAAATTTATCAAAAAATATACATATAGATTAAAACACTTGATAGGATTACAATCTCTAAAAATATGTTAACACATTTTACAAGTGGTATCAGAGCCACTAATCAAACTTTAATCTCGTTGTGACTTTGCAAATTTTTTGGTTGTTTCCGTTGTTTATGAAATTTGATTTTGTATACCATTTTGTATATTAATTTCTTCTTTTGGGCATATGAATCTTATAGAATAACTTGCACATGAAATCTTTTAATGTATATATATTATGTTCTAGACAATATTAATTAAATTTAAGAATATCATTATTTGTCAGAAATTATACCTAAAAAAGTGATTTGTTAAACGTGTTTATATTAGGTTATTTATTAAGATGGGCTTTTATATAAGTCCTATAATTCGCATTGTTTGATATTTTGGCATGTATCATTAGAATTTAGGGATAAATTAATCTCGTTCACAATATCTTTTGATGATTAAATGTTGGGAAAATACACCTATGGGTAGCCAGCGCTTCAAATTTTGACTTCTAGGTGTCCAAGGTTTTAAAAGTGACAAATCAGTACCCAAGGTTTTATTTTTATGACTCAGTTAGTACCCGTTGTCAGTTTTTCCGTTAAGAGTCACGTGGTGCCTACGTGGCGCTTGCGTGGCGTGTGTGTGGTAGATTTTCCACTCGCCATGTAGGCACCGCATGACACTTAACGGAGAAACTGACGGCGGGTACTAACATAGTCACAGAATTGAAACCTTGGTTAATGATTTGTCACTTTTAAAATCTTAGACACTCGGAAGTCAAAAATCGAATCTGGTGGGTACCTCCCACGGAATTATCCCTTAAATGTTATATTTTTTGTCAAATATGTTAATATTTTGGCATGTGTTATCGGAATTTAGGGATAAATTAACCTCGTTCACATTATCTTTTGATGATTAAATGTTAATTTTTTCTCAAATATGTAGGTGTTTATAAAAATGATTAATTTATCGTTGTATCTTGAAACACATACATCTACGATATATTAATTCAAATATTGTTGAATCTACTTCTGTTTGAAAATGAAACAAAAGATATAATGCGTGACCAAATATTTGAAGTCATATTGATCGATTTTTTTAAATCAATATATTAACCGTGGCTATTTCAGCAGCAAACTGAATACAAACGAAACAAGTATAAACTGAATTCTTTATTCCTCAATATCACACAAACAGTCGAGGCTATATAAAAAAAATCAATTAGAGTACTTGATACAATTTAGAAACCTTTTTAAAAAAATTCACCCATCTTGACTTTCTAAAGCTCTACCAATTGTATCAACAATCTTTGAGACTCAAGAATCATCTACATTCTCTTTTTTTCCATCTCCATTGACATTATTCACTCTCAAGAATCTTAATCTTAATATGTGAATCTTATCTAATTTGATTCATCCATCTCCTTATCCCTACATCTCCTTCTTCATCATCACTATCCTCATTCTTGTAAATCGTAATACCATTTTTGTTTCCTACCCAATGAGTCACGAGTCACGAGTCACGTATGCTCCCATTTACCTCGCATACCCTATATACATCACCATTCTAATGCTACTCAAATTATCAATACTAATACCCATCTTGTTGTGTAATATATAGTTAATATATTAGACTCTTAATCATTATTATTATTAAATTATTTGAATACTGATGTTGAAAATTAAATAGCAAAATGGATTGGGTCGTTAATAGAAACAAACCATGTTCGACTTGATCCATGAGAAAATACGGTACTTATGTTTAAAAAAGGGCTGAAAAATACACCAAAGGGGGTTTGAGTCCCCTTTATCCCTAGGTGTATCCACTATAGTGAATAGATCATAAAAAGGTTGGTGTAATTTTTTATTTGTTTAGGTGTGTTCAATAGATAAAATTGTGAGAGACTTGTGTTGTCACACTAACATAACATATGCGACGAAAAACTATTTTCGATATATATTAACTTGTGAAAATAAATAAATATAAAGCGACAATGAAATTTAATGATATTCCTAAAAGGAAAACAATTACCAAAAACGGGTTGATGTCTTACCTTAATTGTAACTTTTTTTTATCTAAATCAAACTGTCTTTCAATATATACTAAAATAATCATTAGAAAATAACATTTATGTCTAAGATGATCGTCTAAACTCTACATCAACCGGTCTAATGAATTTATACCCATCGGTGCTCCTACCTCCACTATCACCTAATTTAATTTGGAATGGGGTCTGATAATGCAATTCCACTGGTGAATATTACTTCGAAAAGGGTGGGGGCGGATATTGTCAAAATCGACTAAACATCGATATTGTCTCTCTTTTGGTTAATATGTTTTATAATTATATTTATGTTGTCATACAACAATATTATTGATAAATTGTGGGGTTAGTTTACAACCAATTAACCAATATATATATATATATATATATATATATATATATATATATATATATATATATATATATATATATATATATATATATATATATATATATATATATATATATATATTAGTTAGGAATTGTAGAGGGGCAAAAAGTGTAGGTTTTGGAGAGAGCTTACATATTAAAAGCACGACACAAACTGATCATTATCATAGTGGTAGAAAACAAGGCAACATGCTCAGAAGTGAGAAACATCAACAAATTACAAAATATGAGGAAATTTATTCGAGTTAACACTTCAGGCCAATCATGGGATATGGATTCTTCTGAATAAAAAAGACTTATTGGTCCAATTTTTATCTGTAGATAAGCAAGTTATTAATGGGATTATTTGTAAGGACTCATGTACTTGAATATTATTTGCAGTTTATGTCAGTAAAAAGGTGTGGATTCGAGAAAATAATTTGAATGCACTAAAGACAACCACAAATAGTACTCAAATTCCATGGATCTTTACTGGGGATTCTTATCAGATTGGAGGGCTAGATGAAAAGCTAGGTGGTGAAGCTGTAACTACTAGACCTATCCAAAATTCCATGACCATTCAGAACAAAATCCATTAGATATTTAGATTTGAGGCAACTTGGTATCTTCATAAGGGTTTTTGAGGTTTTGTCGAGGAGAAATGGGACACACAAGGGAGTAATTTGGGGAAGAACCTAGAGACCATGCATCGTGAGCTATCCATATGGAAATATGCCACCATCATAGACATATTTAGAATGAAAAATATTAATTATGGAACGATTATCGATGACCCAAATAGCGATGAAAATATCATAAATACTTCCTTTGTGAGATTAGAGGGTCGTCTTAGGAAGGAGTATGACAGCGTATTCATACACAATGGAATGCTTTTTTTTCTAGTAGATGGGAGTCAAATGGATACATTCCAAGGAAAGAATTACTTGTTTCTACCATTTATCCATATAAGTGAAAATGGTATAAACTGTATGAATACATATCTAGAATAGCAAATAAGTGCTCTAATGACGAGACTATCAAGAATATTTGGGTTAGGGATATTTACAATCAAGTCTTCTAACTAGATAACAACACATCATACGCTTTCTCACTTCCTCATCTACCATCATTGAGGTCGATATATGTCAAATAGTTAAATTAAAGAATCACATATGATGAATTTAGAGTCGTGGTCTTTCAGATTCAGCCGCATAAGGCGCCATGCTTAGACAAAATGACAATAGGGTTTCATCAAGCGTGTTGGGTGAAGGTTGGCCCGATGGTTTGTGATATTATTCAAAAGGTTTTATATGATGGTTATTTTCCCACATAATGTACTTGAAATTGTTATTCACCTTATACCCAAGGTGAAAGAACTAGAGTAGATCACACAATTCTGTCTAATCAAGTTGATTAATGTGAACTACAATTTAAATGAAGGTGTTGGTAAATCACCTCCATACATACTAAACCAATTGAAAATAGATAATATCGTCTTAGTGATGTATCCCCATTTTTGATGATTTAATCTTAGTTGGAGACATTATTTTAGGATTATTGAAAGTCATATACTCGATTTTTATATGAATTATTATATTTTCTTATTTCTTGTCTTGATTTGATGATTTATTATTTTTAGAGCATATTAGGTTTAATTGTTTGTTAATTGTGATGCTTTAAAGATATAGGATAATTAATTAGATGTCAAATCAATTTTAAGAGATAAAGAAAAAAAGATATGCATGGAAATTGGAGATAAAGGAAAGAAAAGATAAGTATAGAAAGATAAAGTTGTCAAGTAAATCTGAATTTCACTAGCCACGTCCATAAAAGTAATCATAACTCAAGATTGGCTTGGAATTTAGAAGAATGGTCTGAAGCAAAGTTATAGAGCTTTCTGAGACGATCAATTTCGATATAAAAAAAGCGTCAAAAAGAGTTGAAACAAAGAAGTTATGGACAAAGCAAAACAACAACAGTTTATTACCTTTTCTATATTTTAGGGTTACGAATTAGAGTTGGGCTAGAAGTCCAATTACTTGTCTTCCACTCCAAGAAAACGTGTTAGGGATTCCACCCTCTAACCATTGTAAACATGTCCTTGCTCAATTCTAAGTCATATATTAGTCTTTGCTTGAATATTAATTCTTAGTATCAAGCTTATCATCCAAGAAGCAAGCTGACTTGTAGAGGAAGACAAGAAGCAAGAAGTTGGAGAGTGACAAACTCCTCTTCTACATCTCTCCTTCTCTATATTTAGGGTATTTAGCTATAGATTTGTGGCTTCACCATATTTCTAAGCTTTTACTTTTAATTGTTGGGTTATTATTTTGTCTTAAATTTCGTAATACTATTTGTTATTTTAATTGATTTGAGCTTGGCGTATATTGTTATTGTGTGCTTTGACTTATTTTTTCCAACCCTATATTTGGCCAATCTTAGGACTATCCTTAGTAATTGAGTTAACAATCGGAAGGGGGATTCAGTTATTGACAACACCACACAATCGTCTAGTAGTGATCCTAACTGATTTGCCTAACTAGATAGCCATAAAGGTTTGATTTAATTACCAATTATCACTCAGGGTACCCTGGTAGTGGAGAGGTTGCTCCTAAGTCCACCCTGACGGGGGTTAGGTGGAATTTAGAATCTCGGTTAATATATAATGCTCAATTCACTCTTAAGGTTAGATTAACAACTTAGTAAGATAGACTCATATTAGTGACCCTATTTCATTTGACTTACATTCATATTTATTTATCTGCATTCTTATTTATTTATTCATATCAGATATTTGATTCACCTTATTATATTTTTATCTCAACATCTAAATTCATCTACGCTTATTGAATACAAGTAGATCTAACAGATTAAATCCCTGCGAATGAACTTTTCTTATCAACTAAACTTGCAAACGATCTGTAATACTTGCAGTGAGTTTCTTGTGGTAGACAAGATTGTATGTCCTTTAATATTATCTTTATTTATCTGTCTATTTATCACACCTTTTCCCCCACCACTTAGTCACGAGGTTGATTGTGTTATGACACATGCAAAAGGAAAGAGGAGCTACATGGTGATAAACTTGATATGGAAAAAACGTATAACAAGATTAGATATGATATAATTTATGACTCTCTTGAGACAATGGATATTTTGGAAGCTTGGTTGAAAGTAGTCATGTCCGGAATGGAGCCCTAACAGGACATACGACTGGGTGACCTAATTTCACCATATTTGTTTTCTATTTGTATGAACATACTTTCCTTAATGGTCCCATAACTCGTGGAGAACTATGTTTGACAACCACTACTCTTATGTCTAGGGGTTACCTATATTAGATATTTTCTTTGGTTGGTGATTAAATGTTGTTCTCTAAGGCTTCTATTCACTAAATTTATGTTTTTCAAAAAACTATGGTTGTATGTTGCAAGGGTGTAGGTCAAATAATCAACAAGGATAATTCTCTTATCTATAGGCGATGAATCTGCAGACCACACTAGTAAATTTGGACAATAAGGTGTTGACATACAAACCTTTTTCCAGTGTTAGTGGGGTGGTCGAGGAGAACTTGAAACATTTATTTCGGAAAATATACTAAAATACTACTGGTTTGGACAATTTTAAACAGGTAAATTAGTATTATCTTAGCTCACAATAGATGTCAAGATTCCACAAGACATGACGGGAAAAAGGTGTTGATCAAGATTCATATGCTACAAAAGCAACTTGGACAATAGGTAGGTCTCCACGACAGCTCTGAATTTGATGATATACATGATAAATCATAGCACAAGAGGCGTACCGTCAACATCAAGTTTTCCAATTCAAGCTAGACAAGAGATGAGAAATAAAAGAGTTTACAGGCAGTGACTAGAGTTAATTTGAATATCCATAATTTTTGTGAACAGGGTTGCTAAAATGGCAGCTTTTTCCAATGTAGGTATCAATATTAGGGGTCAGACTTGAGGCCCAAAATTTTGCTTCAACGATTAATAGTAACTTCCTACCTGGACAATAATGAGAAATTCCTTCGGCATCTGACATTATAGGTTTGTTTTTCCCAGCCCCTGGCTTGTTGGTTCTCGATTGGTAGAAGTGGAACTTGTCACAAAAGGGACGTTTGAAGATTGGTTGGCGCATTTTGGTGTTCATCAAACAACATCGTTTGTATCTCATACTAATCCTCCCGATAGAGTTGTAGAATTATCACACGACATAGGTGTGGGTGGAAAATATCGAGACTAGTTCATAGCTCTATTTTGGAAGATCGTTATAACCTATAGACTCTTTTACTACGATTTAAGAACCTCCATTGTATAAAAGATATTTGTATCCCAGCATTATGCATGAATTTATAAGGTATGACCTAGAAAAATCGAAAAACGCAAGACATGAAAGTACAAGAGTAAAATTATTCTTTATATTAATATATTTTGTAGTCCATTGTTTTAAGTGTTATAACAAATTCAATAATATAATTTATTTACGTAATATAAAGATATATAAGGCAACTTTCACATGATATAAGGATTTATCATGCTATCAAATTATTTATTTTTAGAAACTAACTCAATCCATTATCTAGGACTGATTATACGACACAGTTCACAGTTAAAAGAATGTAATGTTGGATATCACCTCAAATCATATCACTCTTTTATTACTTTCTATGTAGATTTTAGATTGATCAATTATACGTTTTCTTTTGTTTTGATTTATCATTTTTTTGATGATTGGTCCACATAAAAATTAATAAAAAGTGATGTGATATAAGATGATATCCGTCATTACTCTATTAAATCGCCTTGTTATAAATAAAAGTGTCAATCTCTAGAAAAAGGAAAATGGAAAAATATCAAGCAATTTGATCCACATTAAAGTTAAAAAAATCGCCTTGTTATTCATTAGAAGTTTCTATCTCTAGGCAAAGGAAAATGGAAAAATATCAAAGTAAATTAAACATTAAAGAAAATAATCAATTGAATTTCCGTCAAAGTTACAAAATATCACCTTGTTATTAGCTAAAATTTTCTTTCTCTCGCAAAAGGGAAAAATATCAAAAGTAAATCGGACCACATTAAAGAACATAATAAATTAAATTTACCACATTACTAACTTCTTAAATCTTACTTTATCTTGGTTATACTTTAAGGAAAATTAACGTTATATATCTTTTCATTTATTTTTTATGTTACAACTCAAGCATTTTCCTATATAAATGGGTCCAGATCCTCCTCTAAGTAAACATCATTAACCAACATCTGGATAATTAGCAAAAACTCCGTAATGCCCAAGAAACTTAAAAAATCCCTTCGAGCCTACCTCTTAAAGATAAAGAATTCCACAAACCAGATTCAACTGTCATCTAAAACCTTCTCATCTCCGACTAGATGGATCTCACGGAATTGTAAACCCCCCAAAACACCATCGTTTGCTGCTGCGAACGTTGAACAAGATGAAGCGAATGATACATTTAATGACGCAGCAACACTATCCGACATAGATCGTTTTCTCTTTGAGAACTTTAGCTCATTGTTTCAAGAGATGAATCTTAATGATGGTGATCATAATACCAAAGAGAGCAAAAATGGAGAAAAGAATCTGTTAGACTTGCGTAAGAATTTCCGTGGTTCTCGTGGGGTTTTCATACATCGTACTTCATCAGGTTCGGTTATGAACACATCTGAGGATATGCCTAACAGTTCCATCACTACCGATGACTCCCAAAGTACGAACGATCGAGACGATGATGATTATGTGAAGGAGGAAACGGTTCCTGATGATTACATTACGCTGCTGAAATATTCACCAGACCCGTACGATGATTTCAAGAATTCTATGGAGGAGATGATCGAAACTCGATTGCGTTTTCATGGAATGGTTGATTGGGAGTTCATGGAAGAGCTATTGTTTTGTTATTTGAATTTGAATGATAAGAAGTCGTGTAAGTTCATATTGAGTGCGTTTGTGGACTTGGTTGTTGCTTTACGGGATAGTTCAGGCAGAGTTCCGGCGAAGTCACGAATTGGACCAATGAGAGTAGGTTTAAGAAGATCAGCGAGATCAGGGAGATATACTCTAAGAATAAGTAAGTGATTTTTGTTAGGATTTATGTTATGGATGATCATATAAAATAATAAAATAATAAAATAATTGTTGTAATGCCTTCTCTTGAGTTTCAGTTGTGGTGCAATGTAATTATTTGCAGCAATAATACATCTTTTGACATGAGACCTTATTTCTCATTTTACTTTTACAGAATCATAGTAATTTTTTGGTTCGCTTTTTTTCTTGGTTATAGAATCATAATTATCTAAAACTATGGGCGCTTTTTTGCAATTTACCGTAATAAGATTTGGAAAAATTGGGATGTATAGGAGTTTGGATTAATGAAGGTTACAACTAAATCTCACGAATCCATTATATGGTGGATCATAATAATGAGAGGTATAAATTTCAACAACCTTATACTAAGCTCGCCTATTCTTGTAAGGATTATAAGAGTAATAATATTGTGAGACATATTGCTAGTTTCGATACGAAACAAAAAAATTGGTTCCAAAAAGTCCCATTAGAATGATCAAGTAATTAATCCAATATTTTATATTGATATCTACTATTCATCAGTCTTTAAACTATTGTCACTATTATTAAAAATAGTTGTCTAAAAAATATTGTTATTTTAAAAACTAAACATACTTTTTAATTTTTAGATCACTTGTACTTCTAATTAAATATAATAATTTATATTTTCAATAAATTTTCAAGATACAATTTAAATATTTTAATAATCACATAAATAATAAATATTATTTTTTAATTAATATGATAACAAAGAGTTAATTTCCTAAATCGTCAATTTATTAATATGTTATTTTGGTAGTGGGTTACGATTTTATTCAATGAGTTACATATATTTTAACTAATGAGTAGCATATATTTTTTAACGAATTGCGTTTGTATTTTAATGGGTTACAAGTGTTTAGCGGGTATGAACCAATTTTTTACATGGACTCTTTGGATCAATCACCCAACCACAAATATGAGTTTTTTTTGAAAACGAAATATACTAACATGTTTTTAAACTTAGATAATGAAATACATATAAAAAGTAGAGGCTGAAAAAAATAATATATATTTCATACAAAATATCCAATTTCTGTCACGACCAGATCTCGCTCAAGTAGTCTAAAGTGTGAAAAACAAGGAAAGGAACCTCTCTAATATCGTCTCACAAGATAATCCTAACAAGAGAAACATCATCTCCAGTTTTTTTATATTTCCAAATACAAAGTTGTTTGCACATCTTAGATCATTATTATCTCCTTAAGCTCATCAGCCTCAATCTCTTTCATCCCTTCATTCTTCACTGCAAAATGAAGAATTATCCCTAAAAAACACCATATATGTCCAAATCTTAATTATCTCTCAAAAATCTAGTTGTTGAATATAATTAATTCAAATTGTGAACTCGAGATGAATTCCTAGCTCAGCGCCAATTTTTACAATTATTGTCGCAAATGAATGATGTAAATGGTAAAATAACTCCAAAATTAACACAAAAATTAAATAGAGATTTTAGAGCTAACCTGTACATATGAATGTCATGTCCTTCAAGAGATTTGTTACAAGTCATACACAACATCATGAAATTGTCTTTGAGATAAGAAGTCTGGTTGACAATGCACTTTCTCGGATTGAAATTTGGCAAGATTGGTTGTTGGTTGTTTTTCTCCCGAAAATATTGTAGCTCATTCGAAGGTAAAACAATATCCCTCTGATTATACATGATAGTATTTCGGTTGGTGTTGAATTAAATAGGTGTATCATTCACCTTGTTGTAAATCTGCTAGCTTAAGAACTCCTATAGCTCCATGAGTTTTACAAATAGCTCTTGGTCTAGACCACCTCTAACCATGCCGGGTCTAATAGTGCGGGAAGCTATAGTACGTAATGGCCGTCATAATCTACACAATCCTTCTGATTGATGGGGCTTCTCCTGCACGACCGTAGATAGTGTCTGAGACCATAACGAAGGGTGATACCCCATCCTTTTCAATTTTTAGGAATAGAACAGGATAACTAACACTAAGTAGAATAGGTTTTTCAGAAACTTGGTTAAGAGAAGTGTTTGAGAATTGTAATTTAAGATCTTGTCTAAAAAAGATGGTCTTTAGTTGGGGTGGTGCATCTTCACCATTTAACGATTCCAGGGTGCTTAGTCCCACTAAAAATTTCATAGGGCTTCTAATCTTGGAACCTGATTTAAATCTTGAAAAGCAGTTTAGGTCTAGTTGAGGGACTAAAAAAGCTATTTGATAGTAGATTATGGTAGTTGATTTAACTTTAATTTCCCTATAACAAATTTAGAAGAATATTTAAAATTGGAAAATAAACTGAAGAAAGCTATTGATGACAAATTAAGTCCACGTACATTAGTTAAGGAAATCTATACATTGTACATAAAAAATTATAAGCCAGGATTTACAAAATTGTTCATACCATTGCAAACAAGACATCAGGCCACGAAATATAACCATTTATACTAATGTGAAAATGTCTCAAGCTATGAACAATTTATCACTGGAAATGATGAATTTGAGAAAAGAACAAGATTCACCGATCCCTTTTCGGACTTGAAGTAAGAACAAATTTTTGAAAATAACAGTTAACATAGAGAGAGATATCAGATATATAAAAGAGTCACATTTTAATCAATTTTTTTTATGAAGATTAATGTAATGCATTCTTTCCTAGCACTACCACTGAAGAAAAAGCTAGTTACAAAAGCCTTCAAATTAGGTAAAATGTATAGTTAAATCTAAAAAAACAAAATCAAAATATATCAATAGTTCATGTTGAGGCAATCAAAGTTTTTAGTAAGCACAGAGTTGATATTGAGTATTAACATCAAGAAAATTAAGAACATAGCAGACTGAGAAATACATACATACATCCTAAGAGCACCTTAAAAATTAAGATGAACTAAAGCATTTTAAATTTCAAACGATCAGAATATATACAAGAACATAATTTTTTTTAGAACAAACATGTTATAATTCTACACAGTAATACATAGATAGACAATATTTATTTTTTCTATATATGTAGCAAAGAAGAAGGGATGCTTACTTGGAATTCTCAGATTTTTATCTCCTTGGCTAGTGAATTCCATCGTGTGTGCTCATATATATGTTGCTACTGTCATCATTACACCTTTTTGTTTCTTGGGTCCACACCACCTAATTCTATCAACATTGTAATTTTACTTTGCAGATCATCTCCTACACACATTTAATCATGACTAAATTAATAAAAACTTGATTATTAATGCACCAAGCGGCTTAAATTAGTTTTTTCCACGTGAGAAGAGATTATAATCCACATGGAAAGAATGAAGTGATTTTTTTTAAATAAAGACAAAAACTGTGACAAGGAAAGAGATATGGTGGTTACGGATTTTGTTTTTTTTACCTATCGATAATTGATGATGTTTAAACTTTTAAGAGTTTTTGGTGAGCCGGTCAGAGGTAGTAATACAATGTCAAAATATTTAAATCGTTATATTTTAGGATAATCATGTGAATATCATTAATTATTCAGTGAGCTCAAAATCCAATACGTAGAATTTTGTAGTAATGGAGCTTAAACCAAGTTGAAAGAAAAGAGATTAAAGATTAGTTTTCTAAAAATAATACTATTGTGGACGTTTGATTAAATTTGATTTAATTGAGAAATAATGATTAAGTAATAGAAATAATTCTATGCTCTCGTGCCCAAGGTGGGTCAGAACATATATCTTGTCGGCTAGCTAGCTTCACCGTGTATCATAACAGGATCTTATACGTATTTCCACTTAATTTATCATTACACCTCATTTGTTTCCTAGGTCCACATAACCTAACTCTAGCGACCAACATTGTAATTTAATTTTTTCAAAATATCTCTCTCACACACATTTAATTATCTTTAAATTTTAAGAAACTTTATCATTAATTCCACATGAGGAGAGATTATAATCCAAGTGAGAAGTATGATTTTTGTGTAAATTAAAGACATTAACTGCGCCTAGGAAAGGTATATGGTGGTTACTGATTTTGTGTTTTATCTCTCGCTGGTACAAGATGTTTTAACTTTTTAAAGATACTAATGATCTTGTCTGAGTAAGGGTTAATGCTGAAAAATATTCAAATAATTATTGTGTGACAATTTGTGTAAACACTAATCCCATAATTTTAAGATATATTTGAATAATCCAGTGCATATATCTAATGATTCAGTTAGCTCAGAATCCAAACTTAGAGTTTGTAGGAGTGAAGCTTAAACAAAACTGGAAGGAAAGAGATGAAATATTATTTTAAAAATAATAATACTAATGTGGATGTTTGATTAAATTAGACTTTACGAATTAATAATGATTATTCAATAGAATTAGTTTTATGCGCTCCTACCCAAGGTGGGGCCGAACATATATCTCGTTGTCTAGCTAGCTTCATCAGTGTCTTAACAGGGTCATATGTATATTTCCGCTATCATAGTTACACCACGTTTATTTCCTAGGTCCACATCACCTAACTCTAGCTAGCTACATTGTAATTTAATTTTATAAAACAATTTTACTCACACATTTAATCATACTAGAATGTTATAAGCTTGACCATTAATGCAGCCAAACCTGCTTAATTTCGGTTGTTCATCGGGTGGAATTGATTTTTTTTTTATATAAAGAAAAAAAGCCGTGACAAGGAAAAACATATGGTTTTTACGATTTCCTTTTTGTTACCTCCGGATGATTAATGATGCTTTAAAATATGAAACCTTTTTCCAAGCTGGTTTGGGTGGAGATACAAATCTGATATAAATTTAAATAATTATTTTGTAATGGATTGTATAAACACTAATTCCTTAATTTTATGACGTTTGTAGAATCGTCATGGAAAGATCTCTGATGATTCAGTTATCTCAAAGTCAAATACTTAGAGTTTTGTAGTAGACAAGCTTAAACAAAATTGGATAAAATATTATTATCGTAATAATAATACTAATGTCGACGTTTGATTGTTTTGCTAATGTCGAATTTTTAATAATTGATATCTTTTGGCCAAACATTTTTTTTTAGATTAATGACAAATAATTTTTAGAAAAGACTCAAAAAAAATTATAAGTTAGAGTTTTTTAATTCTTTTTTACAAAATACATAAAATTAAAATATTTAATTAAAAACAGGATTTAATCCAATCACGAGTCAAACAAGTTTACTTTAGATTGCTAACTGTAAAATGAATTAGAAAAAACTAACACTAAAATCGATAATAGAGTTTCTCGATGTTTAATAAAAAATTATAGAAAATAAATATTTATTTAAAGGGCCCACTGTAAAGTTGAGTTTTGGGCCAGAAATATGTCAGGGCTGGCCTTAAACACATCACAGTCAAAGTAAATAGAAACGAGATAGGATTTTAGTCCGTTTCGCTTGACCAGCCCTATCTTTATGAATTTGTTTACAGTCTTTTATTATTAAACTAAAACAAACAAAACCATGCACTATATAAGAGAATTAGTTGGTACTGAAATTGAGATATGTTGTTGAGCTAGAAAGCTGAAAGTTTCAGGTGCTTCTCTTCCTCTTCTTCTTCTTATTTTTAAGGTTTCTATTAACAGACTGGTTTTTTTGAGTTTTTAAGTGTTTATAACTGTATTTGGTCATCTGAATTCTTCATGTACTCTTTTACTTGTTCAATTTTTCAGCTCTTTGCCTATTTGCTTATGGGTGTGTCAATCTGGTTGACAATGCAGATTCCCAGCTTGAAATTTGGCAAGATTTGTTCAATTTTAGGCAATAGAACAGGATAACGAACACTAAATAAAAGAGGTTTTTCAAAAACTCGGTTAAGCAAGGTTATAAGCCAAGAAGTACGACATTTTTCATATCGTTACAAACAAGACATCACACATCGGAATATAACTATTTACTCTAAATGTGAAATGCCTCAAGCTATCAATAATTTATCGCAGGAAATGATGAATATGAGAAAAGAACAAAATTCACTGATCGCTTCATATTTAGGTATTGCATTCTTATCTTTGGTGATTTTTAAAATATACATGTTAGTTAGTCTTTCAGGAAAGGAGTGAACCCTCCACCCCCCCCCCCCCCCCCTCCCCCCCCTCCTCCCCTTAGCCTACATCAATCTGTCCTAATGTGCATACGTCTATTTATTGATCTTTTAGTGTAAAAATTAATTTGGTTTTCCATATACATTAAAAAGTATGTAATTTAACTAAAAGATATTATAATTTAAACTAGCTACAAAATTATTTTATATGTCATGATTGATTTTTAAATAAAATTTAATAAATAAAAGTAATATTATTTATGTGTTTATATTCTTATCATTTGAAGATGTAGTTATTATTGTTTATATATATTATAGAGAAATTGTAAATATCGTGTCTTACCATAGCGATTTCATGATTGATGTTGAAATGGCATGACCAACGATCTTGATCTTGATAGTTTATAATTTTGCATGGAATAAATAAATCTGGTAGGAAAATAATTTAAAGATTTAGTATTTATCTCCTTCTTATATAATTCATCTCAACTAATTGAATAATAAGTGTAGGTGTTTTTAAAAGAAAATTAAAACAAGTACAATTAATTTAGAAAATAAAAAATTATAAAAATAATACTCAAATACATTTACATTTCAATTTATTACAAAAATATTCAACAATTATATAAAAATGTACGCACAAGAGCACACGCGTGTAATTTGTCTATTTAGATTTTTAAATTAGTCTAATATAAATTCATTAAATAAATCACAATAATGAAATAAAATTATTTGTTTTATGGTCTCATTTGTACATAATTAATAAATATTAAAAAAATTGTAACATTAAAAATACTATTTAAAATCTAAAAAAAATCAATGAGCAAGTGTTAAAATTTGACTTATACCAATAAATTGAGATATAAATTACAAAATACAATTATAATATCGTTTGTCAATACTTATATACTTTTACTCAGTAATAGTAGTGAGGATTGAATAAGATGAGTATCAATGAACTACACATAAGTAGTTCCTTCAATTTTAGGTATACAAACATTATAATACGATCACTGAAATCTTCAAAACTTATATTTAAAAATCTAAAACTAGAAATAGTAAAAAGGAAAAAAGAATAGAAAAAATGAAATCTTTACATATCTGACAAATACAACCAAATCAGATTTATAACTTTACAAAGAAAATCAATTGTATTCACCAAATCTGATAAAAGGCATAGTATTACTTTAAGAAACAAATAAAAATAACGATAAATTTCGTTAAAATTTTATACAATAAAATCATATATAAATTTATTGTTAATAACTTAAATTGAATAAAAAAATTACAATAAATTACTCAAGAGAAATTACAAAATATATTACATATATCTAGAATCATTGTCAAAGCACGGGAGTATCAAGAATTGATTTATATATATATATATATATATATATATATATATATATATATATATATATATATATATATATATATATATATATATATATATATAGAGAGAGAGAGAGAGAGAGAGAGAGAGAGAGAGAGAGAGAGAGAGAGAGAGAGACCTTATATAAGTGAAGGAGTTTTCAAAATATGTGTTTATATCAATGATGGAGATCGATCTGTGAATTAACGATTTCGGCGTTAAAGGAATTTTGGGTGCGTTTCTACAATGGAGAAGGAGGCGGTGTGTCGGTTGAGAATAGAAATGAGGCGATGTAGAGACATAAGGAGAGTGTAATGAATGGTGTGGATGTGAATATTATCAAGTGACATTAGGGTTTTATCTGTATTTAGAGTAAATGCCCTTTGTGTCCCTATACTTTTGATGTTTTGACTACATGCTCCATCAACCGAAAAATATATTTACTTACCCCTAAAACTTTAATCTTACCCAGTGATCCAATTTTTACGGATTCCATTCATTTTTGTCGTTAAAATATTATTAAATTATTTTTTAATCAACCTTAATCAATTAATATCAGTTTAAATTATTATTTTAACCCTTTAATTTTGAAAAATTAAAATCAAACCCTAAAATTTTAATATTTTTGCACACATATCTCCACCTACCTAAAAAGATTGAAAACTCAAATCATCTTCCTCAAACAAATACCCACCCATGTCCATTGTCCTTCCTAAAACATCCATAACCATTAATGTCATCACCATTACCACCTCCACGACATTCATAACCACCCCACGCCTATTTGCCGAACCTTCATTTTCAGACTTGTTGATTTTTATACATCCAATTATGTGTCTCTTTTAATTCACCTTCAAGCTTCATCAAAGAGTTTCATTTTACTTTTCACATATTAATAAATATGAGTAATAGACATCCAATAACCCATCTTTTGTTTGTCGAATAAATTTTATCCAAGTTTTGACCGGCTAGACGACGACTTGATTAATACGTTTATGTATATGTAAAGACTAATGTAGTATATTCACTTGGTTAAAATTATTTAAAATTAAATGAGAAATCGAGTCATGAAATTTTGGAGAAAACAAATAGATAAATAAATATTTTTCATTTATTTATATGTTTATATACATAGTAATGATGAAAAAAGAAAAGGAAAATTTTAATTTTTTACTAATGGGCCAGACCCAATTAAAGATGTCAATAGGGCGCAGTTTTGCGGGTATCCGCCCCACCCAATTCTAAATGGGTTCGGGGCGGGTTGTGGGGATTGATTTTTAAAACACGCATGGGGCAGGACGCGTTTTAGGGATAAGCCTTCCCCAACCCGCAAACTTTCCATGCATTTATATAATATAAACTAATATTATATTTTGAAATAATACGTATATAATCTAATAAATAAGTATAAAATCTAACTAAAACATAAAATTAAAAACTTAAAATAGTATAAATATGAGTTTTAAACAAAGTCGATAGTAATCTGCTATGGTTGGAATTAAAAGGTATCGTTATTTTTGTTCTCTGAATTTTAATATTAATTCATCAAATTTTTTCACATTTTAGATCAAAACCTTGACATGATATTTAATAAAAGTAAAGTGTTGTAGATTTAAATTAAGATCATGAATATATCATCTTTGTTGCACAATTAATTCCACATAAATAAAATAATTTAAGTGATTAAACATAATGGTGGTCCTTTGCTTGTTCTAAAATAAATGCAATAAGGAAAAGAGAACCACAACCGCAAGTGTACGGTTGTCCCAAGTAATATAGTTGATAAAACAGATTCGTTCTCAGGGACGGTCTGGTTGACTCTAATGCTTATCAGATAATAGTTAATTGCACGTGAAAACAAGTAAATGATTTGAAGATTGATTTTTGGTTTACTAAAGCCAAAAAAATAAATTAAAATACTAAATTAATGCAAGTAAATAACTAGACGCAAAAAAATAAAGTGTTTACGCAAGATGAGAAAGCAGTACTTGAGATACGCAAGGATTTCATCTAACTCTTATTTATTCCATGTTTCGTTTAAGGGACAAATTGGTAAAAAGTAATGGTCGGGATTCTAAGGTCATCCTTACCCACGCCAGGGTGGACTAAGGAGCTACTCTTAAATGCTACAACCCCCGTCAGGGTGATTATAGTCCATTCTTAAGTGATTAAGTTTAATTTACCCAATTGGCCATAGATTTAAGGGTGAATTATCTATAGGGTCTTAGGAGCACTATTTTTTCTCTATAGAGTAGTGTCTTGAAAGTTGTTATTCTTAGGGACCTCATTTTTGACAATAGTCTTTTCTACCCTTACTAGCACTAAAAGACAAAAAAGTATGATGTCACTGTTTCTCTCTCCTCTACCACTACCCACCTACCACCCATCTCCGACCTCCGGCCACCGACCACTGACCTCCGACCACCGACCTCCGACCACCGACCTCCGACCTCCGACCACTAGTCACCGGAAAAAACATAGAGTACTCCGAGAAAAACATAGAGTACCAGTCACCGGTCTCTAGAAAAAACATAGAGTACTCCGAGAAAAACATTGAGTACTCCGAGAATTTGCTGAGTACTCCGAGAATTAAACGAATACTCTATAAAAATAGTCAGAGTACTCTATGAAATAGTCGGAGTACTCTATAAAATATTAAGAGTACTCTATGAAATATTAAGAGTACTCTTTAAAATTAAATGAATATTCTATAAAAATTTGTGTATTTAATAACATTTCATTATTCAAAATTTAAAAACATTTACAATAGATAAAATAAATAAATAAACCTAAACTATTACATGGTTGACCAGATCTGGTCAAACCAGATCTGAAAAAAAAAAGAAAAAAATCTAAACTAAAACGCGTGTAAACAAAAAAAAAACTCTGAAACGACCGTTGCTGCTGCTCCGGCGAGGACCTCGGCGGTGGCCATTGTTACCGCCATCACAGCGCACCACCATCACAACTAGGAACCACCATCACAAGCCACCGCCACAGAAAACCAATCCACCACCATCACAAGCCACCGCCACAGAAAACCAATCCACCACCATCACAAGCCACCGCCACAGAAAACCAATCCACCACCATAACCACCATCGATGCTGTGAAGAAGATGAAGCTCGCAACAATGGTGGAATGCAGCAGTAACCGTCGCGCCTCCGATGAAGTGCTTCGAATCTGCAGCAAATCGCCGGCGACCTCGCGAATCTGGATCTGTACGAGGGAGCTTCGAACCAGCAGGAAATCTCCGGCGAGCTTCGAACACAGCAGGAGCTTCGAACACAGCCGGAGCTTCGAACACAGCAGGAGCTTCGAACCTGCAGCACCACCACCATGGAGTAGCCATGGAATCGCAGCACCACCACCATGGAATAGCCATGGAATCGCGAGATCCAACACAGCAGGAGCAAGGTGGTCACGAACACAGCTTCGTACGGTGGATCTCAGAGCTAGGGGACACGCGAGGCGGTTTGGGGGCTGGGGGGAGGAGAGAGAGATAGGGGAGGAGGGAGATGGTGGTGGTGGTGGTTGTTCTCATGGAGGATGATAGTGGTGGTGGCGGTTTGGTATATGGGGGAGGAAAGAGAGAGAGGGGAGGAGGGGAGGTGAGGGAAATTAGAACGTGAATGAAATTAGAAATAGCAATAAGTATATATAGGTGTAGAAAAAACTAAAGAAGGGTAGTCTAGTAATTGGGGTTTTGGGGTTCATGTGTTAAAAAGTTCCTGAGGTCTTTAGTAAGAAGAGGCTCTAGGTGGGGGTGCTAACTCGAAGAGGGGTGTGTCTTCAAGACCCCTAGTGTCATTATCTCTAGATTTAATTACGCTCGTCAGAGTCAAATAATTTCTATCCTACATTCATTAATTATTTATGTACCTAAACCCCCCGTCTAGGTGATCCAATCGCCACTAATTGGAATAGCCTAGATACTACGACCTATGATTGGTTAATTACGTCAATTATAGTGAGTAAGAACAAATTAATGAAAAATACCTAATACCCAATTTGATTTCAATTATAAAAATCCCAAATACAAAAATATAGAATAAAATAGAATCAGAATCAATCCATAATGCGATCTCAAGCACTTATTGAGTTTAGCTCATAGTAATTAAAAAGACAGAAACTAAAGAAATAATTGGGTTCATAATGTTTTACAAAATAAAATAAGAGAACCTAATTATGGAGTTGAATTGGCTGAGAATCGGAGATATAGACAGTCTCCAGCTCTTGCTTCTTCTTCTCCTGCCTCTAGCTTCTTCTCTGGTGTCTGACTTTTAAGCGTATGTTATATTATGAAAAAGGTGTGTGAAAATAGAAGTCTCAAGCCCTTTTATAATGTTAAAAACGGATTAGGGATTTTCTTTAAGGATTAAGTTAAAATAAAATTAAAAAAAGCTCAAATCCATAATTAAGCCCAAATCACGTAACTGCTGCACCACCTCCGCTAAAACAGCTCTAATCGACTCGTTTCAACTCGGATTGACCTAATTCCAGTTGATAAAGTTCCGTAACTCAATGATGCACGTTTTCTTTTCACAAGTCAGAGGCTAAGTCAACTCTTAGATGGCTCGAAATCAGCAATCTTTGACAACTTTCCAGATTTGTAGCTTGAAATTCTCAATTCTTTCGGGATATTTCTTCTTGCTTTGACTTCATTACATAATCTTTGACTTTATTCTTTAGTTCCTCTCCTATCTAGTATTCAAAACCTACAACTTTTCACTCAAAACAAACCATATTAAGTGCAAAAGTTTAATAAATGAAAAATACTAGAATTAAAAGAGGAAAATCGATTTATTGCATATTAACACCAAAAGTCTATCTAAATAGTCAAATAAACACAAAAAATGATGTCTCCCAAGGGTATAAAATTAGAACATTTAGGGAGACATCACATAACAATGGATCATTTTTACCATTGAGATATTGAGACTATCCTTCCCTTTACTTTTTCTTATTCTTCAATGCTAAATAATTTAATACCATATAAAACCTTGATTTTAGTAATCTTGTGTTCCTTGATAGTCATATTATGTTTGGCTCATACCTTTTTTAATTATATTATTGTTTTGATTTGTCTCATAACCTGCGGTTAAAACCTAACCCCCACGAGGTTTCAAAGAACGGGGCGGGGCTAGGGGAAGAATGATGCGGGACATAGTGGGTTGTGGGACTTATTTTTCTTTTGTGGTGAGGGATGTGGGATAGGTAAACCCGACCCATTGACATACCTATACCCAACAGTTGTTTGAATTTTTTTTCATGTGCAAGTCTTTATAATTACCATTACACCATACACAGTAGTTAATTGATTATAAATACTAAAGATCCATTAACATTGGGTAAGGCCCAAAAGTTATGTCTTTTAGTAACTAACGTGTCCTTTATTAAAAGACACAACTTCAAATTCTTTAAGTCACAACTCTTTCTAATGGATGTATCGCAACCTATTCAATTTCTATAAATAGTTGTCCAACTCAAACATTAGATTTATTCAGTTTTTTAAAGCACTAAGCATTAAAATTATTGGAGAGAGAGGCATTATTGTCAAATTCATCGAAATTCTGAAAAATTTGTGTGTATGTTTCTTCTGAATAGTTTTGTTGCCGCATCTTGGAGGTTGAAGACAACAAGTATAAGTCAGGAGTACATAACCTAAATACCTTAAAGACATGTGATCCAGTTCGAGTTTTGACAAGTAAAGTTATTTATCTATTTACTTCTTTTGTACTTTCTTTTTGCAAAACTGATTATAATATTTTTCAGGATTATAAAATTAGTAACCCAACAATTTAAAGTATTTATGACTAACGTCGTATAAACCAGAAAAACATTTTTTTTGTTTTAGAATCTTTAATTTTTCAAAAATCTGGGTATATATGTATATAATTCAATATATATATACACTAACGCCAACTTTATGCTTTACATAGAACATTGGGAAAGAATTTTAATAAAGTGAAAAGCAATCTGAGACAGGTAACACCTCAGGAGCATAAGTTCGTGGAATCGCACTAGCACCCATTGGAAATGCCGATAGACTAGAAAAATAAAATGTGACTTTAAAAGATGGAAAGAAAATATGTTTTTCTACTTGACGACTCTAAACTTAGCAAAAAATTTGAAGGAATAGCCACCAGAAATGGGATCTAATCCAAACGTTGAAACCTACAACGCTGTAGATGCTTGGAAGCATTATGACTTTCTATGTAAAAATTATATTCTGAATTGTTTGGATAATTCTTTATATAATATATACAACACCACGACTATTGCCAAGCAACTATAGGATTCTTTTGAGAAGAAATACTAGATCGAAGATGTCAACACAAAGAAATTTGTGATCTGTAGGTTCCTATATTTCAAAATGGGGTATTCAAAACCATTAATGTCACAAGTACACAAGTAATAGTTAATTCTGCATGAACTACGCGCTGAAAGAATGAATCTGGTAGAACCTTTCCGAGTTAGTGCACTCGTGGAAATGTTCCCCCATTGTACAAAGACTTCAATAATTACCTCAAGCACAAGCAAAAACTAATAAGTCTTGAAGATATATTTGTAAGGTGGAGAATCAAGGAAGATAACTGAATGGCTAAAAAGGAAACCAACCCTCGATCATATGAAGCCAATGATAATGTTGTTGAACAAGCAAGGTAAAACCAAAACAACAAGTGCAAGAGGCAAGGACAATCAAACAGTGACAAAAATTCAAAGTTCACAACTGTGGAAAGCATGGATATCGTGCATAGGACTGTCGAAATGAGAAAGCACAAGGAAATCAAAAGAAGGATAAGAACGGTCCAGCATATGTGACTAAGATATCCGATAGTATTGATTATTTGAACCTAGCGGCAACGATTTTTAAAATCAACCTAATTGGAAACCCAAAACAATGTTGGGTATATATTGGAGCAACCCTACATGTGTGCTCGGACAAATCCATGTTCAAACCTTACAAGAAGGCTACAAATAAATAAACCCTTTATATGGGAAACTCCGCGATCTCAAAGGTTTAAGGTATTAGGTAAACTATGATGAAGATGACCTCTGGCAAATACATGTCCTTGAACAATGTCTTGTATGTTTTAGATATCCACAAGAACTTAGTCTATGGTTCCTTACTTAGCAAGGTCAATTTTAAACTTGTATTTGTAGTTGATAAGGTCGTATTAACAAAGATGATATGTACATATGAAATATATACCTTTGCGATGATCTATTTAAGATGAATCTAATGACCATTGTACCAACCAAAATTGTAATCGAGAAAGAAATGAATGAGAATTATGATTATGTGTATATTCTTGACTCGCCTAATTTATGGCATGATAGATTAGGACATGTTAATTTCGGTTGGCTTATTATCAAATGTAAACTTCAATTCTCAAAAAAGGAATGTGAAGTGTGTGTTGAGTCGAAATTAACTAAAAACTCATCTAAATCTATATAAATGACTTCAGTATCTGGTGTCACCTAGGGTGTGATAAAAATATGATAAATAAATACAGAAAACGATGCACAAATACCCTAGACTTAACACGGTACTACAAGTATTACAGGACGTATGCAAGTTTTAATGATAAGAAGATTCGTTCTCAGGGACTTTGTGTGTTATACGAATGAGCAAATAAATCAGAGTAGCAATTGATAATTAAAAGACAGAAAATAAATATGATTGATTGAGAGATGAGATTAACAACTAAATAAATTAAAAGACAAATAATTAAATATGAAAGAAATAAGATGAGAGAATATAGCTTAGGTTTTGCTCGTATGCACCAATCCTTCTATTCTTTTTATCAGTTCAGTTTATAAGGGAGATAAGAGATCTTAGATAAGTAGTCAGGATTCTAAATTCCCCTTATCTCCGGAGAGAGAACTAGGGTGGCGACCTCACAATCACGAGGGTACTCAAATAGGGTGCTCCTGGGCTACTAAGTTCCTAGACGAGACTGGCCTACTAATGATGATTGGTGATTAAATTAAACCCTAATGACTGTCTAGTTAGGCAAATATTGTCAGGATTAATTCCGTACACTAGACGTTTATGTGGTGTTTCAATAATTAGACACCCCTTCCAGGTGACCATCTAACTATTATTAGCACAGCCCTAAATTGATCAGGTTTAAGACATACAATAAATCAAAGCACATAAATCAAATATAAAGTTAAGCAGCTAGAATCAATTTAAACATATAATTCATAAGAAACTTAGATAGAAAGAAAATAGAATTCATAGATTATACATAATGCAAAGCCCAAGGTATTGGAAAATTAGTTCATACCTAAAGAAAATAAATGAAAATAAAGATACATGAAAGTCATCTTGCTCTCTTGAATGACTAAGAATTAATATAAGGTTTAGAACTAAGAAAGGATGATTTTACAAAGGTTAAAGGGTGTATTTATAGGGGTTTAGGAAGCCCTAGCACGTTTTCTTGGAGTGGGAGACAAGTAATTTGACTTCTAGTCCAACTCAAATTCGTAACCCTAAAATATAGAAAAGGTAATAATCTGCCGCTGTTTTGTTTTGGTCGTAACTTCTTCGTCTCTATCACGTTGCTTCAGACCATTCTTCCAAATTCCAAGACAATCTTGAGTTATGATCACCTTTGTGGACGTAGCTGCTGGAATTCAGATTTACTTGGCAACTTTATCTTTCCATACTTATCTTTTCTTTCCTTCATCTCCAATTTTCATCATAGTCTTCTTTCCTTTATCTCTTAGAATTGATTTGGAATCTAATTAAATACCATATATCTTTAAAGTTTCACACTAAATAAATAAATTAAGCCCAATATGCTCTAAAAATAATAAATCATTAAATCAAGACAAGAAATAAGAAAATATAATATATCATATCAAAATCGACTACTAGACTTCCTTAAATCCTAAAAATGATGTCTCCAACTAAGATTAAATCATCACAAATAGGGAGACATCAGTACCTTTGGAGCTAATTCACGGCGACATATGTGACGTAAAATTTGAATAAACTAGAGGTGGAGAAAAGTACTTCATAACTTTCATTGACGAATAGACAAAGTAATTTCAAATATACTTGTTTTAGAGTAAAAATGAGGTCTTAGAAGCATTTAAGCATTACAAAAATTAAGTTGAAAATCAACTAAGTAAAAGGATTAAGAATCTCATACTAGAGAGGGAAGGATAATATGTGTCTCTTTTTGAGAAGTTTTACGTCAGACATGTAATCATCTATTAAACCACGACTCCTTATTCATCTCAACAAAATGGTATTGCTGAACGAAAAAATCACACATTGACGAAAATTATGAACGCTTTGTTGATTAATTCAGGGTTATCACATAACTTATGGGGAGAGGCTTAGCTCACGACAAACCACATCCTCAACAAGATACCACACAAGAAGATTGGCGAAATTCCTTATGAATTATGGGAAGGAAAACCACCTTTCTTTAAATACTTAAAAGTGTAGGAAATCCTAGAAAAGGTAGGAATCACAACTCCCAAAGTGGTCAAAATAGGAATAAATATAACTGATTGCATCTTTATTGGATATGCTCACAACAATCTGCATATAGGTTGCTGGTGCACAGTTTTGTCACGTTGACATTCACGTCGATACGGTAACTGAATCTAGAAATGCACATTTCTTATAAACAACTTTTTCATGCAAGACCGCGCAAGAATTTGTTCCTTGAAAAGAATACACGAAGAAATTCAAGAAAAAGATCAAATATCGTTGCCAACCAAAGATCAAGACCAAGATTCATTGTCAAATAAGGAATACCCAAGAAGAAGTAAAAGGATGAGAACCTCTACGTCCTTTGATCCTGACTCTCTAACTTATATGCAAGGTTACGAACGACTAAAATTAAAAGAAGATATGTCAAACCTTGAAGCCCATTACTGAAAAGAAGATATAAATATCAAGATAGATTCTATAATATAAAAAGCATACATAGGAACTAGTGGAACTTCCTTGTGGGAGTAAACCCCTAGGATGAAAATAGATATACAAAAAAAAGTTGAAAATCGATGGATCTATTGAAAAGTACAAGGCTCGACTTGTTGTGAAAGGTTATAATCAAAGGGAAGGACTTGACTATTTTGACACATATTATCCAGTCACGAGAATATCATCCATTAAAATGTTAATTACTATAACTTCGATATAGAAGCTCAAAATTCATCAAATGTATGTAAAGACAGCTTTCCTAAATGGAGAACTAAAGGAAAAGATATACATGGAACAACGTGAGAGTTACATTATTACACGTAAAGAGAAGTAAGTATGTAAACTTGTTGGTGGCGAAAAAGGTGTGATAAATAAACAATATAAAAGCACACACCTAACACCTCTACGAGAAACTCGCTGCAAATGCACACATCGTTTGCAAGTTATAACTGATAAATAAAGTTCGTGCGCGGGTAATTATTGGCAGGTTCAGCTTTACAAATACGGATACCGAAAAAAGAGCCAGAAACACTGGGCACTGAATCACTAGTATCTATGATGGATCTGACACGACAATGGGACAAACAAATTGTGGTGTTATGTTAACATTATGGAACATTTGAAAACACAAAATGAAATGAATACACGAAAACTTTACACTGGATATAAATACGGTTCTATTAGCGACTAATGCAGGAATGAAAGATCTCTTTGTACAGGATTGGGATGGCTTACCTACTCAACCAATAAGGAGCCACAACGATAATATCAGCAATCCTTGGACACCAGCTGAACTCGCAGGAACAACAATTTATCTATATGTGTGATGCTTCTTTTAAAGCTAAATCAGAACAGAGTGGTATAGGGATCGTAAAGTGAGAAACTCTGACGGGTAACCGATCTGTGTAATCTAAATCAATTTGGACAGATACTACGGAAGAAGGGGAAGCTGTTGCAATCATTGAAGCAACACAAATGGCTATGCATGACAGAGAAAAGAAAACAATTATTTGCTCAGATAACCTTGATCTGATTCAAGGAATCAATTCGCTACCAGCTGCGTAGTGGAAAGTCAAACCGTACGTCAAGTGGATCCTAAAGATTGCTGAGGGACGTGGTAGAATGTTCTTCAAGCATCTGCCGAGAAGACTCAAAGGAATGGCAGACCAAACTGCATGGAATGCTAGACAGCGGAGTAGGACGGATGAACGACAACTAGAGCTTACAATTAAGGTAAACAATTTGCCAATAAATAGCACTTTCCTCTTATTTTTTGTTTCTTTTATGGTTTATTCTTGTTGATGGCATAGTAGTATTGACGATGGTATCAGATGATCTCCTTGTTGGTGGCAGTTATCAATATGTAGGTAGCAGATAACACATTAATGGTGATCAAACGCAAAGCCTGCAGTTGAATTTCTTAAACTTCTTATACGAATAACAACCAAAAAAGTGGTTTTGTGGATTCTGAATGGTATTAGCACTTTGATAATTGTATTTCTACTTTACTAGAAATTTGTAAAATATACTAAACATTTTCATCATCATCTTTACCATCAAATCCCCAATGGACTTACAAAGTCTGCAATTATTTCAACCCTTTTGTAACTAGAAGATGAGAAATATTGCAACACCTGAAGAGAAAAACTGCTACAATTTCTTAGCTTTTACATAAGTGTTCATTTATTTTGATGATTGATAATGAAATTACACATTTTTCAACCCTTACGTAATACATATTGCACTTTTTTTTGAATCGTACTCCTTATCAACTATCAAAATAAATGAAAACAATGATGAGAATAGTAAGTTGTCTTCTTCGTGGCAATAGTTATTCGCCTTTGCATTGTTGTAATGTTGCAACTAGCAAAGCGATATTATATAGAGCAAAAATAATTGTGAGATACGTTTGATATTTAGGTTATTGTTTTTTGGTCATTCTTGTTGATGGATTGTAATGGTGGTGGTGGTGGTGGTAATGAATGCTTGGTAAAGGAAAATGGTGATGGTGGTGGTGGATGTGTGTAGGGGGGAGAGGGTGTATGTGAAGAAGATGAGATAGAGTTAGTTAGGGATGTGGTTGCAAAAAAAAAATCGAAATAATTTTGATATTATTCCCCAAAGGGTCTTGAAGACCCCTCATACAGACCAAAACACACATATAGTCTTAAGTCATCCTTAAACAAGGCTAAACCATTAAAATTAAATCAAAATTAAAAATACCTATTTTTTCATCCTCCAATTACCCACTATATATACTATAATACAATAAACACTAAACCCTAAAAGCTACATTATATTCTTGGAAGCTTCTCTTCTCTCTCTCCTCACTCTTCTCCCTCTCATCTCTCCTGGAAAAGCTAAGCTCCCTACTGTGGCTCTCGACAGATTTGTTGTTACTGCAAAGGAGATCTAGCGAGGCCATTATCTCGGATCATAAATGAGCTGAGCTAGTGCAAATCTTGAAGCCACACCTGCTTAAAGCTTCGAGCTCGCCTGAGAAAAAGGTAGCAACGGAGAAGGTATGTATGTTCAAAGCTTGTGTCAGAGATCTGTGATGACATGAAAGCTGGCCACAGAACCAGATCTGCAGTGAAGCCTCGTAGATGTCATGGTGTCGTAGATCTAGATCCTCGCCGAGTAAGAACACATTGAGGTCGAGCTTCTTCAAGCTCTTCTAGTGTTTTGACATATGAAGCCTCGTCAAAGAATAACTCCATGGAATATCTTTGCACAAGAAAATCGTTGCTCCATTGCTACTGCTCGAAGCTTCTCCACTGCTTCTCTGCGACAGTGTTTTCAAAGATTTGGTCCAGATGAAAAATCACTGATGTTTCGTGTAGAATAAATGATTTACACTTTTTTTTGTTTTGAAGAGGTGTTTTTTAATATATATTTTTCCGAAGTTATGTGGAAGAAAGAAGTTAAGTATTCTTTTTCTTTTTTTGTATTAGGTTTGAATTATAAACTTCTTCTTTTTAATTTGTTATTGTTATATTTAGCTTTGAATTTAAACACTTTTTCTTTAGTAATACTTTTAAATTTTGTTATTCTCTTTTATTAAGTTTGTATTTTTTTCCTTTTTATATAAATAAAACTTGTGTTATTATTTCCATGTTCATGTTTAGTTTTTATTACTCATTGTTTTCCTATACATACTCAGTAATTTGTGTATCACTGATGTCTCCTCATTTGTGATAGATTTATATTAGGATGAGACATCATTTTTAGTGATTTAGAAGTCATTATAGTCGATTTTCTTGAGAAATGCTACACTTTCCTATTTTGAGTCTTGATTTAGTAAAATAATATTTTTAGATCATATTGTGTTTAATTATTTATTTAGTGTGAAGTTTTAAAGATAATTATGGAGCTTAATTAGAGTCCAAGTCAAAGACAACAACTTATGGAAAGAGATTAGCATGGTAATTGGAGATAAGGAAATAAAAGCTAAAAAGATGGAAAAGGAAAAACTGCCTTAATCTGGGATTCTGCAGCACACGCCTAAAGAAGTGGCGATTTACCGAAGAAATAGGCCGATTTAGGTAATTTCCTTTCATAGGTGCAAAGATAATTCTGTTGCGATTCTTTTGGTATCTTATGGAGCTCAAACCGACCAATAACGAAGAAGATATGCTCAAAACGGTCCAGCAGTGTTTATCTTTATTTCCATACGAATTAGAGTTGGGCTTGGAGTCCACCACTTAATTCTCCTTCAAGAAAACGAATTAGGGCTTCCAAGACACCTATAAATACACCCTCATACCATTGTAAACATGTCCTTGCTCAGTTGCAAAGTATAGGCTTAGTCTTTACTTATATTTTCTTAGTTTTAAACAATAGCTTAGTCCTTTAGTTAGATATTCATCCTTAGAATCAAGCTTTCATTCAAGAAGCAAACTGACCTGTAGAGGAAGACAAGAAGAAGAAGATTGGAGACTGACAAACTCCTCTTCTACATCTCACCTTCTCTATATTTAGAGTAATTAGCTATAGATCTATTCTCAACCATATTTCTAAGCTTTTATTCTGTAAGTTTACTTTTAATTGTTGGATTATTATTTGGTCTTTAAATACTATTTGTTATTTTAATTGATTAAGCTTGGCGTATATTGTTATTATGTGTTTTGACTTATTTCCCTAGATCTGATCAATCTTAGGATTAATCTTAGTTATTGACAACACTACATAATCGTCTAGTTTAACTAGATAGCCATTAAGGTTTGATTTAATCACCAATCATTACTTAGGAATCCCTGGTAGTGGAGAGGTTGCTCCTAAGTCTAGAAAAGGCTAGGTAGAATTTAGAATCCTGGTTAATATATAATGCTTAATGTGACAGGTTAGAATAACAATTTAGTAATAGACTTAGTACTCCTAATCTATTAGACTTACATCCATATTTATTTATCTGCATTCTTATTTATTATTTCTCGTCTGATAGTTATTCGTATTATTTTATCTTTTTATATTTTATTCTAAACATCTAAATTCATCTACGCTTGTTAAATATAAGTAGATCTAACGGATTAAATCCCTGCGAACGAGCTTGACTTATCATTAAAACTTGCAAACGATTTGTGATACTTGCAGTGAGTTCCGTGGTTCTCAAGGGTGTGTGCTCCTTATTATTCTTATTTATCTATTTCTTTATCACACCTTTGCCCCCACCAATCACACTAAAAAAAAAAATAGTGTCAATCGAGTTGATTTTTTATGCATTTGTTGTGTTTATTCATTATTTTTATAGAATACCAAATGAATTCTATGAGTACTTAGTGTTTTTTTCAGAGTACTCAAAGAATTCTCTTAGTAGTTATTTTTGTTGGTGAACTATTTGCGTAGTTTTTTTGATGGATAAATATCTGAGTATTTTTTGAAATCATTGATTATAACACAAAATCACTGGTTAGTAATGCAAAATCACTAATTATCACCGATTAAACATAAAATCACTTAGTATTAATACAAAATCGATGAGTATCACTGATTATTACACAAAATCTCTGAGTATTAATGCAAAATTGCAAATTATCAAACAGAGTATTACGCAAAATAACTAGGTTTAACATAAAATAACTAAGTAGTAATACAAAACCACTAAGTATTTCAAAAAATCACTAAGTGATGCGAAAACGTAACTCTAAATGCTTCAAAAATGGAGTTCGATATATTGCAAAAATGGAGCTCGAATTCTCTGAAAAACATTTAAAAATCTATAAGAATAGCTTGACGAGAGAGAGAGAGAGAGAGAGAGAGAGAGAGAGAGAGAGAGAGAGAGAGAGAGAGAGATCTGAGAAACATGTTTGAAGAGTGGTGAGAGAAAGAAAGAGAAATCTGAAAAAGGAAATAAAATGAATTAAAATGGAGGGTTGATTCTCCTATAAATACTCTAGGGTTATTTTTTTTATCCATAAATTTTGATGGGCTCATAGTAGAAGAGTGTAGAGACAAAGTTCATTTGAGCTACAAAAGTAGTCTCCAAAATCCTATGTGTCAACTACACATAATTTTTTGAAGTTTATAGGGTTTATTTATAAGTAGGGATGTTGGGAAAATGGAGCTCCAAATGCTTTAAAAATGGAGCTCCAAATGTTGCAAAAATGAAGCTCGAAATTCTTCGAAAAGGGAGCTCAAAAAATTATAAAAATAGCTTGACGAGAAAAGAGAGGGGGAATCTGATAAACATGTTCGGAGAGAAAAGAGAGAAAGAAAGAGAAATTTGGAAGAAGAAAATAAAATGAATTGACATGGAGGATTGATTCTCCTACATATACTCCAAGGGCAGTTTTGATCCATAAGATTTTGGTGGTCTCTTAGACTAAGTCCAACAGCTACCCGGTTGAATATCTAGAATTAGGAGTCAAATAGGGATTTTTTTTCAAATAACAACTTGTGAAAACAGTTTTATTTCACCAGATACCCAATTTCAACCTCCTAATTTGATTTTAACTTTATTTATCAATTTTTCTGTTTTAATTCATTTATATTTATATCTTTTAATGTATATGGTAATTTTTAAATTTATATACAAATGTTCAAAATTAATATTAAAATATTAATTTATATAAAAAAATTACTAAGATGAATTAAATATAGTTATTATTTATCATAATACTTCTTATAATAATATGTCTATTATTTTATTTTTATACGAGAATCTTAAAAATATTAGCTTTTTAATTTTATCCCAAAATGTAATCGAAATTATTAATAATCAAATAATAAAATAAATTAAGATTATGAGTAGACTAAATGTGGCATCTTATTAAAAATATGTGTTACTTTAATAACATATGTTGTTGGGAATAAGTTGTTTTGATTAATAAAGACAAATTAAAATATTAAAAACTTAAATTGGGGATGAGATTGGGACGTAGCTAATATTTCTTAATAATTGGGGTATTTATTCTGGCTTTAGCTAGAATTGGAAAAATGTTAGATCTTGTTTTTCATTATTCAACTCCTAATTCTAACTTTTTGTGGATTTAGCCTTAGCAGAAGAGTGCAGAGCCAAAGTCTTTTTGAGTTACACAAGTAGTTTATAAGACCTTTTAGGTCAATCATGCATAATGTTTTTTGAAGTTTATAAGATTAATTGATATAAGTAGGGAGGTGTGTGGAAAAAAAATCAAAACTTTTAGAAGATTATTTTTTATTTAAAAAAAATAATTGGTTAAAATAAAAGTAATTGGTCATAAAAGATTAAGAAATTAAGTTTATTCATAAAAATTGTGATCCATATAAGTAAAAACTCATTAATACTTTATGTGTAAAATATTGATAGATAGATATATTTTAGAGATTTTTATCTAACAGGTATTGAAGACACTCCTCTATGTCTTTTTTTAACCTCACTTACCTTCTCTTCTTACTAAAGACCTCAAATAAGATCTTACACGGTAATCCAAAAACCCAATTAGATTTTTACCTCCTTTTGTTTTTTGTTTTCCTATATATACTTAATTTTCAGAATTTTTTCAGAACCCTAATACTCTCTTTCCTATTTCTCTTTCGTCACCTCACGGTTCCCTCAACTCTCTCGATGAACTCAAAAAGCTCACTCCAAAGATCCGGCCATCCCCTTTCGCCCACGGTCTGGAAGCCTCAGATCTTACTCTGAAGACCGATGTCGCCGTTTCTCCGGTCACGAAGCCAAGCCAAGATGTTTCTGGGGTCACGATGACAAGCTAAGCCTAGCCGTTTCTCCGGTCATGAAGCCAACCATGTCCGTTCGTGAAGCTCCATACCGCTTGCAGCTGCTACTGGATTCTCGGCGAAGCTCCATGGCCGCTAACTACTGGATACTCGGCGAAGCTCATCTCAAACAAAGTATTCAGATCTAGAACGGCGTAATCTAGATCTGCGAAGCGCATGAACGGTGGTAGGTTTGTGCAGGAGAGTTGTTTCGACTAGTGTTGTGTTCTATCTGAGCATCCAAGCTTCAGTTCAGGAGGTGTTAATGGCTTTAATGTCTTCTTATCTCATTGGATTTAATGGATCTTATCTCGTCGGAGTTAATGGCTCTTTGAGCCATGGTTGCTGTAGCTTCTTATCTCGTCGAGATCTAGGCGGATTTCTTATGCAAAGGAGAAGAGCTCCAGGCGGAGGAAGAGATCCACCAGCTATGCTTCTCGGAGTTCAATCCATGGTTGTTGTGCTCGGCGTCGGAGGTGAACAAACGAGAGACTAGAGGCCTTTTGTTTTCTATTCGAGATGCATGCATTGTTCTGAGGGTATATTTTATTCTTTTTTTAATTATGTTGTAATAGGGTTTTTTTTGGTTGTAATAGTATGATGGTTTGAAATTTTAATAAAATATAATTTTAAGGTTATTACTCAGTATTTTTTTTTAACACTACTCATTAATTTTTTCGAGTACTCAATGTTTTTTATAGAGTAATCGCTGTTTTTATGGAGTACTCATCAATTTTTGAATATTACTCTGTTTTTTTTATCCCGGTACTCACTATTTTAATCTGATACTCATTGTTTTTCTCGATACTCCATATTTTTTTCCGATACTCTATATTTTTTCCGGTGGTTGGTGGTCGGAGATGAAAAGTGACAACACTTAACAATTTATTTTTGTCTTTTATTGTTAGTAGAGTGTTTTAGTATTTAGCATCTTTGAGATCTCTTTAAAGAAATAAGATTCTCACTCGTTCTTATAGGCTATGCTGTAGATATCGGTTTCGCGATCTAGGCGGTCGACTGAGGCCTAGCGCCTAGATGGGATTACGCGGGGCCTAGGCAGGATTACGCGGTTTTAATCCCTCTATTTAGTTTTATATGTTTAGTAATACATGTGTATTAATTATTATAATTTTATCTATTTAAATCATAAAACTCATCTAACAACGCTATAATATATATAAAAATACTAAAATTAGCGTTTCAAGAATTTTCGAGAGTAAGAAAAATAAAAGAAGGGCCTAGGAGGCCATTTTTTGTCATTAATCGGCGTCTAGGCGGGTTAGGCGTCTCATCCATAGCGACTAAGGCGTTAGGCATAAACTCCTAGCATTTTTACTAGGCGTAGGCGGCTGAGGGGGAAGTTGGCGCCTAGGCGGCGATTTCTACAGCATAGCTTGTAGGATGAATAAAAACCTATATGTCATTCACCCTATATTTTATAGTCAAATCTAAACTTTTAGATATGTTTTTATAGGTTAAACTCATGTATTAAGTTTAATTTTAGATTTTTTTATAATAATCTTTTTAAAAAGATTAATTTTTTTTTTGTTTTTCATACAATTTCATACAATTTTATATATTTTTCAACTTTTTTGATTTAAAAAAATTATTAAAAATATTTTTTGTTAATCAATGCTATGAACATTGTGTCACGATTGGAAATATGGGATTAGGTAAAAAAATATACGAAAAATTATTAAGAATATACGATATATAAATACACGGGGTAGTTGGTCAAAACTCTATATATGGGTATAGTCGTCTTTTTTTTTTACTATTATTTTGAGAAAACTTCTTCAATTTAATATTAGATAGACCAATATTGGATAGACCAATATTAATATGAGTCATTTATATTATAACACATGACCTACGTTTTTAGAATCTATAAACATGTATCTTGTTATTATATTCAATGGTCATAATTTATATATTGGATAATCTAATATAATATTTAATGGTCATAATTTATATATTGGATTTACTTATATATTGGATTGAAGTTTTAGATTTATTTTGGTAGCGCTTTTTATTAGAAAAGAAAGGAAAAAAAATTATTATTGTAAAATGAAAAACATAATAGTGGTTGTCCGTCAGTTTTTTTTTTTTTTTGTCAGTCAGTTAAAGTGTCAGTAGATCCGTCCTGGTACATGTGGGCCCATAGTTGGGTGAGACTAAGCTAGAAAGTCACACTGCACACGCGGCTCACGTTAGCTACTTCACCTTTACATCGGCAGCTAACCAATTTTTATCCCAAACATGCGCACTTTCTCGCTTTCTCATCTCTTCTTTCTCTATGTCCAAGCCCTAAATCATTAAATTAAAATAAAACCCCTATAAATTCATCCCCAATGGTTTCAGTTTTGCCCCAAATTTCAGAAATTTTATCAATTTTTTCGATTTTTAGTTTCTTTATTGGCATTTAATGCTTAATTCTGCATAAAGTTGAATCTTTGAGGGCTTCCAAGCACAATAAATCATAATTTGAGTAAGTTTTTTATATGAAGGTTATATTTATATTGAACGTTTTTCCTGTGAATAATTGAAGTTGTCGTTTATAAGCAAAATTTGTAGCTTGGTGTAGTTTTGGGTTTACTTTTACTTGATTTAGCTTTCTTCAAGTTTGATCTGATTGTTATTGATCATAGAACTACAAATTATTTGTTCTTAAGATTCGATTCTACTAAGTAGGGTAAAAAACTTTAATTTAGAGATTAAGGATTGAATTTTCTTGTATACAATTGTATTAATTGTGAGTGAATCTTGGTTTTGTTAGAGTAAGTTTCGTAAATACTCTCTCTTCAATATTTGCTGTTGCTTTGGTAGATCCATTGGTGGTTGCTTAAATGGATGATACAGGGGATGATGCAAAATATCCACCAAACCCTTATGGAATTAACCAGGGTTATGGCTCATCAAATCACCAAAGGATTCACGTGAAGAATGTTCCTATTCCTCAGGAAAATGGTGACCAGTATGAAGATGAAGATATCGAAGATGATGTAGACATTGATGTTGATGATGAAGATGATGAAGATGAGGATGATGTTAATGTTGATGAAGATGATGATGATGATACTGAAGAAAATGGTGTTCAGAGGATAAGTAATAACGAATTTAATCATCATGATGATCAAGAAGAAGAAGAAGAAGATGATGATGATGATTATGGTGATGCACAAAGGCATCCCAAGAAAAGAAAGCTGAAGAGCTTATTGTCAAGTTACGAATTTGCCCCTAGAGTACCTGCACCAGTAACAGTTACTACTCCTTCACCAAAGCCTGGTGGAAGAAATTCACTTACAGATTGGACAGAGCACGAAACATTCATTTTACTCGAAGCTTGGGGTGATAAATTTCTTCAACATGGAAGGAAAAGCCTAAGATCCGAAGAGTGGCAAGAAGTAGCTGAAAAAGTCTCACAAGAGTCAAAAATCGAGAGAACTGATACTCAATGTCGAAACCGTTTAGACACGTTAAAGAAAAAATACAAAAAGGAAAAGACGAAACTACCCCTAGCCTCGAATACATGGGTGTATTTCAAGAAATTAGATATGCTATTATCTTCGCCTCCTCAACAATCTGGACTTTCATGTGGTGTTGATTCTGGAGAGTATGTTTTCATGAACCCGAAAGTTTATCTTAACCGTGCAAACGGGTTAGATGAGATGAGGGACAGTCCTGGAAATTCAGAATCTGCTGAAGGAGATGAGGAAGATTCTGAAGGGTTACCACCTAAAAGGGTAAAAAAGGGTCGTGGAGCTAATTTCAAGCTTCTTGCAGATTCGATTCAGAAATTTAGTGATATATTCGAGAAGATTGAGAATAGTAAGAGACAACAAATGTTGGAATTGGAGAAAATGAGGATGGATTATCATAGAGAGATGGAAGTTCAAAAGAGGCAAATCTTGGAGAGAGCTCAAGAAGAGATTGCGAAAATCAGACGAGGAGATGAAGAAGAGGAAGAAGAAGATGTTTCTGCTGAGAATGTTAGTGGATAATGAATGAAGTAGTTAGAGAGTTTAATTTATTTAAAGTATTATGTGTTGTTGTATAATATATTAATATTATCTTTTGAGCCTCGGTTTGCAGAGGAATAATTTTCTGTGCCGGATGAATGTATTTGACTTATAACTAAGAGAATAGTGGAAAATAAACTTCTAAATATTTTTCTCCACATTTTCAAATTATCTTTGTTCATGTTCTGCTAGATATAGTAATGCTTTAACTCTGAAAATTTGTTACAGTTTTGTAGCTTCTTTTCTTACTCTTTAATGTCATTGAGCTTGAGATATTGTGTTGAATGTGATTTATATGAGAATAAGATGATGTGATTAGTCTGTTGTTTAGGAGATAAGTTTAATGACTATTATTACTCTTAAAAACACATATTTTGCACATGTCTGGAAAACTTTTTTAGTTAAAGGGAATAACAAGATTTACCTCATATATATAGTATTTTAAAATTTGTATTAGTAACATATATTTAAATTTGTAGTTAAAAAATATTAATACCTAAAAATTATGAATTCATTATTAGTAGTTTTTTATATTTTTCTGATGAATGACTTAAACAATGTATGAACTTTTTATTTTCAATATATACGGTAACAATCATTCATTCTATACGAGTTTATATAGAAGATGATACATGTGTATCATAAAAATAAAATTTTATTTATCTAAATATTATAATTTAAAAGAATAAAAATATAGTTACAATATACTATGAAATTCTAAGTTATTATCTTAATTTCATATAATTTTTTAGTAAAGTAAGTTTTGGAAACAATTTAGCTTTTTAACAATTAAGTGTCCTTGCTAAGGAATAGATTAAAAATCTTTGAATTATCCTATATATTAAGACAACCCATTGCTTAAAAAGTTATCGGGGCCATTGTTCTCGAATTTTCGTTAACATCAAATCCCTTTCACTAAATATCATTTCACACAAAATGATTTATCTTTTTATACTATAATGTCGTAATCTAATTAAATAAAATCACAGTCACAATTCTTGTGACTTTTATGATTTTATTAGATTATATATTTCAAAATTTTGTCTAGGCCTTCAAATGAATCTGAAATGTTTTCAACCTCACTATTGATTGCGGCGCTCTATTGTTTTGTAATAGTTTGTGTAAAAAAATGTTTTCAATTTACTATTGATTGTAAATGATATCCCAATATTTTTTTTTTATCGTCAAAAAATAGAATGTAATGTGTGAAATTTTAAATGTAATCTCCATATATTTGTAATAGTCAATCAATTATTAATTATTTTAAGCTTTATATGCTACAATTTTGTGAAGTATTATATGAGCAATTTAAGAAATTATTTAAAGTTTGGATAGAAGTTCAAATAATTATTACTTGTCCATAATTTCATTAAAATCTCCTATGACCAACCACGTAGATCGAGATCAAGTTTATCTTTACTGGACGAGTTCAAGAAGTAGCATAGATTAGTAAGTGACAAGTACCGACCAAAAGGTCCAAAACCTCTATTATCATTAATCAGCGAATAAACCATACTATTAGTCAAAACAGTCACATTCATACAACTTTTCCAACATACAAAAATGTCACCCTACCTACCAGTGAGCTTAACAACTTCAATCGGGTCAAAAGACAAAAATACCCCTGAAAAGTCCTCCTATATCGTGTAATCTGAAGTTGAATCTTGATAAAAACTTTACCATACACTATCTTTTCACAGCACAGCATGGGCATAATCGTCATCCATCTTCCCAACAGCTTCAAGTATCGAAGAGTACGTTATAACATCATATTCAAATCCCTTTCTACTCATCTCTTTCATCAACTTCGCAGCTTCTTCAAACATCCCAGCTCGACTTAAACACCCAAGAATAGTATTATACGAGATAGCATCCGGTATTATACTAGAACTTTCCATTTTCGTAAGCATCTCCATCGCTTGTTTGGGCCCACCTGTCCGAGCCAATCCATTTAAAATTATATTATACGAATTCAAATCAGGCGCACAACCTTTCTCCTCCATAGCTCGAAGCAAAGAATGAGCTTCATCAATCATATTAGCTCTAACCATCCCTGACATAAGCGCATTATACGCATACACATCAGGACTACACATTTCATTAAAAAGATTAATCGCCTCTTTTAAACGTCCACATTTTCCGAAATGCTTGATCATAACAGCGTACACACGAGCACTCGAGGACCCACAATTCTCCTTTAACTCAAGAAAAAGCTCATTAGCAGCTTCGTATCGTTTAGCCTTTCCGAGAGAATTAATTAAACTACAATAAGCAGCTGGACATGGAGGAAACCCTTTTTCGTCCATTTCCTCGAGTAACATTAAAGCTTTCTCTACTCGATTTGTCTTGCAATAACCATCTATAAGAATCGAATAAGTAAAAGAACTCGGCGTAATACCCTTTTCCTTCATTTTCTCGAACCATAATGAAACTTCGGAAACTGAACCTTTCGATTCAAACAAAGACTTGATTATAGTGTTATAAGTCACCACGTTTGGTTCACATTTCAACAACTCCATATCTTCGAAAAGCTTCGTAGCTTCAGATACACGATTTGCTCTGCCTAAAAGGTTTATAACATTGTTTATAAGCACTACATCTGGTTTACAACCTTCTTTTAACATATCCAGAAATATCGAATAAGCTTCATCAACTCGTCCGGTTTTCCCGACCCCACGTATTAACTCTGTGTAAGTATAAACGGTCGGATTACACCCCTTTTCCTTCATATCCCGGAATAAACTTAACGCCTTTTCAACTTTACCCAATTTGAAGTAAATTCCGAGTAAAGTAGTGTATATCTTTGCGTTTGGATATAAACCATTCTCAATCATTTCATCGAACAGCCTTAATGCGGAATCATCACGACCTAATTTCGCAAAAGCTGAGATGAGCGCACTATATGTTACAGTATCGGGAAAACAGTTACCTTCATTACACATTTCATTATAAAGCTCGTGTACCTTCTCGTGATGATTTTCTTGCATCAACATCATGATTATAGAGTTATAAGTACTAGCAGTTGGCTTGCATTTTCGAATTTTAATCTGATAAAACACTGAAAGAGCTTTATTCATCATTTTTGCCCTGCCGAGAATTCGCACAATCTCTGATAAATCAGACGGTCCAATTGAACACGGACCTTTAACCATTTCTTGAATCACCTTCCACATTTCACCAACCATTCCTGCTTCATCTAAGCAACGAATTAAAGCCATGTAAGTAGTACTATCATGCTCAAAATTCCTTCTTTTTGCTGCCCATTTGAAAAACTGCATCTTTACATTGATTTCAACATCGATTTTCAATACTTCTCGAACTAATCGATGATCTACTTTCAGCTGAAGCACTTCTAAAGCCTTTTCAGCATCAGTCCCCCACTTAAATATTTTCAGTATCCTTATAAATCTCTCATCTAAAACCCTCGCCGAGCTATTACTTTTATTTTTTCTCCGTTCAAAATTTTCTGTTTCTTCTATGGGAGTTGACGAACGGAACATCTGCACAATTTCAGATTCTGAAATGACAAAATCGACAAATCCCATCAGATACACTAGCATTCTTGTGTAAAGAAACGCAGTGAACATTATAACTTATTAAATCAATTTTCTTTTAAATTGTAGTGTTAATGACATTACAAATTAAAAATTAAGTGTTTGAAATTTTACCTGTTTGTTTGATCCTTTGACGTAAATAGGGCAAAGTTGATATAGCTCGTTTCGCACCAATTGAAGCTGCCATTTTTAAACTCCACAACCTAGCTTGAATTAGAACATAGTAGTATTTTATAGTTTTATATGTTTATGTAAATTAGGTGATGATGTTTCGAACAAAAATAAATAAAATTAGGTGATGAGATTACAGGTGGGCTCGATGACTTCCCCCCCCCCCCCCCCCCCCCCCCCTTTTTTTAATTTATTTTTCCTTCATATTTTACCTTATTTTATTGGAAGATTAAATTATTTTTCTTTTTGGTAATTGAGAATAGAGAAATAGTATATACCATCTAATTTTTTTTTCGAAATTTTTTTAACTAATTTTTTTTAGATTTTTTTTATATCGAAATTCTGAGTTATGTGTTGCTATAACACACAAATATATATTTATGTATTCCTGTAACACGCAAAGTCATAAAATCGATCTAAAGGATTCTTTTCTTTAACAAAATTATTTTTTCTTTTTATTAATCGCATATACCCTATTTTTACTCGTTTTTAACTATCTTGATATATTTTCTTGATATATAAACAACTTTTATATAGGGCTGAAAATGAATCAAGCCGCTCGCAAGCCGCTCGAGATCGGTTCGGAGAAAAGTTTGTTCGAGATCGGCTCGAATATAAACAAACTCAAACTCAAGCTCCATTTCAAGCTCGATAATTAAAACGAGTCTGCCCGAACCCGACTTGTGTGCTCGTTTAAAATTATGAATTATAAATTAATATTATTATCTACTTATAAATATATTATTAAATCTTCAATATCGAATTGGATATTTTTAGTTTCTGAAGACATTAATTTTTTCATAAATGTTATGTTTCATATTTTCATACCACACACCCCATCAAATACCAATTGTTCATGAAAATCTCATTTCAACCATAATTGTTCACGAGCAACTCGTGCTCGGCTTTAAAAAAGATTGTTTTATAAGTTAAACAAACAAATTCTAACATTTCTGATTTGGATCATTGGAAGTCCGAGCTCAGCTCGGCCCGGCTCGTTTAAATTTGAGCTCGTCTCGGCTCTACTCAAGAAATTAAACAAACAAGCATGTACATCTAGTATTCGGCTCGGCTCGGTTCGTTTACAGCCCTAGGTAAAATCAAACATAAGCTTAAATCGAGGGTACAACCGACCTAGTTATGGGTTAAAATAAACTAGGTACAAAAATACCTGCATTTTAACCCCCTAATATATGAACCTGAAACTCATTCTTACAGGTTTACCTTTAATTAAAGAGTAATGATATATACCCCCAAAGTCATACCAATATACCATAATTACCACCAATGACGGAGCTTGAATTGATTGACAATAAATCATTAATCAGATCAAGAAAATAGATAGATTAACGATTTATAGCCAACCAATTCACGTCACGTCATGGATGATATGATTTTGGATGGTATATATCATTATTCTTAATTAAATTGCTCGGATTAAACCCAACTAACCCAAACATTATAGCATTAATTTTATTATAAAGCCCTATTAACAATTGTGTATAAGGAAGCTTCCTTCAAATCTTTTGCTAGTGATATGGAGAAATTCAAAACACTTAGAATCAAGCAAGAAAAAGTTAGTAAGATTAGGAAAAAATGTGCAATATTCAACATATTTTTTTAATGAATTAAGAACAATAGTATTCTTATAATCAGTTGTTACTTAACTCATTTTCTATTTGTTTGTTTGATTAACAACACCAAAATATTGATTAGTTACTCAATAAATTACCATTTCTTATTTTATTAGATTTATCCATCTATGTGCCAACCTAATCTAGAAATTTATTTTTGAAAAAAATAATAATAATATATAACTCTTTTATTAATAATATATTACTCTTGGGTTAACCCGAGATTAATCCGAATAAGAGTAACTAGAATAAGGGTGAAAATCTACCTTACCCAAAAACATTAAAAAATTTGGATTCGATGATTTTACCCTACTCTTATCCTAGAATCCAATACGGGAAAATCCGACCCGTACTAACCCCTAACTCAGATGACGTGATTGTGTAACATATATATATTCAAAATATTTGTCATTATTTTAAGAGATAATTCCCTAATAGGTCTCGAAAACACCCCTTGACACATGCACATCTCCCCAATCTCCTCTTCTTACTAAAGGCTACAAACAAATTTTAACACTATACCAAAATCTCAATTACTTTTTGACCCTTTTTGTTTCTTATTTCCTATATATACTATTTTTTATCACTTTTTTTAAAACCCTAATCATTCATCGATCCTCTCTTTTTCTTTTCCCTTAGCAGCTTCATTCTCTCTTCAACTTCTTTCTTTTTTCTTTTCAAACCTTGCTCATGGAAATCTTTTCTTCTTCCTCCGTACCTTTTCATGAGAGTCACATAATCCCTTTCACGATCGTCTCTCTTCCTTCGATGTGAAGTATCTTCGGCGATTCTCGAAGCTTTTTCCAGTGAATCTACCATGAAATGCTACGAGCGAGCTCCGGTGACGAGAATACTGCTCAAGCTCATGAACTGCTCGTGAGATTCGCAAACTGCTTAGGCAATCTCTGGTGACGAGAGTTGTTCGATATTTGAAGACTCTGAGCTTTACTTCTATTAGTTTGAGCAACAACGGTTTTCTTATGCAAATCGACAGTTTTTGGGAGCCCCATTTTCGAAGCCTCGAAATCCACAAACGTCTATGTGATGATCCAGATCGGCAGTGAAGATGGCTTGAATTGAGCTGAGCTACATCTTTAGATTTGTTTTCAGGCAATACTTACAGCTCCGGCGGCGAAAGCAGCACACGAGCTCCGGAGAAGAAGTTTGTTGAAAAAAAGATCCAGCTAGTGGCTTTTACTGGAAGCTCGAAGGTTTTCTTCGGAGTTCTAGATCGCGTGTTCGACAAAAGCTCCAAGTGACGGCAGTTTTCTTGTGCAGGCGACAAACTGTGCAGAGTTTTTTTTTGTTTAGGCGAGAAGCTCGAATTTCGAGTGCTCATAATTGATAGCTGATTTTTTTCTTTGTTTTGTAATACTTAGAAAAGCAATTATGCTTTCCTTTTTCTTTTTATGTAAGTAGTTTAGTTTGTAAATTAGTTTTTTTTCCATGTAATAATTTTAGTTATGTAAATTGTATAAAATAAAATTAATTTTTTTTGTAACTTTTATATTACTCAGTAATTTTAAAAAAAATTACTCAGCAAGTTTATTGAGTATACTTAGTAAATTCTCCCCTATACTCAGTAATTCATCGCATTACTCAGTAATTGCTCCTATACACAGTGAAAAATCGTAATACTCAGTATTTTCACCCAATACCCAGTAACTTTCCCCCAATACTCAATAAATTTACCCGAGCACTCAGTTTTTTTTTCGAGTACCCAATACTCTTTTTGAGTACTGATTTTCTGGCGACTCAATACTTTTCCCGAGCACTCGGTATATTTCCGAGTACTCAAAACTTTTTCAGAGTATTTAGAACTTTTTCAGAGTACTCAATTTTTTTCCGACATCACTGACGGTGGTAGGCGGTGGTCGGTGGTTGTGGTCGGAACTGAAATGTATTGATACTCAATGAAGGAGGAGAAAGAAATGATAATGGAGAAGAGAGAAAAATGATAATGGATGAGAGAGAAAAATCTAATTTTTGTTTTATATATACTATAAAGGTAATATTGTTTTTTTAGATTTTAAATGCTTCGAAAGAGAGCAATTGGATGTCACTTTTTTTTTGAGTATGTGGGTGATCCGGTTTAGTTTGAGCGTACCACGACTATTCCCTCAAGACTATGCAAGCCTCCTTATGCATATTTCCAGGTAAATCAAAACTAGGTTACCCATGTTAAGGGAAAGGTTCGAATCTTGTACCATTCACTTTACACCCGTTAAAGAGAAGATTCAAGTTTTGTACCTCCCCTTTTAAGTGCTGAAAAAATAGCTGTCCATTACGGTAAATTACCCTTATGTTAATCGAAAATAAATTATAGGGCAAGCTAGTTTATTTCATCAAATAGAGGGTGACTTTTAAAATTACTTTCAAAAAAGGGTCTCTTATTCAATTTACGAACGACATCGTCCAGTCGCCAGTCAAAGTGGCAAAAAGGTGGCGGGAAAATCACAAGGCCAATCCTAGGGTTTTGTAGCTATGCTAAAACTTAACAAAGTTTGAATAAGTAATTTAAAATGCAATCGCACGTTTGAACGTGAAAAAGCGAAAGGAAGATGCCGACGTACAATCTAAGAGGAATCAATGTCGATTTTCCGTTCGAAGCTTACGATTGCCAGCTTGTTTACATGGAAAAAGTCATCGAATCTCTTCAAAATGTACCATTTCTCTTTCAGCAATTTATCGAATATTTACATGTTTTAAATTGGAAAAATTGAAGAATTAAATGTGTTTATGCCCATTTTCTGGTTTTCGTAAACGATAGTAACTTGACTTCTATAGTAATTGAAGTCAATTTACATTGATGTTCTTAAGCAGCTTATGTCAGTGTATGAGACGCTAAGATTGAATAAAAATTGAATTTTTGATCAACTGAGAGGCGTTTTATTTTAGTTTCCATTTAGTCCTTCGATTGTGTATGTGGGTTCCTCCATTGACTGTTGCATTACTCTCTCCATCTCCATTTTGATCTTCCTTCTCTTAATTTCTTTTACTTGCTTAACTCTAATTGTTTTGCACTGACAAATGTGAAATTAGGTAAGATAGTAATTCGATTGTTGAACAATTCCTTTTAATTTGATTCCTAACTTTTATATTATCCATTTCATATGCTCTTATCAAGTACTAATTAATTGACATACACACACCCCATTGCAGAAAACCAATGCACTATTAGAGAGTCCAACTGGAACAGGAAAAACCTTATGTCTTCTCTGTGCTACACTAGCATATAGAAAAAGCTTAGGTGATTTCTCAAGAGGTCAAAACTCAGCCACCCAGCAAACTTTCGAATCATCAAAACAATCTGGACCTGGATCTGGATCCGGATCCGGATCTGGATCCCCAAGATTACCCACTATTGTATACACGTCTCGTACACACAGTCAAATCAAGCAAGTGATTCAAGAGTTAAAAAGAACCAATTACAGGCCTAAAATGGTAGTACTAGGATCTCGAGAACAACTGTGTATTCATGAAGAAGTACAAATACTTCGTGGAAGAGCACAAACAAATGCTTGTCATGCCCTTTGCAAAAAACGCACAAAGCGTTATTGTGCACATTTTCCTCGTGTTACAGGTACACATATTTTGCTTTTCTCCATTTTTAACTCTATAGTTCACTCACTTTATTTGGATTATCACTTTTTTTCCCCAGAATTTCTGAAGAATAATCCAACTTTAGGAGATGAACCTATTGACATAGAGGATTTGGTGAATATAGGAAAAAGCTGTGGACCGTATGTTTTTCTTTATTTTATCATTTTGGTCCTTCGTATCATTAAGTTGAGTTTCTTATGTTTTTTTTATTAGGTGTCCTTATTACCTGTCACGAGAACTTCACAAAGGAGTGGATATTTTATTTGCTCCTTACAATTATCTCATTGATCGAGGTAACAGAAAATCTCTAAACATAGATTGGCTAAACAGTATACTAATTTTCGATGAAGCTCACAACCTTGTAAGCATTTTTCTTCAACTCTTTAAATTAATGACCTATTTTGATATGATAAATAAGAAATTTACGTTTTTTGTGAAAATATAGGAAAGCTTATGTGCAGATGCAGCTTCTTTTGACCTTTCATCAGGGCTTATGTCAGCATGTATAGCCGAAGCAAAAACTTGTGTGGATCTTTCAATATCCAGAAGAGATGAGTCTAGTGATAAATCATCTAATCCAGATAATTTTGCGATTCTCAGAGGTAATATACTAATATATTGATAACCGAAAATGTATTTCACTAGTTTTATGATTTTTTAACGAGCAAATGATGCATTTTTTTGCAGCGTTACTTTTAAAACTCGAGAAAAGAATCGAGGAAGTACCTATTGAATCTAAAGAATCTGGATTTACAAAGCCTGGACCTTATATTTACGAGCTACTTGGTGATTTAAATATTAATCAAAAAACCGCTACTATGCTTATTGATATAATCGAGGAAGCAGCTTTGCTTCTTGAGGAAGGTATGTTAAGTCATAATTAGCGATTTGATTTTTTTTAATCTTCTTTTATTTTTAATATTATATCAGATGGTAGTACAAAAGAGAGTGGGGGCAAAGCAAAAGGGTCAGTTTGCAGGCTAGAAACCATGGGTGATATTTTGAAATTAATTTTCAGAGATGATAATAATGCACATGCTAAATATTATCGGGTACTCTTTCATTATTTAAAATTAATGTAGATACTTTAGTGTTATGCGTATGATATTACTCTCACTATACATTCATTTTAGCTTGTGATACTGATTTGAGTTCTTTCACTTCTTTAAGGTTCACATTCAAGAAGTTGAAGGAGGTTTTGGAGATGCCTATAATTATAAAGGTAATACACACACAAGATCCTAGTTCTGGGGGGAAAAAAAAAAGTCTTTTTTGATAATTGTTTTATTAGCTATATATTTGATTTTACACGATTTTTATAAATTCCATTATATATGCAGCTAAGGCATCTAGAACACTTAGTTGGTGGTGTTTCAATCCCGGAATTGCCTTGGAAGAATTTTCGAAATTTGGGATCGGATCTATAATTTTGACATCTGGCACATTATCTCCTATGGACTCTTTTGCTGCAGAATTGAAATTGTGAGTGATTTATGTTAATTTAGGGTTTAATTGTCCAAATTTCTTACGTATTTTATTTATTCTTGTATAGGAATTTTCCTATTCGCTTGGAAAATCCTCATGTAATATCGGGAAATCAAATATGGGCTGGAGTAGTACCTGTGGGCCCATCCGGTTTTCCTTTCAACTCATCTTATCGGACTCGTGATACACCAGAATATAAAAAAGAGCTAGGCAATGCAATTGGTTTGTATTTCTTATCTCGAAAATGATGTCATTAATATACAATCTTCTTATTTTGATGATGTCACTTTTTTCCAGTTAATTTTGCTAGAATCGTACCAGATGGATTGCTTGTATTTTTCCCATCCTATTACCTTTTAGATCGATGCATTGAGTTCTGGAAATCAATGGTATGTGACAAAATATTGACAAATGTGATAATTTCTTTTCATTTAAATGTACTTTATATTTGTTTCAGGATCCCACAAATTCAATGAATTCAACTTCAATTTGGGAAAGAATTTGTAAACATAAGTTACCTGTAGTGGAGCCTAGACAATCTTCTCTTTTTCCCACAGCTATTGAAGTAAATAAATATATTCTCAAATTTCTCTTCACATTCTTTATACATTTCTGTTAAAACTTTTAATTTACAGGACTTTATGACTAAGTTAAAAAACAAATCAACTTCTGGAGCAGTTTTTTTTGCAGTGTGTCGTGGAAAGGTACGTTTTTTATTTTTAAAAAAATCTGTCACATATATTTATCTTTATTTAATCCTTTTTTTAGGTGAGTGAAGGACTAGATTTTGCGGATCATGCTGGAAGAGCAGTTATAGTAACTGGTATACCCTTTGCTACAAGGACTGACCCTAAGGTTAGTTTTATTTTACTACTACTCATAAGTGCGTAAATATTTTTTACTATTTTAACTTGATATTATTATACAGGTGCGTTTAAAACGAGAGTACATGGATCAACAATTACATTCACAAGAAAACACTTGTAAGGGCTTAACTGGAGAAGAATGGTACAGTCAGCAAGCTTCACGAGCTGTAAATCAAGCTGTTGGTCGAGTTATTCGTCATAGACATGATTATGGTGCCATTATATTTTGTGACGAAAGGTTAGTTTTTTAACCCTAGTTAAACTTAATGAGTTAGTGGTACTGATTTATTATTTATAATTAGATTCGCAAATTCGAATCGGCAATCTCAAATATCGCTTTGGATACAGCCTCATGTGAAAGTAAGTTAGTGATGTTCAATTAGTTATCTTAAATTGCGATTTACTCCTTTATTTCGCGTAAAATTGCAGTGTTACTCCAAATTTGGGGATATAGTTTTCACGTTGACTCGTTTTTTTAAAGATACAAAGCTACAATTGACACAACCTGTTGAACTTAAGAAACCTTCTGATAAATCACACGTAGCAAAACTTCTTGAATCAGTGGTAAGTAAGTATATAATTGTTGATTTACTTTATATGATGCTTTATCGGATTAATTATTGCTCAGAACCCAATAGAAGAAGATTCATTGGTGTATCGAGAGTCAACATCTTCTACATCAAAAGTCAAACGAAGCAAAATCTTTACTCATCTCAAAGATGTACTTCCTGCTAATCGTTCGTCTTTAATGTTGGATAAACAAGTTCAGAACAGTTTGTTACTGCGTGAAAGTAATTATGCACAATCCAGCTCATCTAAAGGAGATAATTTGCGTAAAAATGAATTGTTAGATGATCATGCTGTTGATTTAAATTCGCCCTATTCTTCAAAAAAGCCTAGATTGGTAATTTCAGGCCCTGAAGGGTCAAATGTACATTCATTTGTTATTAAGAAAGAAACTATAGATCTGAAACAGATCAAGAAAGAAGCTGAGTCAGAGCCTAGAAATGAGGAGAAAAAGGGATCTTCTTTTCTGATTCAGGTATAATAATTAGTTCTGTTCATTCTGTTTGTGTATATTAAGAATTAGGTGTATATTACAGGTTAGGGAAAAGCTGAGCGATGCAGAATATAATGAATTTTTAAGGTTTATGAAGGCTTTGAAAGAAAAAACAATGAAGATCGGACATGTTCTTCAATCAATTATTAAATTATTCACTCTTCCTGATAGGATTCCTCTTCTTCACAGGTATGAATTTTCAAAACAATTTATGTCTTTTTCCAATATTATTTAATATTTTTTCATTGGATTAACAGATTCAAGGATTTTGTACCTGTCAAGTATCACTCTTTGTATGATCAATATGTTGGGTTAAATAATGCAGCTATTCACTCTTAAAAAGTATCATCTCAGTGTTCTCCAAAGTCTATTGTATAATCTGTGAAGGATATTAGATTTTATTGTTCCTCAAAGTATGTGCATTACCAAGTTTTTCTGCAATTATAGATATAAAGTATGTGATCATTACTATTTGTGTCACTTTTGCAGATTGTTCTGGAAAACAAGATTCAGTGGCTATTCCTTTTAATTGCAGGATTAAATAAGTAGTCACACATTGCATTAGGTGCTTGTAACTTTATTGTATTAATTTGTAAATTAATTTTCTTAGTGCACCTATTTAATTATTATGAAATTTCAAAGGATTAAGAGTTTACATAAATCTCTCCTTGTTATTAATTGTAACAACAATATAATTTTCTTAGATCAATTTTGAATATGAAAGTTGGCATGATCTAATGCCAATAAAAATGAAAGGATTTCACCTGGGATCGGATAAGGTCTTTTAGCAATTGTTTGTTGTTTGTAACTAGTTAGTATATTTTACCCTTTTTCATATCAATATTTATCACTTTTTTAATATATTTTTCTGATTTTATTTTTTGATAGACATAATTATGTTACAAACCTGATGAATTCTTCAACTACAAATTTATTATATCTTAACAATATTTTTTCCATAAACACAAATATACATACATGTGTGCTATAAAAGAAATATATATTAAAATCTAGAATATTCAGATTTATTAAAATAAATGTATAATATTTAATATTTTTTTATATTAAATAACATTAAACAATATTATAATTTTTTTTATAAGTTATAATTATTATTAATTCGACACTAGTTTATATAAAAAAATATTACTTGTGTATTGTAAATATAAATTATGTTTTTTTTTGGTATAAGTTATAGATATAATAATTTAAGAGAATGAAAATAAAAATAACATATTATTAGTTTATTATATTAAATTTTTGTAAATTTTTAATAAATTGAGTTTGGAATAAATCTATCTTTTATTTTAAATAAAAATGAAGTGTCAAGGTGAATGAATAGATTAAAAATCTTTCAATCATCTTATATATAAAAATGATCGGGTGTTAAAAAAGTTATCGGGACCATTGTCTTTGAACCTTCATGGATATCAAGTCCTTTTCACTTAATATCATTTAAAAAGAGATGGTTTATCGTTCTTTAATATCATTTCACAACATAATTAAATGAAATCACGGTCACAATTCTTGTGACTTTTATGTTGTTATAATATAGTAATTATGCATTATAAAATTTTGCCCTAACCTTTAAATTTATTATATTGGAAATCATAGTCACAACACTTGTGACATTTATGATTTTTCACTATATTATATATTTTACAATATTACTTACATCTTCAATATTATCAAAATAAAAATCATTGTTACAATTCTTATGATTTTTATGATTTTTTTTATATAATTTATTTCTATTTTTGAATTTTTCCTAAACTTTCAAATATTCTGAACTGAAAATCACTGTTACAACTCTTGTGACTTTTGTGATTTTTTAATATAATTTTTTCCTATTATAAAACTTTGCCTAAACTTTTAAATTTCCTGAATCGGAAATCACTGTCACAACTCTAGTGACTTTTATGATTTTACCAACTTATCCATACTTGACTATAAATGATATCCAAGAAGTTTCATCTTTATCATAGATAAAAAAAATGTAACTCAAATATGACAGATTATATTAACTTACAAAACTGTAATACAAGTAAAATTCTATAAATTAATACACTCGAGACTATCAAAATTTATTAATTAATCAATAAATTAATAATAATTAATATATATGTTAATATTTTATTAATTTATAATGAAATACCTAATTTACAAATACCATTCAAACTTCCACTTAATTATTATACAATGCATATACAAACATGTATCAAATAAATGGTCTAATTTGAAAAAACTATTCAATCTCACTTTAAATACTTAATATGTTCATTGTACCGCTTTATGGACATTAGAAAAAAAATTCTATATAAATGCAAGATCAAAATACTGTATGCTAACACAAACAAATCACACACAACATGGCTTCCAATCTTCATGGTCTAAAAAAACAACAATGACCGACGACATTCGAAGAGTATTATGCAAGCACAACAAGGATAATCCATCTCTCACTCAAAAGCAATTGCAAGAATGGGTTCTTAGTAACTATGTTTTAAAGGTGAGTCAAGGGACAATATCAAATACAATTAAGCGTTCTTCAGAGTATCTCTCACTTCCTCCCGAAAGAGGTGATGTTAAGCGACACAAACCGGCAAAATATCCCGACCTAGAAAAAACTCTCTATGAATGATTCTTCAATTCCAACAAAAAACAAAAGACAATTGAGTCATTTTTCAAGAAACCTTCATAAATGTTTCATGTAATATGTAGTATATAAGGAATTATCAGTTTATGTTTAAATTGGGGTCTATAGGAATCATCAAAAATGTATTATCTTATAATTTTAGGGAATTATTAATTTAGCACCATATCCCCGAGTCGGGACCGGCAAAAAATATTATCTTAGAGAGTTTATCAAATAATCGAGTATTAATTTATCGAGTTTTTACTGTATGTGAATTGCTACATGAAAAATTTAATTAGTTATTTCGGTTGGAATGAAATTCATATGATAAAATATAAATTTGATATGATAATTATGTATCCATACCAATTTTTTGTTGGTCAAGTTAGCAATTTTTTCATCACCCCTCTCTCTCTCTCTCTCTCTCTCTCTCTCTCTCTCTCTCTCTCTCTCTCTCTCTCTCTCTCTCTCTCTCTCTCTCTCTCTCTCTCTCTCTCTCTCTCTCTCTCTCTCTCTCTCTCCCCCTCTCTCCCTCCAACCCTCCCTATGTATTATATTTCTCTCCCTTATTACCGAGTTAATACTTTGTAACTAAAATAACAGATATGGAAAGAACTCGCTCTCTCTCTCTCGATAAATTTTATTTTTCATTACTTATTTTTCAATAACTTATAATTGTCGGAGTCGTTGTGACTTTTCAAGGCAACTCTTCAATCTTGGATGTGTCGTGGTGATAGTGTCTATGTTGTGGTGTCTTGATTTGCAATGGAAAAGAGAGGTGGCTATGTCAGGGTGGTGTTCAAATCAACGACGATGAAAAAACATGAATCACGCGATGGTGAAGAAGTGCGAAGCGTGCAATGATGAGAAACAATGAATCGCGTGATGGTTTTTCAACACCTTATTTTTTCTTTTCCTAGTAGATTTTCATCTCTAATGCGCGGTGGTTTTTCTTCTCGAGTGTTGGATTTTAATCTTTGGTGGAGCGCGATGGCGTGGTGCGAGAGACAAGGGACGTGACTGAAATGATATAATGAAAACAAAATAATAGATTTTAAAGGTTTAGGATATAAAGGGGTTATTTTGGTCCTTTATCTCCAAAAATTACTAAATAGACTAGGAGTAAATGTTCAATATTTAATCAGAATAAAGAATAATGATTTGATATCGAATGACATTGTCCACCTATTGTATAAAATGAATTGGTAAATATGAGATATATACTACACCTATGTGATTAGGCAAGCCCGCCAGGATCGCTACCAAACAGATATGAACCGGTTTAGTCCCTAAACCCCTCGTCAGGGTGATAGTACGAGTACCTAGGTCAATCTAGAGGTGTACAGGCTTTAGAAAGCATCAATTAAAAAATTTCATATTCAACTATACTTTAAATTCCCAATTCAACTAAAATTAAACCCCAAATAACATAGAATATGAAAAGCAGCAATCAAGGTTTATACAATTAAGAAAACCCAAGCTAAGGAAATCTAGAGCATGATTAATTAAAAAAACAAAAAAGCAAAAAAAAAAAAAAAATTAGAGACATTGTTAAGCCAAGAAACTAAATCTAATTACCCTAATGGCAGCGGTGGAATGATGCAAAAAAGATGCGGTTAGGCTCCGGTTTCTATTGTTTTCTCCTCTCTATCGACTTGCTCTATCTTTGGTCGAAATGCTAAATAAAATAATGGAAAAGACCTATTTTTTAATGTTGATTGATGATATTTATAGGTCTTGAAACATTTTATGGGTCATGAACTTCTTTTAAGTGACCTAATCCAATCCAAAAACGTCTCATTGGTTCGAGCCACGATAGCTGCAACTTTAATAACTTCTTCATAGCAACTCTAAATCATAAACCGTCAAATCCTACGTGTTCCCAACTCCACATAATAGCTGTATATCAAAGGGATCCTCCCGAATCTTTGTCAATATCGCATAGCAACTCGAACAGTTCACTTTCTAAATCTGGCCGACAACTCTTTTCACTTTCCAAAAGTGGCTTCTTTGTCCTTTAACTCTTTCCTCCGCGTTTGATATTCTTTTCTCAACTTCTTATCCATTATTTGGGGTCTAAATTCATCCATGTACCTAGGAGGTTCACACTTAACACAAAAATTACGCACAAATAGCTCTAAAAGTATCAATTCTCCAAAACTAGACAAGAAACGAGAAACTATCAAATATTAGGGGAAAATATCCCAACTAAGCACAATATGCCCATAAAATTATGTATCATGACTATATTAATATATCACAAATATGAATACATCAAGAACTTCAACTCAAAGTTTTGTCGTCCCAACAAAATAAGAAATAAGAACTAGTATGGAAGTCTCTATCAACTAAGTCAAATAAGCATGAGAGAAGAATGTAAAGAATGATTCTAAAGCAACTACCTATAAAGTTTCATGTAATAATATTTACAAACTAAACTGTACATATACTTAGTATACAAATAATTATCACGATATAATTTCAAGATTAGATTAACTTCGCAATGTAAGAAGAATAGGTTTTTTGCTTAGTCCGATATGGTGGAGATAGGTTGTTCATCGATCCTATCATATTATCAAATGATCCATCTAAATACTTTCTATTAGCTCAATCATTTCTAGACCACGTATCTAAGAATCATAAGGTCTTTAAGGTTGTAATGTTGGCTTAGGGATGGTATGATCGTATATTTGGATAATATGGAGTAATCTTTTGTGTCTTTCCTCACTATCCATAAATGAATCGCCCCAGAGCTTGAGTTTACACTAAAAAACTCTCTCTCAACCCATTTGATGCGCTTAATAATCAACCCCAATAACCTAATTACAATTCATGATGATTACATACGAAATTACACTTTGTCGGTCCTTTTATTTCAATTATTTTTATTTTATTTTTTTCTTTTGCAAGTTAGCTATGACTCTCTTTTTGATGTGAGATATCATGCTACTTCTTTCATCATTTTTATTTTCAATACTTATTTTTCAATAGACCCCGTTAAAGGGTTACAATGTAAAAGGGAATCATCAACATAGCACATGCACATAAAGCTAAAAGATACCCACTGAACGATGTTTACCATAATCGTTCCCACCACCCCAAACTCAAGCTCTAAAGACGAGAGTCTTAGCATCGAAATTCGAGTGCGGGTCATATGGAAAGTCTTATAATATAAGGGGTATGACATATAATGTGGCTAATAATAGGCTTATGAAAGGATAGAAGAGGCTGAGATGGATACTAATTCAATTAATATTTGTCCAGCAAGCTAACAAAGGGCTTATCAAAGAATCGCCTTAATAACTTTCCTAGCCATGCAATTTTTGTTAGTTTCTCACCTCTAGCACGTTCATCAAATGGGTTTTTAACTAGCTCGGATCTCACGTTTGACACACCATCATTTTTCCTAAGTTCAAACTTACTTCTATCACATTGCTTACTATTTTTTTCTTTATTTTTGAGGTTTGATTTCATGTTCATATTTTACGCATATAATATAACTAACTCATAAACCAATTACTTATATATCATCACTTCACTAAGGTTTATTCCTTTTTAGGCCATTATACATATTCTGTACCTAATTCCACCTACTAATATTTTAATTTTTCCTAATAAAGCAATACAATCACATAAAATGGGAGTGATGGACAAAAAACCCTACACCCTAACTAACAAATGAGTCGTGTCCCTACGACTCGATAAAAATTTGAAAATGCAACAAAAATACTACAATTATTGAGATGAAAGGTAAGTAAGAAAGAAAACGAACTCTTGAGACTTTTGCCTTGCATGTTGAATACCCAAGATAGGGTGCGATGGATCTTTTGCTAGATCGCTATTAATTTGCTCCAGGAGTGCAATGATGCACACTTGATTTGCTTTTTATTTGCGCCGCATTGTCTACCAAGAAAGTTTGAGCTGCTTCTACTCGGCGAAAACGCTCGCTTACCCTTTCTTGCCATGAAATTTACATCTTCACTCGAACTCGATTCCTTTTTTGATCTTCTCATGAGAAGTCTCTACACTTGAAGGAATATTTTCACATGCTTCTCTAAGAATTGCCTTGATCCAATCGTCATTGATATTGTTGCTTGTTCTATGCACAAGTTTCTCATCTTCACCATGGTTCACATTGACTTCCTCATTAGCATCGTGATCCTTCTTGGGTACTTCAACTTAAATACCGACTATGGTGCACTTGTAAAACGCGTTACCTAATCAAAGATAACATGCTCTACATATATCTTCTTCTCTTGTAAAACACAACTAAAAAAGATGGCAATTTTCTAACTTAATCACAATTACTTTATCTTGAGGACTCGAACTCACCGCCACCGGCTCCTTTCTCATCGCTTCACTCGAATTACCGTACTTATTTAATTCACCGGTGTACTCGAATTACCCTTTCTCTTCTCCTCATTTGATTAATCTTCTGAGAATGCTGCATGCTGCAAGTAAGAAATATTGTGATTCAACTACTAGTCATTGAATTCTTTCAGAGACATCTTTTTTCAATTTAGTATAAAAGTATACATGAGGTTCGTAATTTTTTCTTTTGTTTTGTTGAAATTGCACTCTAGTAATCTGATAAATAGCAAAAGGTGAAGAGAGGAAGGAATCGCCTTCTTATAGATTATAGCGGTGTTGTGCACAAGTGTACTAAAAATCGAGAAAATATATTGAAATAATTGAATACAAATTAATGCATTCTTTTGTCAGATAATACTTGATAATCTAATCTCTGATTGAATGAGTGAACACAATTATGATAGTCCGTAAGTTTAATTTAATGTTGCAAGGACGGTACATAGAAAGGTTACAAGGAAGGCACCATATCCAACATTTGTAATGTAATTAGGGTGTGGTACTGAACTCCAAGGGACTGTACAAAAAAATAGTTTTCTTCGTGAGAAAGCTTTTCAATCCCCGCGCATAAAAAGTGGCTAAACGGATTTTGAGCCATCCTGAAAAGACTTTTACAAAGCTGGTCCATCAGCAAACTCATAAGTCCCTGATAAAAACTGAGCTATTTAAATGTGGATGCATAGGATAAGCTCGGCCTCGGAAATCTAGATTGTGTGGGTAGTAAAAGCCTTCCTCATCCTTCATTTTCGAGCCACCTGGTCAAGATGAAGCTTGTTTGTTACATAAGAACTTACAGAAGTTTCAGAAAATGAGGGCTTTAATATGTTTTTTTGTATAAACTTTTTTTTATTTTATATTAAATTTTATAGTTTAATTAAGAGCCATTTATCCATAATTTAAAAAGAATTAATATCAAGACAGTGTGTAAATTTTCATAAGAGAGATGTAAAGTGCAACTTTTGCATAATATAGGGACCTCTAGTACAATTAAGGCAGAAACAAGCTCATTCGTTATGCAGATTAAAGATCTATCAGAAGTTTCTGGATATGCACCCACAAAAAAAGAATTTTACCCTATACAGAAGAAGAATTTTATCCAGAGTTCCTATCATATTTCTTCAAGAAATTCTGGCTTTGTAATCATGGATGTGCAGGGAAGCCACCAAGCTCCTATAAGAGACAATTCTGCTCCCCCCAAGTTTGACATTCAAACTACCAAAAATATTGATCATGTCAACCACTATCCACCAACATGTTTAATTCCTATACTGAAAACATTATGAACACATCCAAGGCCGACCTGGGTCTTATGTGAAAGATGCAATCGCTTCGGGTCTCTAAAATTTTAATATTTTTAGGCCCTGCTTTAAGAATCCAAATATGTACGGTGATATTTGGTATTCAGTACAAAGACATGATTTATAAGATGGTTGGTTGAAAATATGATATTTGTAGTTTTAACATGTGCACTGTTCGAATTTTTTTATAAATGATATTGTTTTGCCAAACATTTTTTTTTAAGATTTATTACAAATAATTATTAGAAATGACTCAAAAAAATTTATAAGTTAAAATTTTCTTTTTATTTTTTTACAGAATACGTCAAATTAAAATATTGAATTAAAAATATGATTAAATCCAATCACGAGTCAAACAAGTTTACTTTAAATTATTAACTGTAAAATAAATTAGAAAAAACTAACACTAAAATCGATAATAGAATTTCTCGATGTTTAATAAAAAAATATAAACAATAAATATTTATTTAAGGGGCCATTGTAAAGTCGCGTTTCGGGCCACAAATATGCCAAGACCGGCCTTAAACACATCACAATCAAAGTAAATAGAAACGAGATAGGATTTTAGTCAGTCTCGCTTGACCAGCCATATCTCCATGACTTTATTTACATTCTTTAATTATTAAACTAAAACAAACAAAACTATGCAGTGTATAAGAGAATTAGTTGGTACTGAAATTGAGATATGCTGTTGAGCTAGAAAGCTGAAAGTTTCAAGTGTTTCTCTTTCTTTTTTCTTTTTGTTTGTGAGGTTTCTATTAACAGACTGATTTTTTGAGTTTTTAAATGTTTATAACTGTATTTTTGGTCTTCTGAATTCTTCATGTACTCTTTTACTTGTTCAGTTTTTCAGCTCTTTGCCTATTAGCTTATGGGTATGTATATTTGAGAATTTTTCTTGGTGCTTGATGGGATTTTAGTCTTTTGAAATCAGGAATAGACGAGAAATTTTAATTAGTCATGAACTTTTCAGATTTGATTTTTTTTAGATTTTATTTCTTTGTTTTGTTTTACTAAAATGAAGGATTCTTCCTCTCTTTTTTAAGTGTAGAAACTTGGAAAAATGCAAAAAAAATTGTTCTTGTTATCTGTCTAGTATGTTTCTCTCTCTCTCTCTCATAGGGAGTGGGAAAAGGTCTACTTTTTTTTTCTAAATAATTGTACTATAAATCCATAAAATATGCTATAGGTATATGCATTATTTTCGTTAAATTAATTACTATAATAGTTAATTTATTTTAAAAAACACAGTATTTATTATAGAAAAAACAATATTCATACCAATAAAATATAGAGATAATATCTAATTAAGTCCAAAAACTCAACATCCCACCTCTATAGAGTCCAGAAATTTTCCACCTTTTTGAGCGTCTATTTTTTTCTTATTCCATCGTTACCCCTATTAGTTACCACTTTTATATTATACAATATTATATAAATTAGTAACATATTCCTAATATATCGCTAATCAAATTATATCCTTTAATAATAGCTAATAATTATAGTAATATTGTTAGATATTCCACGTTTGAAGATACACCTTCGTCCATTCACAAACTCGAGTTTACTGTACCACTCTTGCTGCAATTCACATAGAATCAACAGTTGTAAGGTATGCATCAGCTCTAAAAAAAGTGTTTTCTATTACATTTCTTGCATTAAGCAATGTTAATAGTTTACATATCAGCATATTATCATTTCTTATTCTTGTTAAACATGTCATGATGTTATTTTCATTACATATTTGTCAGACATGCTTGTTGTTTTTCGTTACTTGGAGGAGAAAGCATTGAATCTATTCAGATTGTTCGATTCGTATCAGTCGATTAAGGATTATATGTATGAATCATGTCCTACCTTGGTCGGGAAGAATATTGGTCAGGAGAAAGCATTGAAGCTATTCATTTCAATTTCGTATTCCTTTCTGTCTTGATCTTATGTAATAAGTGATTCCCAGGAATCACATATAACAATCTTGTATTGTTTTTCATTTAAGAACAAATGCGTTTTCACTTTAATTGGTTCAATTTTTCTGTCTTGTAGCTGTCGTTTTAGTTTTAATTCCCACACACCGACATTATAAACTGGCACACCACCAAGATCAAACCTATAACCCACCCCCACATGTTCTTATTTATTTATAGTATTCGACAACCCATTAGTCTTAGGTTACACTCCATCAAAATTACACAAATAACCCACCAACTCATCTGCCAGTTTAAACTAAACCATTTTTAACCAACCCATTGATTTTGTAGTACAACCCATCAGATTTACATGCGCAACCCAATACATATTGTATCTTACTTCCATCAAATTTAATACTAAATCCAGCCCATCAGTTTATACATCCAACCCATCAACTTTTCAAACATAACCCATCAACATTAATTAACCGTATTATTCCATTTTCCATCATCACGTTCGCTTCTCTTCTTACCCGTACTCAACGACACACCTTCTACAAAATCATCGTCGCCGTTTTCCGTTGCTTTTCCTTTATTTTTGACGCTAGTATCACCTACATCATCGGGTTTTCCAGTCACTCTCAGTTTCTTCGTTCTGATAGGTCCTTCGTCGGCGGTGGGTTGCTGTGGTATCTTCGTCCTCGTCATTTTCTATTATTCCGGTGGCGTATCGAGATGATGGCTAGGGTTTAGTTGGTTGAATGTTTGATAGACGGTGTGTTGTTCAGATTTTGATTTTTGTTTTGACGCTTGTTTTTTTAATTAATGGTGTGTGATAAAAT